>CM042013.1:108361056-108961056 GCA_023525715.1 Cichorium intybus | reverse complement strand
TCAGCATGAAACGCATTCCACTTTACTGTGATTCCGAAAGTGCGATTCGGATCTGCCACAATCCAATGCAACACTCCAAGACCAAGCACATTGCACTCCGATACCATTTCATCAAAGATCATGTTGAATATGGTAACATTGAAATACATTTTGTACGCTCAGCTGATCAACTGGCAGACATCTTTACCAAGGCCTTACCTGAACTCACTTTTAATAGAATACTTCAAGGACTTGGAATGATGGAAGCTGAATCTGTTCCAAAATCTATCTAAAATTCCGACTGATTCCGAATTTCGGAATGCCTCGGAATCGAAACTAAGAATCGATGGATTCGGAATGGAAGTATGCTTTTGTATATTTGATTTTCATTATTTTTTTTTTGAAACAACAAAAATATTTTTTTTTCTTTTCTTTTCTTTCTTGTTTTTTTGTTTTTTTTTTGTGTTTTGTTTATTTTGTTTCTTTTCGTTTGTTCTCGCTGTGTTTTGTTTGCAGAAAAAGAATCATGAAGACAAAAGATTATAAACTAAAGGAAGGCAGTACATGATTTCAAAAGAAGAAAATACATCATCTTCCTAAAGTTTGTAGTAGTGCCACATGGGAGGATCACCCAAATGGAACGCTTGTGGATTCCCACATCGCTCTCATCCACGAAGAGCCGAGTTCCATCAGCCAGTCCCACATGGAACTGGTTATGGGGAGTAGTACGAGTGATCACCGCCGGCCACCACCCCCGCCTGTGCCAGATCTCAAAAGGTCGAACTGTTTGTACTCCACCAAGATCTTTGGTGGGACAGGCTGCAGGTAGGGATAACTGGTGCGAACCGTCAACGGACCACTATTCTCGCTATCATTTACGTGGTCATTTTCACTTCGTAGCGATGGTTCCACACCCCTATGATAACACCACCGTAGATGCCACCAGCGTACTCTCCCTCTTGCATTTTGACCTCCACCTTGTCAAAGCGATTGTAGGGACGAAGAGCCATCTGTCTATTCTTCTGATGATAATTTTACTCGGGTGTGTGTTTTGCTACTAACAAATGACTTCCTTTTATAAGCAAGGAAAATACCGGTTCATCTTCCCAATTATAGATATTAAATTACTTTTTGGAGTAATGATGTATTCTGCAGCCATTATTGCACGTCATTAAGGTAGAGACGGTTGATTGGAAATCCGATTGGACGTTTCCCTCTTTTTCGCCTGAGAAATTAATGGTTTTCTCATGATGGCTGATTCATACGTCAGCATTATACAGCACACGTTTTTTTTATAAAATAAGTCCAAAAATATAATCGTTTTTTTTATGCTCAGAATGAAACTTTTGAATTGATGGAATTCTTCTTACCAGACTTTCTAAGTACCGGTTACGAAATTCGATGATTATTGAAATATAAACCAATTTCAATATATGATTTCGGAAATTCTAGTCAAATATCGCAAATCATTTTTACCATGATGCACTGTGAGACTCACCAACCTTTCATAACAACTCTATCATTTCTCCACACAACTCATTTCCATATAACTGTAACCCTTATGAAGGTTTTCAGAATTACCACTGAAAATTGATGGTTACCCCAGCTCTGTGTTTATGATTTCGGAATTGTTTTTACCACCATTCTGAATGAAACCCAAAAATCAGATTACCTTATGGGATTAACAGACTCAGTTGCGAAATCTCAAATTTTCCTTTTGTGTGATTGACAACGCCTAGTAATATAAAATATTTTAGTCGTTGTTGAGCCCTATTCTTAGTGTATTTTATATCATATATATCGTGGTATTCTCACTTTTCGTGCCATCACTTGTTTGGAAAGAAACAATGAAAAAGGGACCAAAAGCGTACAATTTGGAAGAAGTTTGAAGATCAAGGAAATATCAGGCGAATTCGCACGCGCGCCGCAGAATGTACAAATGCGTGACGCGGTGAATCTGCGATTAGGTGGTGGAGAACATTCAAATGCCGAAAAAACGGGGATAAACCAGCACGCGCGCCGCGGATATCACTTGTGCGCGGCGCGGTCACTTAAATTTTGCAACTATAAATAGAGGGTTTTATGCCGAAAAATGCAGCAAAGACCTGGCATAGGAACGACTCCCAAGGCTTCTTTGACTCCGAGTTTCAGTTTTCAGGAGCCATAAATTGGTATTTTATGTTTTTCTCTTTAATTTTCAATTACTTTCATAATTAGTAGCATTTGGCTAGTGTCTTTGGGAGTGACAACCATTGATATTTAGTCTTAGTTTCTGTTTTGGATGTTTGGTTACTGTTTTGTACCAGTGTGATCTGAGTTTTTGGTTAATGAATCATTTGGTTATTAGTAATTGCTTCATTCACTTGCCGGGGTTAAGATAGGCTTATGGCCAACCAGGACGACATCGTGTATACCGAGCTTTTGTTGGAGTTTTTATCTACTGTCCGTTTTTCACCGGGCTCGCCAGAGCCTTGTTCCAGGCTGGTACGGTTTCGATTGGGTGGAGCCAACAGGGAGTTAAGTCTTCGGGATTTTGGGAGGCGCACAGGCATTTACACGAAGGCGGATCTCCAGCACCGACATTACACGCAGTTCATGGGTGCATGCATTCAGGGGCAACCAAAGAGGGCTACCAATGCAGAGGTTTGGGCACCATTGTCCAATGTGTTCTATGAGGCGGGGACATCCAGAGTGAGCCACCTTCGCAATCTACTTCACCGACTCATGCACCGCATCATCTCCACCACCATCATGTACAGGGAGGGGGGCGAGAAGGTGTCCGGTGAGGACATGACATATCTCTAGGTGCGCCTCGACCATTCCAAATTCCTCCACCTGCCATTTGCTCTAGGCGTCTCCCTATCCACCCGTGCGACGGGTGCATCATCCAGCAGTCCTCTGGCCCGAGGGCATTACATTACCCGCCTGGCCCGTTCATACCGGATCCTTACTGCTCCCGTTGTAGCCTCTTTGACTGCTCTACCTCTAGCTCGCACTACGGCATGAGTACTGGAGAATATGGGACTTATCGAGCAGCAGCGCCCAGGCCAGTATGCAAGGGTGGCCACCGAGGCACCCTAGGACCCCCAGCCAGCATATGCCCAGCCAGGTAAGAGACGTCGAAGACAGGCAGCACCAGCAGAGCCAGCGCCACAGCCACAACAGGAGGAGACGACAGAGCTCAGACCATTGCAGGATCGGGTCGCTAGGATTGAGGGCCAGCTGGAGTGGATCGGGGAGGTACTTTTACAGATTGCATCAGCACAGGGACAGCGCCCCCGACCATTCCCAGCCCGAGCCCACGATCATGAGGCAGGATCTTCCAGGCCACCCGGTGGCGATTGACCACTGGCGTGTTCGTTGTTGCGCTACAACTCCAGAATGCTAAATCAAGGACCTTTTTGTTCGTATTTGTACCTGTGACACCGAGTATCAATCAAGTGATCTACCGTCCAAAGGGGTAACTCTTTCTCCCTTGTTTTGAATAATCTTTTGTACAACGGGGACGTTGTACGGTTTTAAGTGGGGGGTGTGGACGGTCGAAAGAGTAGTTTTTTTTGAAATTTTTGCGGAACAGACCAATTTTCAAATTTTTAGCAACTTTTTCAAAAATTTTAATAAATTGTAATTTTTAAACGAATAGTTTGTGATTGTTGATAGCAGTGGTATTTTTCAAGAGATACTATCTAGTTGTGATAATGCTATTATTTTAGTCAAATAAGTTGAGTTTTATGAGTTTAGAAGATTTGACCGTTTTAAGTTTGGGATTTAGGAAGGAACTGTCAATCTGTGGCCTTTGTTGTTCGAGCCGGTAGGACAGAAAAGGGTGGCCTCGAAAAAGGCATTTATGCACCTTACCACCTAAGATCGTCTGGTTTGGAATGGTATTTTTGAAACCTCGTTACACGGACAACATCGAAAATCATGGACAATTCCTTAATGGCCTTTAGAATCTGAATGAGTACGTACACTTCATTATGGACAAAAAAATTGTAATCAAGGGTTCTCTAGAAAGCCATGAATTCCAAAAAACGTTTCGATTATGTTTTTATGAACTATTCCACTCTAACTCGTGAGGCAATAAGCTTTGAAATTAAACGCATTCAAAAATTGTTTGAGTCTTAGTTAAAATCTATTAAAAAACTCTCTTCCTTGGGGACAAGCAAGGCACAAGTGTGGGGTGTTTGACAACGCCTAGTAATATCAAATATTTTAGTTGTTGTTGAGCCCTATTCTTAGTGAAATTATATCATATACATCGTGGTATTTTCACTTTTCGTGCCAGCACTTGTTTGGAAAGAAATAATGAAAACAAGGACCAAAAGCGTGCAATTTGGAAGAAGTTTGAAGATCAAGGCAAAATCAGGAAAAGACATACGCCGTCGCGGAATTCATAAAGGCGCGACGTGGGTATAAGGCATGGAAAAAATTCAAATGCCGATAAAACGGGGATAAGCCACTACGCGTGCCGCGGGATTCATTTATGCGCGGCGCGGTCTCGAGATTTTTGCAACTATAAATAGAGGCTCTTAGGCCGAAAAAACTGGCGAAGACCTGGTATAAAATCGACCCCCAAGGCTCTTTGACTCCGAGATTTAGCTTCAGCAACCATCTTTTGGTATTTTCAGGTTTTTATATTTAATTTTCATTTAGTTCAATAGTTAGTGATAGTTGGCTAGTGTCTTTAGGAGTGACAACCATTGGCATTGAGTCTTTGTTTCTGTTTTTGAGTAGTTGTTTACTGTTTTGGAACCTTTGAATCTGATTTGGTTAATAGTAATCATTCAGTTTATGTTACATGTTGATTTTTCGGTGTTTATGCTTGTTATTGAATTGTTGGATGTTTGGATTGTGTTTGATATTTGATTTGCCTTTGTTTGCTTCTGATTTGGAGATGTACTTCTGATTTCAGTAAGTAACAAGGTTTGATTGGTAGTTTAGCTTAGTTCATGTTTGCTTGGAATTAGTGGATTTTATGCTTTTTGGGATTAGTTGTCAAAAGTTAGGAACTAGGTCCTCTGACTGTAGCGTGACACTGCAGTTGGTAATCTGTCACCTGTCTTGACCACGTAACTCCTGCGGATCGACCCTGACTACCACTGTGCTAGTGTGTGTGTGTTAGGTATTTTTCTTATTTTTAACTGCACGACGACCTAGGCGTGTCAATGATAAGTACTTGAATGACAATCCTCTTATGCTACTTGGAATTAAGGACAAGGTTAAACAGTGGACACGAGCGGGCGATGGTGCGAAAGAGGATATCTTAGGTGAGGCTAGACAACACCCATTGTCGACAATCGATAAGGTGCAGCTGCTGGATATGATGGAGTTAATGGAGATGAAGCATCAACGGTATGAAAAGGACGCAAGATGCAGGGAAGCCAAGGTTTTCCAATTATTAGATGCTCAGCAGTAATGGATCAGTCAGGTCAGCGATAGAATGACACAGTTGACTTCATTAATCGCAACAGTAATCCAGAAAATCGCACCAGAAATGAAGGAGGTGATGTCTAATGAAGAATGGGAAGGATAAGAGGCGATACGTCTGGCTGAAGACGTTAAACTTAGCGCTTGTTGGGAGGCAACCCATCTTTCATAAGTAGGTACTGTATTTATTAGTAATTAGGAAGAGTATATCATCGTCATTGCAGGTATTATTGGTTCAAGGCAAGTGTGGGGTTGATTTGAAGAAAAATCTAGTTTTTAAAGACTGCGCCGCAGTCAGGAGTTTTGCGTGCCACGGGATCGTAAACCAACCCGATGCACAGGGGTTGATTTGGGAACACGCGCGTCGCGGTTTGCTCATATCCGCGTCGCGGGATTCGATCGGTCAGTTTCCTTCGATAAAAAGGTATGTCACGACACTATTCACACAAAACCCATACCGTGCCTCAGAGAGCTTCGATCACCAGAAGTTTTTCTTGCACTTTTTCTTGCTCATTTCATTCCTACTATTGAGGTATGTCAATCTAACTCGTTTATACATGTTAGAATTAGCAATTAGGTAACAAAATTGGTTGATTTCTCCAAAAACTCAAAAACTTAGAAATCGACAATGCTGATTTGTAGGGTGTTTATTTTTCCAAATGAGGACCCTAGATGAGTTAGTCGATGCTTAAGCTATCTTGTATTGCATTTGGATTGAGCTTTAACAAGTATAATCGCGATTTGGGGGTTGAAAGTTGAACCAGGCGCTAGACGCGTCGCGCCATGGTTCTTGAGCCGCGTCGCGGTGCGGTGGGGAAGAAAAGGGACTAAAATTGAAAAAATAATTTCAGATGTCTTTTAGGCTTGATCACCCGTTTCTCCAGTTCCCTGAGGAACCAGAGACTTCTATTGAGTATGCTCAGAGGAGAGATGCGCTTATGGGTCGCCGGGTTCCTGAGGCGACGATTATTGATCGGGACATTTTGCGAGATGCTGGGCTCTGGGGCGAGATTGAGCCATTTTTGCACCGTACATGGGTTGATGGAGAGGCCAGATTCACATGCCGAGGTTGGAATAGGCTCATGGCCAACCAGGACGACACCGTATATACCGAGCTTCTTTTGGAGTTCCTGTCGACGGTCCATTACGCACCGGGTTCATCGGATGCTCGGTCTAGACTTGTTCGATTTCGGTTGGGTGGTGTCCCTAGGGAGTGCAGTCTTCGCGAGTTTGGGAGGCGCACAGGTATCTACACGGAGGAGGATCTCCACCACCCGCATTTCGCGCTGTTCTTTCGCACGTGTATTCGGGGGCAGCCCGCAAGGGATGCCAATTTCGCTGTTTGGGCCATGTTGTCCAATATTCACTACGAGGCGGGGTCGGCCAGAGAGAGCCAGCTCCACAATCCGCTCCACATACTCATGCATCGTATAGTCATCACCACTCTACAGCAGAGGGAGGGGGCGAGAAGGTGTCTGGTGACGACATGACATATCTTTGGGTGCTCCTCGACCCTACCTGGTTCATCCATCTCCCATACGCCTTAGCAGTCTCTCTTTCCACCCATGCGACGGGTGCATTATCCAGCAGTCCCTTGACCGGCGGACACTACATCACCCGCCTGGCCCGCTCTTTTCGGATACTTACTGCTCCCACCGTCACCTTTTTGACCGCTTTACCTCCAGTTTGCACATCTGTGCGTGCCTTGGAGAACATGGGGCTGATTGAGCAGCAGCGCCCAGGCCAGTACGTGAGGGTGGCGACCGAGGCCACCCAGGACCCCCAGCCAGCATACGCCCAGCCGGGTAGGAGACGCCGGAGACCGGCAGCACCAACAGAGCCAGCGCCACAGCCACAGCTATCTGATGTACTGGCAGCCGTCCAAGACCGGACCTGAGCCAGAGGATGTCTACCAGGGAGGCACATGATCGATGGATGGCGGAGACATAGAGGATGATCATGCTCCGGATACAGTTCGATGACATTCCACCTCACCCTTCCGGAGGCGATGATGGGGCATGTCCATCTGGGACCCGCCACGATGACGAGTGATGTATTTTTCTTATTCTTATTTTAGGATATATGTACTGTACTTATGACACTTTTTAGCTTTTGTCTGTTTATATTTTATTTGTGTTTGCTTGCATTTAATGTTTCTGTGAGTTATGCATGTAATACCATATGGAGTTGTTTCAAATAAGTGTGGGGTCACCTTGCCCCCTCCACTTGTTTTGACCACTGGCATGCTCACTGTTGCGCTACGACTCCAGAATCCTGAGTCGAGGACTTTTTGTTCGTATTTTATACCTATGACACCGAGTACCAATCAAGCGATCTACCGTCCAAAGGGGTAACTCTTTCTCCCTTGTTTTCAATAATTTTTGTACAACGGTGACGTTGTACGGTTTTAAGTGTGGGGTGTGGACGGTCGAAAGAGTTTTTTTTTTATTTTTTGCGGGAAAAGACCAGTTTCAAAATTTTTAGCAATATTTTCAAAATTTTTAATAGGTTGTAATTTTGAAACGAATAGTTTATGATTGGTTATAGCATTGGTATGTTTCGAGAAATACTATTTAGTTATTATCATGCTATTAGTTTAGTCAAATAAGTGGAGTTTTATGAGTTTAGAAGATTGGACTGTTTGAAGTTTGGAATTTAGGAAGGACTTGTCAATCTGTGGCCTTTGTTGTTCGAGCCGGTAGGTCCGAAAAGGGTGGCCTCAAAGAGGCATTTATGCACCTTACCACCTAAGATCGTCTGGTTTGGGATGGTATTTCTGAAAGCTCGTTACACGGACAACATCGAAAGTCATTGACAATTCTTTAATGACCTTTAGAATCTGAATGAGTAAGTTTGTTTTATGCATACAGAAAATTTGTAATCAACAGTTCTTTAGAAAGCCATAAATTCCAAAGAACATTCCGATTATGTTTTCACGAACTGTTTCATGCTAACTCATAAGGCAATAAGCTTTGAAATTAAACACATTAAAAAATTGTTTGAGTCTTAGTTAAAATCTATTAAAAAACTCTCTTGCTTGGGGACAAGCAAGGCACAAGTGTGAGGTGTTTGACAACGCCTAGTAATATCAAATATTTTAGTCGTTGTTGAGCCCTATTGTTAGAGAATTTATATCATATATATCGTGGTATTCTCACTTTTCGTGGCAGCACTTGTTTGGAAAGAAACAATGAAAACAGGGACCAAAAGCATACAATTTGGAAGAAGTTTGAAGATCAAGGCAATATCAGGCGAATTCGCACGCGCGCCGCAGAATGTACAAATGCGCGACGCGGTGACTCAGCGATGCAGCGGTGGAGAACATTCAAATGCCGAAAAAACAGGGATAAACGAGCACGCACGCCGCAGATATCACTTGTGCGCGGCGCGGTCACTTAAATTTTGCAACTATAAATAGAGGGTTTTAGGCCAAAAAATGCAGCAAAGACCTGGCATAGGAACGACTCCCAAGGCTTCTTTGACTCCGAGTTTCAGTTTTCAGCAGCCATAAATTGGTATTTTATGTTTTTCTCTTTAATTTTCAATTAGTTTCATAGTTAGTAGCATTTGGCTAGTGTCTTTGGGAGTGACAACCATTGATAGTTAGTCTTAGTTTCTGTTTTGGATGTTTGGTTACTGTTTTGTACCAGTGTGATCTGAGTTTTTGGTTAATGAATCATTTGGTTATTAGTAATTGCTTCTTTTCAGTATTTTATGCTTTGGAATGAATTCTTGGATGTTTGATGGTGATTAGATGTTGATTTGATCTTGATTGTTCTGAATTTCATTTCTGATTTCAGTAACCAATTAGGATTAGTTGTTGGTTTGGACTTTAGTTTAGTGAATGCTTGTTTGGAATTATTTGAGTTTATGATTTTTGGGATTGTTTGGCAAAAGTTAGGAACTAGATCCTCTGACTGTAGAGTAACACTACATGTAACACCCGCAAACCAGGGTTAGATTTTCTTTTTGCTATTAATAAGTTAAGTATTTTGTTTAATATTTTTAATAAAGTTTAGATTATATATGTATTGATTAGTGGGTGAAATATCACAAATATAAAGAAGAAAAATATTGTAGTTGGGCTATTATGTCCTAATATATTTTGAAAGAGTAACTAGTCAAAATAGCTATAAAAGTTAGAGGGGTTAAGTTGTTAATGTGGAAAACCATATATGCATATATATACAAGTCTAAAAATAGATGAGGTTTATAGATAGTTCAATCAAAAGTAAATGGTGGTTTGTGATTAAAGAAAGAAATATGAGGGGTGAATATTACAATTCCTTTTGAACCGATAAATTTAACTTTTTGACAAAGCATAAAGCTGATTTGAAGAAAACCGAATTCATATACATGACGAATACGTTGAAACACTCCATTTAATGAAAATCAATTCAAGTGGTGGTTCATGTAGCTTACGTTAAAACCTATTCCTTTCCATCTCCTTCTGTGCATAATACATACATTTAAAGGGAGAGACGAGTCGGAGTACGAGGCAGGCAGCGAGAAGGGTACAAGGGTGGTCGGTATCAAGGAACGGTTGTGATTGAACCCAAATGATACTTGAATAATGTTCCTGTAATAAGTGATTAGATGGAGATATCCCGGTAGGGGCCATAAGAGCGGTAAGGGTTAGATTGATGAGCGTGACCAAGGGGTTGTTGGCCGGTCCAATTTCGGTTCACGTACGATGCTTTTTTCTGGTGGTTTACTACTATATGTGCATAACTTAGGAGCAAAACGTAGTTTCTATGTTAATCGTTTCTTCCCGGCGAAGCCAAGTTTCGGTGGGAAACGGGCCTGTTTATTTTACGGTGTCTTCTCTCCCGCACACCGAAAAATGTCTATAGTAAGGATGAGTGATTAGGGGTTTCCAATTAGTTGCCGATTACTCACGAGGATATCACAAAGTCTCTTGGTTGGTTGTTGGTCTTGAATCCGGACTAAAACGAGAAAGAAACGGGTGCGTTGATTTCGATTGCCGGTGGAACACTAGGGAAGCCTTCGAGGTTGAGCGGTGGTTCAACATCAAAAAGGTGTTGAAGTAAGGCCAAGGGTCTCCCTTGATGAGTGACAGAAACATCCGAAGCCAGCATTTGGTATCTGATTGGAGTCATCGTTCACTTGTGACCATTCCGACAACGAAAATTAGTTTGGGTGGGTGTGATCGAATTATGCTTTCAAAAGTGGTGCTGCGTATTTCGCAATTATGGTTGGTGCGATTGGATCATGCTATCAACCGCAATCTTGCACATAAAGTATTCAACTTCTCATGTAATATTTGGATGCTAATTATGTTCAACTCCATATGCCAACAGGGCCGTTTCAAGCTATTTTGGGGTCCGGCACAAAATAAAAACACGGGGCCCCTAAAAATTTTTTTTTTAATAAAAGAGGGCGGCACTTCCGAAATTTTTTATTAATTGAAAATGTTATTACAATTGAAGGCTGATGACTCTCCACCTATGGAAAGAAAAAAGGCTATGACTATGAGACATGCCTCATGAGCCAAACAAACTAACAACTACATATTATAATAAAATAAAATAAAATAATAAACTAAAACTAAAGTTTACATTTCAAGCTTTCTTAGATGCAAAATTATCAATAATAGTATCAATATCAATGTCGTCTAACATATTTTTCTCAATGCATAACATAGCCAACCCATTTAATCTTTCTTGTGACATTGATGATCTCAAATAGTTTTTTAATTATTTTAATTTTGAAAAGCTTCTTTCGGCCGATGCTATGGTAACGGGTATAGGGCGTGTTCGGCAAATTAGCTGGTAGCTGGTAGTGGTTAGCGTTTAGCAGTTAGCGATTAGTTGGAGGCTGGTAGCGGTTAGCGGTTAGCGGTTAGCTGGTAGCTGTGACTTTTATTAGTGCGGAAGTGTTCGGCAAAAACAACTGTTAGCTTTTAGAAGTGTAAAATAATACTCAAATCAAAAGTCAAACGCTAAACGCTCCCAAAAGCTAATTGAAATAGCTTTTGGATTATGAGCGTTTTGTTAAAAATAAAAGCTAAAAGTTGTTGCTGCCGAACGAGGTTTTTTTATTTTTTCGGGTGTTTTCCTAAAAGCTAAACGCTAAATGTTTCCAAAAGCTCTCAAAAGTTGCGTGCCGAACACGCCCATAGTTAATAAAATTCGATATGCAATGGAAGCATTTGGATAAAACCCTTTTTTTTAATAAACTCTAAAATTTCAAATGCGAACATAACCATATTTGGCAAAGTCATTTGCAACACTTTGAGTTCCGCAAACAAATCATTTAAGTCTACATCACACATGTTTTTATGAGAAAACTTGCTTGCGAAATTAGTACAACTTTTTTAAGTTCAATATCATATAATGACTTTAATTTTTTTGAATTATAGAAAAAACCAAAAATATTTTCGAATGTTGTTATTTGCTAAAATCTAGCTTCTAATGAAGTAATTTCCATATCAACAACAACCAAAAAATACTCAACTTTAAATGATTCTTCGGATGATTCAAATTCATGTTCATCTTTATTATTAATTTCATCAAATTGTTTTTTTCTAATAACACGCTGTTTTTTTGGAAACATAGGTTCAACATCCATATCAAATTGGCATTATCTATACTAGTGGCAAAACCATCATTTCTATAATTTTTAAAAAATGTCATGATATCTTTTAATAGATTAATGGTGGCATCAAGACAAATAGTTTTAGTTTGCAACTTTTTACAAACCATATTAATAGAAAATAAAATATCATACCAAATCACCATACCAAGTAAAAATTCATAAGTTTCGATAGCACTAACTAAACTTCCGGCTTCACTTTTTGATAATGCATCATCACATGACTCACCTAATGCTATTAATGCATCCCTTGTTTGAGGAGCTTGATATCTAATAGCTTTTACACTTTTAATGCGACTCTCCCAACGTGTATTACATAGTGATTTTACGGTTAAATTAGAAACATTATCAAGTAATATTTTCCATCTTTTAGTAGAGCTGGAAAATAACACATATATACGTTGCACAATTCTAAAAAATGAAATAGCCTTAGCACAAGAATGTGCCGAGTACTAATCATCGCTATGGCCTATGGATTGTCAGATTGAGCGTGCCCCGATTTATACAGAATGTACAGAACTGATTTAACAGTCATCAAAACGTATCATTTTAAGGATTTCGACCAGCACATTGAACCGAGCTTTAGCAAAAGGTTTTGTGAACAAGTCCGCCACATTGTTATCTGTGTGGACTGATTCCAAATGGATCAATTTCTGCTCGTAGCAATCTCGAATAAAATGAACTTTAATGTCAATGTGCTTAGTCTTAGAATGTTGGACCGGGTTTTTCACGATTTGGATAGCCGCCTCATTGTCGCAAAAATAGGAGTGTCAAGAAAGTTCATACCATAGTCAAGGAGTTGATGTTTCATCCAGATCACCTAAGAACAACAGGCCGAGGCAGCAACATATTCAGCTTCAGATGTGAAAGTTGACACAGTCTGCTGCTTCTTGCATTGCCAAGAAATCAGTCGATTTCCTAAGAATTGACATCCAACACTAGTAGACTTTCTGTCAATGTCGCAACCCCCAAAATTTCTATCTGAAAATGCATAAAGATCAAACTCACGGTTCTTTGGATACCAGAGTCCCAATTTAGGTCTTCCTTTAAGGTATCTAAAGATCCGTTTGATACCAGTTAAATGAGAGTTTTTAGGATTAGCCTGATGTCAAGCACACTGGCATACTGCAAAAATGATGTCTAGTCTGTTGGCCGTCAAATACATAAGGGAACCAATCATTGAACGATAGAACGTTTGATCGACGGGTTCTCCATCTGGATCTGAAGATAGCAGTGGCCGCTCAGACATCGGGGTATTGGCAGCTTTTCCATCCTTGAATTCAAACTTCTCGATAATATCCTCCACATATTTGCCTCGGTGAAGTAGAATACCCGTAGAGCTTTGCTTAACTTGTATCCCAAGAAACATCGTCATCTCTCCCAACGAACTCATCTCAAAACGTTTCTCCATCACTTGCTCAAACTCTTTGCATAAGGCTTCACTTGTAGAACCAAAGAAGATGTCATCCACATAAATCTGGACAACAATTTGGTCTGTATTTTGACGCTTTATGAACAGAGTCTGATCAATTATGCCTCTTGTGTAACCATGCTGCAACAGATGATCTGTCAATGTTGCATACCAGGCACGGGGAGCTTGATGAACACTATAGCGAGCCTTATCAAGCTTGTAGAAGTGATTCGGAAATTTGGAGTTGATGAAACCCGGAGGTTGGTCAACATAAATCTCTTCTTTCATTTCACCATACAAGAAAGCAGTTTTAACGTCCATCTAGTATACAGTAAAGTTCATATACGACGCGTAGGCGAGGAAAATCCGAATCACTTCAAGTCTTGCCACCGGAGCATAAACTTCCGTATAATCAAGTCCTTCAATCTGACGAAATCCACGAACCACCAGGCGTTCCTTGTTGTGCACTATAACTCCCGAGTCATCTTGTTTGTTGCAAAACACCCATCGTGTGTCAAGAGATTTATTGTAATCGGGTAGTTCCACCAATTGCCAGACATTCAAGTTCTCGAAGTAATTATCCTCTTCATGTATGGCATCCACCCAACTTGGTTCATTAAGTGCCATCTGTACATTCTTCGGCTCTATTTGAGAGATAAAGCATGAATAGAGGCACTCGTTGACTGGACCACTCTAGCTTCTGGTTTGAACCCCATCATCCAAAGAGCCAATCACGTTATCAGTTGGGTGATCTTGTTGTATTCTTGAAGGCACAACATGTTCGAGCGAAGCCGTAGATACCGGAAGATTTGTTATATTCTGAACACTGCCTGAGCCTGAAGCACCTTTATCAGAATCTCTGAAGTCGTCGGAGGTACTTGCAACATACTCATCAGGAATTCTCTCGGGAAAGAGAGAATCCATGAGAGTAGAATCGAAAATATCATCAGGGTCAGAATTGAGAACATCTTCATGAGAAGCAGATTGATCGACAGTTGGAGGTTCACCAACAACCTGAGATGAATCACCAGGAGCATCTTCAGTTATGATAGTGAGGGCAGGAGATGCACCATCATTTACAGCGGGGTCTTCAAGGATCACCGATGGCTTGATGAGATCAAGAATGATTTCTGCATCATCATCTCTGTTTACTCCACTAGAACTTGGTTGTGTACCTGAAACATCACCAGAAAAGCACATATAACGGTTTAAACAGATCAACATAATTAAAAAACCAGTCGGGTCCAACACAGGCAGCCGTCTCGTTCTCTTCTAGCCAACACACGTCATATGATTCCACGATCTGCTTGTCACCTTGTTGTACACCTGATATGTAGTTTTACTTGCATAGCCAACGAAGTAGCAATCATCTGCTTTGGAGTTGAACTTCAGAGTAGCTTCAAGATGAAGAACAGTACAAGAACAACCAAAATGTGGAAATGTGAGACATTTGGTTTGCGGTCATAGAGAATTTCATACGGAGTCTTCATTTGAGATTTGTCGATGATGACCCGATTCTGAACATAACAGGCTGTATTAATTGCTTTAGCCCAAAAGATCACTGGTAGTTTAGTGTCGCGGTACGTGCAACATGAATCAGAGTTCTGTTCCGACGCTCAGCAACACCGTTTTTTTGAGGAGTTCGAGCGGCACTATACTAACACTGCACTCCCTTATCTGCACAAAACATATTCAATATCACGTTCTTGAACTCCGTTTCATTATTGCATCGGATGGCCTTCGTCTTCATATTTGTTTGATTTTTGATAAAAGTGATGAATTTCATGACCAGCTCTACAGTTTCACTTTTGTTCTTCAAAAAGAAAACCCAAGTAAAATGTGAGTATTCATAAATAATAACTAAGCAATAAGAACTTTGGTTAATACTGAGAATGTTAACAGGTCCAAAGAGATCCATGTGAAGCAACTGAAGGAGCGAATCAATGGAATTGATCATTTTAGGCTTGTGTGGCTTCCGATGATGTTTGCCTTGAGCACTGGCAACACATTTTTCAAATGTAATGAAGTCCTTGATTGGAAGCCCCCGGACAAGACCATTCTTCGCAAGACTATTTAGATTCTTTGCATTTGCGTGACCGAGACATCGATGCTACAACATGGCATTTTGTTCTGGAGTGTTGTGATTCATGTCGATGATGTAAGCATTATTTTTTCGTTTTGATCGGACAAGAATCCACTCCTCGGGGATGACTGTGCCAGGTTTGAGAATTAGACATTCCTTCTTTGTAAAGTGGGTTGAGAAACCCTTGTCACAAATCTGAGAAACGCTTAGCAAACTGTGCTTGAGCTCAGGTACAAAGTTTACATTCTCAAACTTCAACACGCCGTTGGATATAGTTCCCTTTTGTGTGATCTTTCCCTAACGTTGTGCAGTTGGGACATGTCTCCTGTCATGTGTCTGGAACAGCCACTATCAACATACCATGGTCTGATGATATTCCTCCGTAACTGTTCCTGCACAAGTTGCAAGATTAATTAGATTTAAGCACCCAGTCCATACAGAAACTGGGTTGACCCTTACTATCGATACAAGAAATGGATTCCAAACTCATATCACGTTGGTCAAATGTTGAGTCACAAATTAAGATTGAGTCAAATATGCTGATCGGATTTGTTGCCAGATTTTATGCCTATAATTTTGCTATCGGTTATGGAATGGGTCTGTCCTTCCATACTTAGTTTTTGTTTAAATAGCATGTTCGTTCCCTTGTTAGGGTTAACTTTTGTAATCCCTTCACGGCACTCAAACAGAATAGTTCACATCGAATTGTTCTTGAGTTGCATTTTAATCATTAGACATCAGTTCTTCATACTGTTTGTTCTTAATCTTGTTTATTTACATTATTCCGCATTTTTGAATCTCGATCCAACTCTTGTATTTCAACAATTGGTATCAGAGCAGGTGTTTGTATTATTCACGGATCCATTTTGATTATCTTCATCGTTTCAATCGATTTTGGATATCAAACTTTGATCTTTTACGTTCGATTCTTCTTTTGAGTTGAACCTTCACTTCTGATTCATACAATTAAACAAGTATCAATGGCTTTTGACGACTCACATACTCAGTCCTTCAATCTTTCAAGTAGCATTGGATCCACTACCAGGACTCCAATTCTGTTTACTCAAGAGTATGAGGTCTGGGCGTTGCATTTTGAAGATTATGTTCTTGGCATTGAAGAACATGGATCAACGATCTGGCAAGCTATCACTGAAGAAACTCACGTCCACACAGACACAAGGAGGGTTATCAAAACCCTAAAAGAATACAACAACTTGCTCGTCACTCACACAAACATTCCTCAAGACGAAAAAGATAAACTAATGTGCAACATCAAAGCATTTAGAATTATCAGGTTCGCTCTCCAAGCAGATACTCTTCGTCTAGTTAGTTCGTGCGAAACAGCTAAATAGATCTGGGATAGACTTAAAGAATTATATTCTGGAGATGCTGACCTTGAGCACTCCATTCAGACCACTCTTCTTTCCGATTTCGGATCTTTTGCACAAGGTTCGGAAGAAACTCTAACCCAGACTTTCAATCGATACAATCATCTTCTAAGTCGATTATTAAAATACAATCTGGCTCGGACTGTCATTGAGCAAAAGGTTACCTTTCTTGATGGTCTTCGTTCCGAATGAAAGGCTATCGTTTCAACCATAAAAGCGCATGAACAGTTCAAAACTTATACTTTGGCTAAAGTTGTGGGAATCCTCAAATCTCATGAAAAGGAAATCATTTCGGAAGCCAAAGCGACTATCGGTCTTGGTTCACTTGCACTGATTGCTGCCAGAAAGAAATCGGCTGAAATCGATTCTGACTCAGACTTTTCCGACGATGATTTGACCAGAGAAGACAAAGCTTTGATGGTATCAAATCCCAAGAAGTTTTTCAAGAAAAACTTTTCCAAATTCAAAAACCGAAATCGCCAAGGAGGTTTCAATGCTGAAAAGACTGTGGAAGAAAGTCAGAAAAAGAAGAATGATGAGGAGAAGAAACTTGCTGGCGACTCAGGATATGACTGCCATTATTGTAACGGAAAGAACCACTCTGTGAAAGACTGTTTGCTCCGAAAACATGCTGAGAAGAAGGAGCAGGTGAAAGATGAAGCCTATTACGCAAAGAAGATTGCGGAACTGAAAAAGAATGATGTTTCATCTACCAAGGCAGCCTTTGTGGTGAAAGGGGACAGCGAGTTTGGAGCTATTGAGGTCTGGTCAACGGATTCGGAAGATGAGGAGGTGAGGAATCCAACACATGGTCGACGTCTGATGGTGAAAGCTGATCATTCCGACAGCAGAGGTTACTCTACCGACGGGTGTCAAGCCTCAGCAAGTTGTTTTGCTGCGAAGCCTGTCTATGAACAAGTTGAGGAATGTGAGGCTGTGGTCAACAAGGTACGCCCCATCCTTAAATCTTTAAATATTTGCTCTTCTAGTTATGATGCTGAATTAGATGATCTTAGATTTACTGTCTCCAGTTTGAGTGATAGCTTAAAAAGGACACGTCTAAGCAATTCTAACCTAAATGATCAATTGAGCAGGATATCGAATAAGAATGAGGAGAGACGAATGAGAATCGAGGCGTTGGATAGTGAGTTAGTTAAAGCACGAGATGATATTATTTATGTCAAAAGGGATAATTTAGTTCTTTTCAAACAGAGAAACATTTTTTGTTTAATTGCTAAACGTCTTTACAATAATATTACTCAATTGCATCTTGATTGTGACATAGGCAGGGGTTTACACAAAATGATTTTGCCCTTTCTTGAGTTGAAAGAGGATGAAATCGATGCAGAATGTCATAGGTGTGAAACCATTGTTTCATCTGATGAGGTTTCGGAAGCTTATCGAATCGGACTTGATAAAATTGAAAGCTATATACAGTCCAAAGAACATAAAAGTATGGTCAAAGAATATTTTTCAGAAAATGATCACGAGGAAATTAAAACAGCAACTCTAAAGAATTTTCATTCATTATGCTCTAAACTAAATTCCAATAATGTTCCCATTGATGAGAATATTTCAGATTTTGATGAAAGTGATATGAGTGAAATATCTGTTGAGGATGAAATTGATTGTTCGGAATTCGTATCAAATTCTACTGAAACTAAGAAAATTCTCATTTCTGAAAATTCAGTTGCTTTTGCGAGAATTGTTAAAAATGAGGGATCACACACTTTAAATGAACAAGCTACTGTTTTTCCAAAGATTCACACTGTACCAAATCAAGTTTTCGTTAAACCAGGCCTAAATACAAAAGATGTAACTGAACTTAAAGTCCTAGTCGATAACTATAACTCCGATCTATGTGATTCTTTCTTTTGGTCGGAACCTATTGACAACTCAGATGAGACTAAAGGTCTTTCCGAAATGACCTCGTGGAAGTCTCGAGGAAACTACATCTCTGGATCATTGAACCGTAAAAATTCTGTCTCTCAAAATGGTTCATGGGGTACAGTGAATTTGAAATCCAATCCTTTAAACCCTAAGATGAGTACTTTCAAGTCTGATTCTAATCACAGCTCAACATCTTATATTCATAAGTCTCCTAAAGAGCTCATTGCCAAAAGGAAACAAATGAATGCAAGGTACAAAAAGAATCTGAAAGAGAGAAAACAATTCTGGAGAAACAAACTCGATTCAAACCTAACCCAGAAAGTCAACCCTATTCCCATTTGGAAAGTTGAGCTTACACCAAAACCAAAACCAACACCTAAACCCTCTATCTCAACAACAACAAAGAATCCCACTCGCGTTCTCGGATCAACGGATTCAAAAGGGAAGGCAAAACTTTATCCTGAAACTACTCAAGATCTTAAAACCAGCAAAATTCACCCAACAGTTACTATCAAAACACAACTCTCTTCTCAATCGGTTAAAAGTCAAATTCCCACTTATCTTTCTCAAAATCAGAAAACCCATTATTATCAAGTTTCGAACACGTTCACTCCCAAGAAATCTCGTTTTGCTAAAGAACAATGGCAATCTACAAAAATGAAAGTGTTCCGAATTGAAAATAAGAAAAATCAGTCATCTGTGAGAAAATCCTTTTGGGTTGAAAGATCATGCATTTTCCCTACCTCACATAAATTCTCACATGGGCCCACACTGGTTTGGGTTCCTAAATCTCTCTAACTTGTGCAGGTTCTACGTGACGAACAGTATGATCCGGAATGGTACATTGACAGCGGCTGTTCACGTCACATGACTGGAAGGAAGGACGAATTACGAGAATATCGCTCGTTGACAAATGGAGGAAAAGTCAGTTATGGAAACAATGCAACAGGCAACATCAAAGGCTATGGCATGATCACAAATGGTGAAATTTGGATACGAAAAGTGGCATATGTTGAAGGACTTCAGCACAACTTGATCAGTGTTTCACAACTAGTTGTCGAACTGGTCTTAAAGTCTCGTTTGATGAAGATGGCTCCGAGCTGGTTGAGAAGGAATCCAAAAAGATAATTTTAAAGTCAAAAAGAAAAGGAGAGATGTTTCCTTTGGACATGCGACCTATCCAAGGAAAACCTGCCATCTGCCTACTCACTAAAGCTACGAACGATGATAGTTGGCTATGGCACAGACGGTTGTCTCACATGAACTTTCATGATATCAATAAACTGGTACTTGGTGATCTTGTGCGAGGATTACTGCTACTCAAGTATGACAAAGACCGACTCTGTGATGCATGTGAACTTGGAAAACAAAGTCGGAAGAGCCATTCTACAATCATCAACACAAAGATCATCGAACCATTGGAACTTCTGCATATTGATCTTTGTGGTCCATCTGCCATCGAAAGCGTTGCTCATAACAAATACATTCTGGTTGTGGTAGATGACTTCTCTCGTTTCACATGGGTATTCTTTCTCAAGCAAAAATCTGAAGCGGCGATCAACATGGTTAACTTCATCAAACAGATAGAAATTCTTCTCCGAAAACAAGTTCGAATGATAAGAAGTGATAATGGGACAGAATTCAAAAATAACTTTCTAGATGAATTTCTTGTCAATAAAGGAATCACACATAACTTCTCTGCCCCGTACAATCCTCAACAAAATGGAGTTGTAGAAAGACGAAATCGTTCTCTTTGTGAAGCTGCTCGCACAATGCTCTCTTTTGCAAAACTTCCTTTATACTTCTGGGCCGATGCCATCGCAACTGCTTGTTACACTCAGAATCGATCAAACATCACAAAACGATTCAATCTTACTCCCTATGAGATCATCAACAAGAGAAAACCGAACGTAAAATTCTTCCATGTTTTCGGATCCAAGTGTTTCATTTTTAACTCCAAAGAAAAACGAGTTAAATGGGATGAAAAAGCTGATGAAGGTATCTTTCTGGGCTACTCTCTTACCTCAAAGGCCTATCGTGTTCTGAACAAAAGATCTCGAAAGATTGAAGAAACATACTACATCACCTTTGATGATAGATACAATTCCAGAGCAAAGCACGTTAGTACAAAGACTGAAGACATCTTTCCCGAATCCAATAAATCTGCAATTCCTCTTCTGGATCTATATGAGGAATTCTTGAATTTATTCGATGACCAAGAAACCGCAAAAACATCAGAAGCAAATGTACGAGATAACCAAGAAGATGAGTTATTAAAGCTTATAGAAAGTACAGCCAGTGAAAATGCATCTTCACAAGAAAACTCTACTGATGTTCCGATTCCGAACAATACTCCAACTTCTGTTACTGATGCTCCTATCCAGGGGGAGGGTTCAGCACTTGTTCAGGGGGAGACTATGGCTCCTGAATCCGAATCCACCACTCTACCGGTTGAACAGGATCACTCTGATGATAGAAACGATGCACACTTCCAGGGGGAGAATGAACTTGAAAATAATGACCTTGACACACAGTCAGAGGTACATTCGGAAGCAGAAGAAATCATTTCAGAAATTAATCCAGAATATGATCCAAATTATCCTCCAATGATAAAATGGACGAGAGATCATCCAAAATCTCAAATCATCGGAACGACTTCTGCTGGTGTTCTCACTCGAGCTCAAGCTAAAGAAAAGCAAGCCGCATTATTTTCAAAAGTGGAATTCTGCATGTTTCATTCGTTCATCTCCAAGATTGAACCTAAAACAGTTAAGGTAGCACTTGACCATGCTGACTGGATTCAAGCAATGCAAGATGAGCTAAATGAATTTGAACGCAACAGGGTGTGGCGATTGGTTCCAACTCCGGAAAAAGCATCTGTTCTCGGAATGAAATGGGTTTTTAGAAACAAGTTAGAGAAAGAAGGGAATGTCATTCAGAACAAATCAAGACTTGTTGTTAAAGGTTACTGTCAAGAAGAAGGAATTTATTATGAAGAAACATTCGCACCAGTAGCCAGACTGGAGTCCGTCCGGATTTTTCTTGCTTATGCAGCACACAAAGGTTTCGATGTCTATCAGATGGATGTCAAGTGTGCATTTCTGAATGGAGAATTAGAAGAAACAGTGTACGTCGAACAACCACCAGGCTTTGTGAGCAGTAAACATCCTGATCATTGCTATGTGTTAGACAAAGCTGTTTACGGCCTAAAACAAGCTCCAAGAGCTTGGTATGAAACTTTAACTCGGTTTCTCAAGCAATCCAAGTTCAAGCAAGGATCTGTCGACCCAACTTTCTTTCGCAAAAAGGAAGGAAGTCACCTAATGATTGTTCAAATCTATGTCGATGACATCATTTTCGGATCTACTCACCCTAGCCTAACAGCTGAATTCCGAAAACTGATGGAGAAAAATTTGAAATGAGCTCTATGGGTAAAATGAATTTCTTTCTCGGACATAACATCAGACAAAGCTCCGAAGGCATATTCATCAATCAGGAAGCTTATACCAAGTCTCTCTTAGAGAAATTCGGAATGAAGGGAGATTCTAAAGTCAAAGTTCCGATGGCTTTCGGAACAAAACTTACTCCTTCACTAGACAAACCTACAGCAGATATCACTCTTTATCGCCAAATGATAGGTTCACTTCTCTATCTCACTTCGAGCAGATCTGACATTATGTTTGCTGTTTGTTACTGCGCAAGATTTCAGGCAAATCCTAGAGAGCCACATCACAATGCTGTGAAGAATATATTCCGATATCTCAAAAGAACAACCTCTCTTGGACTATGGTATCCTTTAGGATCTGGCTTCTTTGTTCAAGCATTTTCCGATGCTGATCTTGGTGGTTGTGGATTGGATCGCAAAAGCACTTCAGGTGGTTGTCAACTTCTCGATGGAAAACTCGTAAGCTGGCAATCAAGAAAACAGACTTGCGTGTCACTCTCAACAGCTGAAGCTGAGTACATTGCTGCTGCCTCTTGTACCTCTCAGATAATATGGATTCAAAATCAACTGAGAGACTATGGAGTCAATATGAAACGTATTCCTCTTTACTGTGATTCCGAAAGTGCGATTCGGATCTGTCACAATCCAGTGCAACACTAAAAGACTAAACACATTGCACTCAGATATCATTTTATCAAAGATCATGTTGAAGACGGCAACATTGAGGTTCATTTCGTACGCTCAAATGATCAACTAGCAGACATCTTCACAAAGGCCCTTCCTGAACTAGCATTCAACAGAATTCTTCAAGGTCTCGGAATGATGGAAGCTGAATCCGTTCCGATATCTAACTGAGATTCCGATTGATTCCGAAAATCGGAATGCCTCGGAATCGGATTTTAGACATGGAAGATTCGGAATGCATGTATCCTTTCTAAAAACTTCATTTGTGTTTGTTTTTATTAATTTTTTTTCATTTGTGTTTGTTTTTATTT
Organism: Cichorium intybus; assembly: GCA_023525715.1. Taxonomy (NCBI): domain Eukaryota; kingdom Viridiplantae; phylum Streptophyta; class Magnoliopsida; order Asterales; family Asteraceae; genus Cichorium; species Cichorium intybus. Next base: position 108,937,823 of record CM042013.1, on the reverse strand, counting down.
TTATTTATTTTTTATTTTATTTTCTTCGTTTTTATTTTGTTTTACTTATTTCAGCTATTTATTTTCTTTATTTTTATACATCAAAATTTTTTTTTCTCAAAAATTTTTTTTGTTGTTTTGTTTGTTTGGTTTGTTTATTTTTTATCCTTAAATTTCTAGTTCCTGTGTTGTGTATTTTATTTTCTTTTTCCTTTTTATATTGTTATTCTTGCTGATATCCATGCGAATGCAGAAACAAAATTCGAACAGAAAACAAAAGAAAACTACATTTTATTCAAGCTACAGGAACAAAGGTCATTACATCAAAAGGCAAAACAAAAACAACTTCAACCTATAGCTTGTAATAATGCCACATGGGGGGATCACCGGGATGGAAAGCTTGGTAGAGGCGCAGCTCACTCTCGTCAACAAAAAGGCGACTTCCATCAGCCAGTCCCACATGGAACTGGTTGTGGGGAGTGGTACGAATGATCACTGCCGGCCACCAACCCCTTCTGTGCCAGACCTCAACGAGGTCAAACTGTTTGTACTCCACCAAGATTCTTAGTGGGACAGGCTGCAGAAAGGGGTAGATTGTGGGAACGATCAGTGGTCCACCACCTTCGCCGTTGTTGAGAGTGGTCATTCTCACCTCATATTGGTGATTCCACACTCTCGTGACAACCCCGCCATAGATGCCACCTGCGTAGTTGCCTTCCTGCATCTTGACCTCCACTTTGTCAAAACGGCTGTAGGGACGAAGCGCCATGTGATATCTCTTTTGATGGTAATTTTTGGGGTGTGGGTGTTTTCTACTAACAATGCTTCCTTTTTATAGGCAGAAATGACACCGGTTAAGCTTCCAATTGTGGATATTTAATTACTTTTTGAAGTAATGATGCAGTCTGCTGTCATTATTATGTGTCATAAACACGGAGACGGCTGATTAGCAACTGATTGGACGTTTTTCTTCCTTTTCGCCTAAGCATTAAATGTTTTCTCATGATAGCCAAGTCCTTGTCAGCATTCTTCAGCAAGAATACAATTTTTTGTAACTATTTTGAATTGATGGACCTCTTCTTCTCATATTTTCTAACTACCACAAACGAATATCCATGATTATTGAAATCTCAACCAATTTTAATATATGATTTCGGAAATTCTAGTCAAAGATCGCAACTCATTTTCACCATGGGGCGCTGTGAGACTCATCATCCTCTCTTGACCTTTCTATCACTTCTCCATATTCAATACATTTCCATATAACTGTAACCCTTATGAAGGTCTTCAGCAATACCACTGAAAACTGATGGTTACACAAATTCTGTGTTCATGATTTCGGAATTGTTTTTACCACCATTCCGAATGAAACCCAAAAATCCGACCCCTCTAAGGAATTGACGAAAACTTTAAAGGGAATCTCAATCTTTTGCTTTTGCGTGTTCTTTATGAAATCTACTCCACCCAAGTAATTTCTATCCAAAAAGATCCAATTTTTTTTTCTAAGATTTCTAAATATTTTACAAGTCAGAAAAAATTCTCCTAACCCTCACTTGTTTTCATGACTACTCTGGTCAGACAAGTACTGTCTTCCGATTCCGAGCATTTCTCACGTTTTCGGAATCCGAAAGATAGTTAAACCCAACCCATTAAGCTAACATCTTAAAAGAAACCTTTCAATGATTCTCATCAATCAATTGATCGTAATTCAACGGGATACCACAAAACCACTTTTGAATCTCTCTTGATTCCAAAGGAAGAGATCATTGCCCGGGATCCATCAGTTTTATGTCATTGCGACATCACAGACTACCAAATAAATTTTGATTTTCTTCTTTATCTTTGGCACACTCTTGCACGAAAATCATTATTTAATTTTTCTAACTCTGGTTGATTTTCTTTTGTTAAGGATTCAGATCGATGACCTGGCATTTTTTTTACTCATCAAAATTTTAAAAATTTTGGATGAGGTAATCAAGACGTGGCTGTTATAACGTCCTCTCCACAACAGCTACTTTATCGCTTTTCACGCGCCTACAATGCGAAATTTGGGGGTTACTCATGATGATACGGCGTGATTCTAGGGAACCGTAATCGACTGAAGCGGGATTTCCTTTTCCAAACACTCTTCAAAGGATATTTAAAAGATTTTTGGCTCATTATTTCTTTTCTCCGCTCTTCATCTCTCACACAAAACTCTTCGTCTTCAAAGCCCTCTTTCTCTCACGAACATTCAAGAACTCTCCAATGGCTGGTTCATCCTCAGCGAACGAAAATACTTCCTCTTCTCTAATGTTGAAGATCAAACAAAATCAGAACATGATTATTGATCTTCATTCTTCGAAGTATAATGAAGCTCTTCAACCGATGATCGAATGTCTCAAATTCTCCAGGATCTGCAAAGCCCTAACTGCTTCAGAGGAGGTTCCAATCGTGTATCTCTCATCTGCATACTCATCCGCATTCTACAACAAGGCTGATGATGTTGTTACTTTTGAAGTTGGATCCGTCAAGACGCGCATTTCCAAGTCTCTGTTGAATAATGTTTTTATGTTTTTATGTGACCATCACTGAAATAAGTCGAAATCTTTTTTAACAAATATTATCAGTATTTCAGGTTGCATGAATTCAAGATCTAAAACAAGAATAAATCAAGACCCGAGAAACTTTGAGAAAACATCCAAACCTGAGGAAGTAACGCTTCAAACCAAAGAGCAAAATACAAAATATCACACTGCTACAGCAATCACGACGCGACAGACCTCCTGGTCGCGACGTGAAGAGAAGAACAAAGACAGAAGACCAGACTGCTACAGCGCTCGCGACGCGACGGCAGTGGTGGTCGCGACGCGAAGACCTCCATCGCGAAGCCCCTCCAACGTGACACCACCAACTTTCTAATCGCGAGACTACCAACCCAACGCACTATCCTTCGCGACGCGACCAAAAGCAACGCGACCAAAAGGAAACGCGACGAAAAGCTCGACATACCAGCGAAGACGCACTGACCCGACAAAAAGCGCACCGACCACCAGCCGAGCACCTTCGCGACGCGACGGACCATATGGTCGCGACGCGAACGCTGTTCTTCAGCAAGTATAAATTGAAGCTCACCTCTTGCCATTTTTTTTACAACACACAACATACAACACACAACATACAACACACAACACACATATCAACCAAGCTCCATACACTCTTACCCACGACCAGAAACCTCAAGACTCTCAAATCTCTGCATTTGGCAACAAGAATCAAACCGCACAACTGCAAGAAACAAGATATCCTCCCGACACCAAAACTTCAAACCTCTAAATAACCTCTACCCGACACCAAACTTCAAACCTCCAAACAACCTCTACCCGACACTAAATATCACCAAAACCTCATCCTACCTCAAAGAACAAGAATCGAAGCTTCAAAGAAAATCGCCATATTCATCTGCTATCGATAAGTTCTTTTGAAATTGTCTGTGTTATTATTGATTTATTCAAACTGTTATAAATCAACTGTACCAAATATCCAAGACATAAAAAACGAACCGTGACAACGAAAACATATGTGGACTGTATTTAACCGAGACATTTAACTTCTAACTTCTAACCTTTTTATTTATTGTAAAAACACGTTATCGTTGATAATGGCGTTTATTACATCTAACATCTAACTCCTAATTTCTAACCTTTTTATTTATTGTAAAAACACGTTATCGTTGATAATGGCGTTTATTACATCTAACCTCTAACTTCTAACATTTACTTTATTTACCGCTTTCTGTCTATTTAAATACTGTCTAGTTTAAATTTACCGCTTTATTTTATTCCGCATATTATAGACAAAATACATATCTGTCACACAGTAACCGGCTTAAAAACCCTTACTCGTGGAGATCGATCATCGTATTTTTAACAATTGGTATCAGAGCTCGTGTGATTTACTTTGAAATTTTTATCGAGAACTTTTGTGTAGCGTTTTTATAAACCACCAATAAGTTTCCTTTAAAAATTTCATCTTAATATCACTTGTTCAAAAACAAAAACAAAAAAAACCATTTAAAAAAAAAAATTACTTGTGTGATTTATTTTGAAATTTTTTGTCGAAAACTTTTGTGTAGCGTTTTTATAAACCACCAATAAGTTTTCTTTAAAAATTTCATTTTAACATCACATTTTCGTTAACAAAAAAAAAAACCAAAAATGTCTTCCGCTAACTACTCAAACATAAATTCTGTATCTATTGCTAACAGTATAGGTTCAGGTACTCGAGCACCCATTCTTATTCCCGAAGAATATAAATCATGGGTAGGTCGTATGAATCTTCATCTCAACTCTATAAGTGAAGATGTGTGGAAATGTGTTGACGGATCACTACCAGATAACATGAATTCTCTTACGAGTAACTTGGATATACTGAATGAAAGGAAGAAACTTGAACTTCAAGCCAAAAAGGAGCTTGTGTCTGGAATACCCCACAGTATTCTAAGCCAAATGAATGATATAATCCTTTTAACCGCAAACCAAATTTGGCAAACTTTGAAAAATCGTTTTGAAGGAAATGAGAGAATCATTGGAAACAAGAAAACATCTGTTTTAAACGAATTTGACAACTTCAAAATGTTTTCACATGAGACCATCCATGATGCTCATGACAGATTCAATCTCATTACCATCAAAATGAATAATTTAGGCATCAAAAAGTCACAGCATGAAATAAACCTCAAATTTTTAAACAACCTTTATGAAAGCTGGAAAATGGTCAAACTCATCATCCAGGGAAATCCGGCAATTCATACTGAATCTTTGTACAATCTGTATGGAGAATTACAATCGTATGAATCCTCGATTGACCCACCAACGTCTACTTCTTTTGGAGGACCGCTTGCTCTTTTGTCAACATCCTCTCAAAACCAAACACATTTTCCTGATCAAAGTCAAATTGATTTAAATCAAAACCAAGCTTTCTTAAGTAATCCTTGTGACTTGTCCGATCCAAATAATGAAGCTTACTACCATCAATTGTGTGCTTTGGTAGCAAACACTAATCTCGAAAGATTTTTGCCACATCATAGACCAAACTTTCAACAAAGATCCACTTTTGGACAAAACTTTCAGAATCGTGGTTTTCAAAATAATAACAACTCTTATAATAATCAAAGTTCTGGATTTCAGCAAAATCATTCAAACCATCTCAACAGAAACAAACTCAAACATCCGAAAGACTTCCCGTTAAGAGCCAAAAGGCTGACAATAACGATGATGATGATGACGACGTAATCATTTGTCACAAATGCAAAGGACTAAATCATTATGCCCGAGATTGTCGAGCCAAAATCAAGGTCAAAGACTCAGCTTACTACGCTCAAAAAGCCGAAGAACTGAAGAAACAAGAAAAGAAAGCAAAGCAAAAAGCTTTGATGGCATTCTAAGAACCTAGCGTGGAACACTGGCCAACTTCTGATGATGAAACAGATAATGAACCAGCTCAGTCAAACTTCTGCTTCATGGTAGACAATGAACCAACCACAAGAGCTCCATATGTCATCGATCAGGTATGGTCTATGATCTCAGATCTCAGTCTTTCAAGAACACCATTTGAGTCCCACATGACTAAGATTGAGAACAGTCTAAAAGCTGATCTCAGACTGTATCATGACACAATAGTCAAATCTGATATCTACAAATCTGAATTACAAACATTGCAACTCAGATTTGGAGAATCCACAAGGACTAGAGGCAAACTTGAAAGAGACATTGAACGAAAATCTGAAGAAAATAATCACATCGTAGAACAATTAAATGAAGCTCTAAAACAAAAAAGGGACTTAGAAATAAAAAATCAATCTGTTATTTCATCTGAAATAAAAGATACCTTAGAAAGGGAAGTCCTTCAGTTAAAACAAAAAGTTCAAGATTTAACTGACAAAAACACTAGTTTAATTCTAAAACTAGATGATTCTTCAAAGCAAATCAAGTTTCTTGAATCCGAAAATCAAAGATTTCAAGGAAAATTGGATTCTATCAATATTGCCAGAAAATTAAGTGATGATGTTTTCACTAAAGCAAACAACTTAGGAACTGGCAAAATTGATACGAATTATAAACCAGGAATTGGAAGAGAATCTTTTGAAAATGAAGAGACTGAAAAGAAAAATGGGACAATTAGTGAAAATTCTAAATCATCACAACCAGATTTTTTCTCATCTGCTAATGAGGACGATTCAGATGATGAAACAGTTATCAACTGCAGCCCAGATGATACCTTTTTCAACAAATCATTCAAAAGAGTTGTAAAATCTGAATCAGACTCTGCCAGTTCAGTAACTCATCAATTGAGATCTACTAAACTAACAAAGAATGATGGCACAATCAAACTTGAAAATTTCTTAAATGGAGAAAATTCTGATCATCAAAATGGTAGTACTTCTGTTCCAACAGTCTTTCCCTCTTTAAACTCAACCTTTATTGGAAAGAACAGTCTGGGACAAAAGTATTCAAAGAAACAACAGACAAATAAACAACCCATTCAAGCTGTCTTTAAACCAAAAGAACAAAGCAAGCCCATTGTTTTCAAAGAAAAACCTTTGAAACCAGTCGCTGTGCCACAAAAACAAACCTTTAATCCAAAACAAAAACTTTTTCAAAAACCGATTCAAAGTCACTTTCAAAAGATAAACTTCAATCTCTCAAGGAACTTTCAGAAACCATCATTTCACCAAAATCCATTCCATCATCAAAGTGTTTTCCAAAACCATTCAGATCCCAGATACAAAGAAAGGTTATCAAACAGAACTTCACATATAGGATACTTTTCACAAAATCAGAAATCGTTTCAAATGACAGGTTTTCAAAGACAAATCTTAAATTGGGAAAATCTGATAAGTCAAATCAAGCCTCAACCACTTCGTCCAATCAACAAATACCATAATGATTTCAGATTATCAAAAACCATTAACAAATCAGGACCCACCATGGTTTGGGTACCTAAAATTTCTGTCTAATTGCAGGCACTTTGTGCTGGAGAGCCCAAGGATGGCACATGGTATATCGATAGTGGCTGCTCCAAGCATATGACAGGAAACCAGAGCTTTCTACGAGACTTCAAACCAACAGAATCCAAACAAGATGTTACTTTTGGAAATAACATGACTGCAAGAATCAAAGGTTATGGAAACATAACAAATGGTCACTTCACCATCAAGAAAGTAGCCTATGTTGACGGCCTGAAACACAACCTAATCAGCGTATCACAACTCTGTGACAACAATCATGAAGTTCTTTTCACCAAACAACGAAGCATAATCACAGATGCCAAGACCAAAGCCATTCTAGTTAATTCTGATCGTCTAGGCAACATGTATCCACTAGATATGGACCTTATCTATGGAAAACCAGACATCTGTCTCTTGTCCAAAGCTTCTGCTGATATTAGCTGGTTGTGGCATCGTCGTCTTTCCCATCTCAATTTCGGCTACATCAACAAGTTGATTGCAAATGATCTTGTTCGCGGACTGCCACTTCTAAAAATTGATAATGAAACTCTTTGTGCAGCTTGTGAAGGAGGAAAACTGTCCAAATCCTCTCATAAAAGCATTCCTGAATCTAGTGTATCCGAACCACTAGAATTACTGCACATTGATCTTTGCGGCCCTGCAAAAACCCAAAGCATAAAAGGGAAGAAATACATCCTTGTTATTATTGATGATTACTCACGCTTTACTTGGGTTTTCTTTTTAAGGCTAAAGTCAGAAGCACCTGAAGAAATAATCAACTTCATCAAACAGATTGAATTAAAGCTCAAACGACCCGTTCGAAGAATCCGAAGTGACAATGGTTTAGAGTTCAAAAACATAACTCTAGACTCATTTCTCAAAAACAAAGGCATCGAACACAACTTTTCAGCCCCTTACACTCCTCAACAAAACGGCGTTGTTGAAAGAAAGAACCGAACTCTGTGCGAAGCTGCAAGATCAATGCTTATCTTTGCTGATCTACCACAATACTTCTGGGCAGAAGCAATAGCCACAGCTTGCTACACTCAAAATCGTTCTTTAATCCATAAACAACTTCATAAAACACCATGTGAAGTCATTAACAACCGAAAACCAAACATCAAATTCTTTCATATTTTTGGTTGTCGATGCTTCATAAAGAATAACAAAGATCACCTTTCAAAATTTGAATCAAGATCAGACGAAGGAATTTTCCTCGGTTACTCCTTTACCTCAGCTGCTTATCGAGTACTGAATAAACGTACTAGAGTAATTGAAGAAAGTACCGATATTCATTTCGATGAATTTTATGTCAGGAAATTGGATCGTAAACATTTTGGTTCTAAAATGATCGATAATATTTTTCAAAATCCAATTCAACAAATATCTTCTACGAACATAGAAATTGATCTTGATTTACTTTTTGAACAACCCAAAACCGCTTATAATTCTGAATTTCTAACATCCTCTACTTTTCCTACAGGAAACTCCGATACAGAAACTTCACAATCAAACCAAGAAAATACAGATCAAGTCGAGGGGGAATTACCAACACCAAATCCCTCGTTGAACACTCCCAATCCACCTGTTCAAAATGATCCCAGTACATCATCTATGGGGGAACCATCATTACCTCATTCTCACCCTATAATCCAAACAGACATATCTGACAAAAACCAAAATCTATTCCCAACAGAATCAACTGACCAAGAAGAACAATGGGACATAGAAACACCAATCGAAATACCTGAAAAAACTCGCCTAAACAAATGGACCAGAAATCATCCTGCAGAACAAATCATAGGAGATCCAAATTCTGGTATTCAAACAAGAGCCGCTACCTCAAATGAATGTTTATACGGAGCATTCTTATCCATGACCGAACCCAAAACCATCCATTCAGCTCTCAAAGATCCAGACTGGGTCAAAGCCATGCAAGAAGAACTAGCTGAATTCGAAAGAAACCAAGTATGGGATCTTGTTCCTACTCCTCCCGATGTTACTGTAGTAGGTTCAAGATGGGTTTTCAGAAACAAAACTGATGATCAAGGCATAGTCTGTCGAAACAAAGCAAGACTTGTCGTCAAGGGCTATTCACAACAAGAAGGAATTGACTACGATGAAACTTATGCTCCAGTTGCAAGACTCGAAGCCATTCGTATCTTTCTAGCATATGCAACTCACAAGAACTTCAAAGTATTTCAAATGGATGTAAAATGTGCATTTTTACATGGAGAGATTGATCGTGATGTGTATATTCAACAACCTCCAGGTTTTGAAGATCCACAGTTCCCAAATCACAGTTTTAAGTTACAAAAAGCAGTTTATGGCTTAAAACAAGCACCTCGAGCCTGGTATTCAACATTGTCAACATTTCTAGAAGAATCAGGATTCAAAAGAGGTTCAATTGATCAAACTCTCTTTCGTAAAATTTTCAATAAGCATCTGTTAATCGTTCAAATATATGTCGATGACATTATTTTCGGTTCTACTGATGAATCTTTGAGTATCAAGTTTGCAGATTTAATGAAGAGCAAATTTGAGATGAGCATGATAGGAGAAATGACTACCTTTCTTGGACTTCAAGTCAAACAATCATCAGATGGAATTTTCATCAATCAAGAAAATTATGTCAAAAATCTCCTAACTCGTTTTTCCCTTGATAAATCCAATACAGCAAAAACCCCAATGGCCCTTAGTTACAAATTAGATGCAGACTTAAATGGCAAGCCTGTTGATCAAAAGAAATATCGAGGAATGATAGGATCACTCCTATACCTCACAGCCAGCAGACCCGACATCATGTTTTCTACATGTGTCTGTGCCAGATACCAAGCCAATCCTATGGAATCTCATGTTATAGCTGTAAAAAGAATTTTTAAATATCTTAAAGGAACTCCATCTCTTAGCCTTTGGTATCCAGCTAACTCTGATTTTCAGCTTAACGCATTCACCGACTCTGACTATAGAGGATGCAGACTAGACAGAAAAAGCACATCTGGTTCTTGCCAATTTCTAGGAGGCAGACTGGTAAGCTGGACTTCAAAGAAACAATCATGCATGTCCACTTCAACCACAGAAGCTGAATATGTAGCTGCCGCAAGCTGCTGTTCACAAGTCATGTGGATGCAAACCCAATTACGTGACTATGGCTACAAAGTCTCACAAATACCAATATTTTGTGACTCAACCAGCGCAATTGCCATTTCTCACAATCCCGTGCACCATTCCATGACAAAGCACATCGACATTCGATATCACTTCATCAAAGACAACATTCAAAAGGGTCATATCGAATTGCACTTCATAAACACCGAAGATCAAATTGCCGATGTCTTTACTAAGGCTTTAGACGAAACCAAGTTTCAATACTTCCTAGGCCGTCTAGGAATGTTGAATCCAGATAACATCCATCCCTAATCTCTTACATTTTGTTTGTACAAAAGAGTGTTTACTTTCTGTCAAATAATCAAAATTTTCCAAAAACATTCAAATAACCAAAATCTTCCAAAAACATTCAAATAACCAAAATTTTCCAAAAACGTCCACATAATCAAAAATCAAAAATTTTAGGATAAAGTTTTATTTTTTTTTAAGACCTTATAAAACCATGTGATTAACATCTTCTTGACTAAATTTTCAGATACTTATGCTCGATGAATGTTCTCAGTTATATTAATTCTTAAATTAAAGTGAAGGTTCAAATCTCAAAATTTTCGTTATGTACATTCTCCTATTCCCTTTGAATTTATTTCAAATATAACGATTTTATCTATTAAGGGACATAAGATCAGGAGATTCAGATGAAAACCAAACCCATGTGAGAATTTGTGCCTCGTCTTTAACTGCTAAGTGAAATTCATTTCTGTGAGCAAAGGTGTTTTCATTATGACTTATAGGATTTATACTCTTATACCGTGATGCTAGTCTCATTTTTGCTTAGATATCAAAATGACCAGGGACGATACAATCATTTCTTTATATATTAGACAAACTGTCTATTATATCACCTATCCCTATCCTCAATGAAACCACATCAAGAAAAGATTTATCATCTTGCATAGCAAGTCTGACAATTGAAGAAACGACAAAGTCGTATCCAAGAAAACCAGAAGAAAACTCAAAATCTCAAAACGCAAATGATGTCAACAGATCACAACTGGTATACACATCAGATATCTTTTACACAAAAGGTATTCACGAAAATCAAGAAAAGATAAAACAAAGGTGAACACTTCACCAAAGCAAAAGAAGAGTTATTACAAAAATCCATAAAGACAGACATCTCTCAAACAACGAATTCTCAAAAAAAAAAATTATCAAATATAGCTGTCAAAACCGAAGACTTACCGGGATACTGTAGCCTTCATAATTGAATGTTCTTAGTTGCAAACTGCACTATGAATATTTCTAAACCCCTCTACATGTATTTCCCGACGGAGAGAAAGTGAACATCAATGGCATGAATGAAGAAACCCTCAGAGTAATGCCGAAACCAGTCTTATGTGATTGATTATCTAATATGAAGACCAAGTGACTAAAGTATATAGGTATAAATCCACATTAAGCATAAGTCAACACCTTCAAACTGAGAGATATCACTCATCTTTAGTGATTATACACCAGTTCTGCTCCCAGAACAACCAAAACACCTCAGTCAAGTGTGAGCTATACCTTTGAGAGTTCATCTGAATCGACCGATTAAGATCACTTGTCGTCTTTATAAATGTTATAAAATCTTAAGGAATATTATGAAAGTACATATACAAAAACCTTTTGATAATTGAACATGAAACCTTGATTCAGAAACAAATATTCTTGACAAAAATTTTTCAAAACATAAGTAAAATCTAGTCACACTTTTTCAAAACAAGTGATATGGTTTTATAAAATGTTTTATCCAAATTTCAAGAATTTTCAATCAAACATTTTTCTCCTCATTTCATTAATGATCACATAGGGGGAAATTGTTGAATAATGTTTTTATGTTTTTATGTGACCATCACTGAAATAAGTCGAAATCTTTTTTAACAAATATTATCAGTATTTCAGGTTGCATGAATTCAAGATCTAAAACAGAATAAATCAAGACCCGAGAAACTTTCAGAAAACATCCAAACCTGAGGAAGTAACGCTTCAAACCAAAGAGCAAAATACAAAATATCACACTGCTACAGCAATCACGACGCGACAGACCTCCTGGTCGCGACGTGAAGAGAAGAACAAAGACAGAAGACCAGACTGCTACAGCGCTCGCTACGCGGCGGCAGTGGTGGTCGCGACGCGAAGACCTCCATCGCGAAGCCCCTCCAACGTGACACCACCAACTTTCTAATCGCGAGACTACCAACCCAACGCACTATCCTTCGCGACGCGACCAAAAGCAACGCGACCAAAAGGAAACGCGACGAAAAGCTCGACATACCAGCGAAGACGCACTGACCCGACAAAAAGCGCACCGACCACCAGCCGAGCACCTTCGCGACGCGACGGATCATATGGTCGCGACGCGAACGCTGTTCTTCAGCAAGTATAAATTGAAGCTCACCTCTTGCCATTTTTTTTACAACACACAACATACAACACACAACATACAACACACAACACACATATCAACCAAGCTCCATACACTCTTACCCACGACCAGAAACCTCAAGACTCTCAAATCTCTGCATTTGGCAACAAGAATCAAACCGCACAACCGCAAGAAACAAGATATCCTCCCGACACCAAAACTTCAAACCTCTAAATAACCTCTACCCGACACCAAACTTCAAACCTCCAAACAACCTCTACCCGACACTAAATATCACCAAAACCGCATCCTACCGCAAAGAACAAGAATCGAAGCTTCAAAGAAAATCGCCATATTCATCTGCTATCGATAAGTTCTTTTGAAATTGTCTGTGTTATTATTGATTTATTCAAACTGTTATAAATCAACTGTACCAAATATCCAAGACATAAAAAACGAAACGTGACAACGAAAACATATGTGGACTGTATTTAACCGAGACATTTAACTTCTAACTTCTAACCTTTTTATTTATTGTAAAAACACGTTATCGTTGATAATGGCGTTTATTACATCTAACATCTAACTCCTAATTTCTAACCTTTTTATTTATTGTAAAAACACGTTATCGTTGATAATGGCGTTTATTACATCTAACCTCTAACATTTACTTTATTTACCGCTTTCTGTCTATTTAAATACTGTCTAGTTTAAATTTACTGCTTTATTTTATTCCGCATATTATAGACAAAATACATATCTGTCACACAGTAACCGGCTTAAAAACCCTTACTCGTGGAGATCGATCATCGTATTTTCAACAGTCTCGATTTGGAAAATTGCTAGGGTTTGCTGATCAAACTGATATTGTTGATCCTGATTCCCTTCCGCCTTCTACTCTTCCATGATTTTTCTACCAAATAGGCTACAAGGGTGATATAACGCAGCTTTCCAAGTTCACAAAGAAGAGTCTACCGCCTTTGTGAACTTTCTTTTCACAATCTTGTTCAAAAGCTTCTCCGAACGCATGACTGGCACAGACAGTGCAAGTAAGCTCTTTTACTCTTTATTTTATGGCCTCTATCATGACATCAACCTTGATTACGGATCAATTCTTTGGAACCAATTTGTCGAGAGCGTGAACTACAAAAATCGACACTCCGAAATCTCTTGTGCTCGATTTTGGTCCATTGTGGTAAAAAGGGCTATTGAGCAACATCATCTTCATATCATGACTGATTCTGTCTTAGCGGTCATTCCGACACTGTCTACCACATAGTTTGCAACCACTAAATCGGAGGATTTTGATTTCATTGGGTCCATTCCGATCACGATGTTGGATCGTGTTCCGAAGGACGTGCCATGCATTGCTGCGTATCGTCAACTACCTCCATCAGGAATTCGTGCTGTTGATCAAGCTCATCGAGTTTCTTTTGATAGACCTGAAAATCCGAAGAAAATTATCAAACGAAAAGGTAGAACTGCAGCATCTGACACCGAAAAACAGCCCAAACGTCCAAGGAGACTCCGAAAGCTTGTTCAGTCTTATGATTCCGAAAATGAACTCTCCGATACTCATCAAATTCCGACTTCACCGCACGATGTTCCGATTACTGACAACCTCGAAGATGTTCCACCCACCAAGCCTTCTCCACCTCCTGCATCACCTCCTCCCGCATCACCACCTCATGACTCCACACCAAAAATCACTCCTCATTCTAGTCCGCAATCCACACCTGAACGTTCACCCCTCCGAACCACTAACACTCAAAAGTCTCCATCTTTATCACCAAAACAAACTGCAACTCCTGATTCCCCTCATAACAACCCCCTTACAGACGTTGATGAAGAGGAAGATATACTGGTTAATGATGACCAGGATGATCTTTCTGATTTCCTTGAATCTCCATCTAATGTTAAACTAAAGACTCCCAGCTCTTCTGTTCTGATGTCATCTGATCAGCTCTCGGAAATCTCTGCCAAACTGGATTTACTTCTCCAATCCACGGCTCAACCCTCTGTCTCCGATTGGCAATCCCAGTTGGATGCTCACAAGGACTCGGTGGACACATTGATCACCGAAAATGTTAACCTCATGCGTCAATTCACCTCCCTCATCGAGAAATCTGAAGCACAAATGAGAGACTCTGCCACCTCTATTGGAAGACTGGAAAAAGATGTTCTTAAATTTAGTCAAGATTTCCGTGACTCTCATGTTCGGAACAATGAAAATATGCATCAGGTTATCTCCAACTTCAGCAACTCTTTGAAGAATGAAAAAGAGGCATTTTCCACCTTACGTTCGGAATTGAAACAGCAATATTCCGAATGGGTATCTTCTATGGATACAAGGGTTGATCAACTGAGGACAGATTTGGCCACGGAAAATTATTTGATGGATAAATTAGCCGCCAAAGAAACAAAAATCCAGCTACTCAGGTCCGATCTTCGTAACAAGTCTGCCATTCTTACCTCGGCTTTATCTCAGAACAAAGCTATTCGAAGTAGTGTATCGGAAATTGACTCCTTCCTTCATCGGATTGTTGAAGACACTGATCCAATTCTTAATCCTCAGGTGCGTAGACATCTGACACTTAAGCTTCATCCCGTATTCAATCTTCTTGCTGCCTTAAAGGGTGTTTCGGAAGGTTTTGCCTCTCCGAAACAAGGGGGAGACGAAACAAATGAAGAAAGTACATTTAATCAGGAGACTCCGAAGAAAACAAATGAAGAAAGTACACTTAATCAGGAGACTCCGAAGAGAGACTCTCCGGTTAAAACCAATGAAAATGCTGAAGGAGGTGCTGGTCCGTCAAAAGACAAAGGCAAGAAGATAGTAGAAGAACAAAAATCCGATAAGGATGCTGCCAAATCGACCAGGGAGAGGGAAATTGATGAAATTCTCAACCTTACTCGGAAACTTGATGCTGAAGAAGCTGCCAAAAGAGAGGCTGAGTTACTCCTGAAAACTCAAATGTCTTTGTTTCCTCCATGGCACTACAAAAGAATGACAATGGAAGCAATTACTGAGCCTGTGGAGAACTGGCTTCAACCAATAGCCTCGTACAACACAAGCAATGATGTAAACTCGCAGTTTGACTTTCCGATGACTGCAAAAGCTCTCCTGTTCCGAGGATTTGAGGAACTCAAAGACACCCGTCTCTCTAGTTCGGAAGTGAATGATTTGTTGTTCACTTTTTATTTGAAGAACGCGCGTCCTCAACATTTAACATGGAGTTTGAAGAAGATTGTGCAGCTGACTCCCCGTCTTCCTGAGGTCAATGTTCCTTTTAAAAACGCAAGGTTTTTGGCTTTAAGAGGAGATGATAAAGAGAAGATGGAATTTTCTCTTGCTGACCTTCCATTTCTGAATCCATTCGACTGGATATCTCTGTTCAATATCTTGTCGAGAGAACAAAAGTATCAACCCATTTTTGATCATATCAAAAGAATGATTGGATACTACATTCTTGAAGTGGCAAAGCTGGATGTTGAAGTTACTGGTGTTCTGGATAAAGTCCCCTTAACTGTAAGACGTCCTCCTCCCAAAAATCTGAGCAAGCGTAAAATCGGAAAAATTGTCAACTCAAACTGGAGTGTGGCATACAATTCAAAGGAAGGCCTCGAGAATATTAAAAGGATATTCTTTCTTTTGGACAAACATCTTTATAGGACTCCAGTGTTGGAACACATTCTTCACATTATCAACAAACTCCCATCTAACACCGCTGATGATAAAACTCGTATCAACGACATGTTGAAGTGGTACATTGAATTTCGAAAAAGGACACTGGCAATCATTCCGAAGGTGTTTAGCAGACAAACAAGTGAAGTAAAACCTGAAGAATGAAGGAAAGTCGCATTTTTGACTCAAAGGGGGAGATTGTTGAGTCATAAATTAAGATTGAGTCAAATATGCTGATCGGATTTGTTGCCAGATTTTATGCCTATAATTTTGCTATCGGTTATGGAATGGGTCTGTCCTTCCATACTTAGTTTTTGTTTAAATAGCATGTTCGTTCCCTTGTTAGGGTTAACTTTTGTAATCCCTTCACGGCACTCAAACAGAATAGTTCACATCGAATTGTTCTTGAGTTGCATTTTAATCATTAGACATCAGTTCTTCATATTGTTTGTTCTTGATCATGTTTATTTACATTATTCCGCATTTTTGAATCTCGATCCAACTCTTGTATTTCAACATCAAACAGAGGTGAAATATCAGAAGATTTTTGGACACTGCCTTTAGGAACCCATTTATATTGTGATTTAAATCGTTTGTCTTTAGACCAAATGGGAATGTTTGAATTAAATTGAGAATCAGAACTACTATATGAAGTTGATTCTTGAGAGGACTTAGACTTTACAAAATTTGGTAAAACATAGTCATTTCTTGAAACAGTCTTTTTGTTTTGAGCAGTTTGATTCCTGGCTTTTGTGTCATTGCAATTTTTAATTCGAGAACGTGACCTCAAGGGTTTTCTTTTATGAGGTCTCCTTTTTGGCACGTTCTTCCAACCATGTTCATGTTGAGAAGCATACAAGTGTCGCAGACAATTTCTGGCTATATGACCAGCAATTCCACAGATAAAACAAGTCTGTCTTTTCAAGGGATATTGGAATTCTGTCCAGGTCCAGATTTATTCAAATTATTTCCACAGACACACAAGCATGCAATAGATTTGTTAATCAAAACCTTTTTCCTAGATTTTTTAAAGCTAACATCACATGGTTTTTTCAAAACATCGGGAGTTTTAATGTCTATAGGCACACAATCATTTAAATCATGCAAAACAGAAATTTCAGTCTTTTTATCAGAAATAAAAGCAGGCGAATCTTCCTTGTCATCAATCTTCATTTTCAATTTATCTACACATGAGGTAGAAACATCAGTATATTTCATTTCAGAACTCTTAATGGTGCCATATTTATCCTTTTGAATAAAATTTGAAAGATAACATTCTTCAGATTGTTCAGTTTCAAGAGATGGAACAAAATTATTATTGAAAGGAGGGGGAACATATTTATATCCAAGTCCTTCATAATGTTTACTACACCGTTTGGTTTGATGTTCAATTATGGACTCAACTACTTCACTTGATACATCAAATTTTCTAAAATTAAATTCGGTAGTTTGAAACTTTAATTTCAATGCATCATGTTCAGTAGTTAACTTTGCAATATCTTCTTTAGCGAACCTAAGATGGCAATTTTTTATACTAAGTTCGTCTTGTATTTTGAGATAATCTGAGGTTTTTAGCATCTAACTTTTCTTGTAAAGGTTTCAGTTTCTTTTGATGTCTATGCACAAGATTTTCAAGGTCAAATATTTCTCTAACAATATTATCATTTAATTCACGATATTTAGTAATTTTATCAATGCAAGATTCGGAGGAACAAGAAAACTTCACTAACCTTATCACTGGCGGGGGTAGTATCAGGATTGGTAGAAACCATGAAGGCGAACCGGAGATCCATCATTTGCTCTTCAGCTGTATCAACGTCCATATCACCTTCAATCTGAGAAAGATGAGCTCTACAATCTCCATTGAGATTCAGATCCTGCAGTTGGTTCTCCCATGTGAACTGTTGAGCAACCATGGCTCTTTCTGCATTCTGTGGTTGAGGAGCAGCATCACGGTTTGTTCCAACAGGCACCAGATTCCTCACAGTATTCTCCATTCTGGGCTTAGTACATTCACGAGCAAAGTGACCAGGCTCATTACAGTTGAAACATCGGAGATTTGCTTTGCTGAATCCCACCTTCCTATTAACCCAATTGTTCCTACCCGTCCTTTGAGTGAACTTCTTAGCCCTGAATACCGCCATAGCTATATGCCAAGAAATGTCTATTTCTTCCAAATCATCAGCGTTGACTTGATCAAGATCTGCTACCATCACCGGTGAACCAGCTCACCAGCAACAAGAGCATTATAGCAGTTGAGATAACCAGCCATCATACCTAAGTTTTCTTCAGCTCCTTTTAGAAGAACTGAAGTTTGAGTGGTAATGTTAGCACCAGGAACAGATGCAGAGAGAGCTGGAGAGGCCACCGAAGTCTTGGAAGAGGAAGAAGCTTGCTGATTTGGAGCTTCAGCGGGGAGAGCAGAGAAAGCATTGTACGTAGAGACTCCAAGATTAGCGGATTGATATGAAATGACGTGATTAATCTCTCTCTGTTTATCGTCCATGTCACAGGACTTGATGATAGCCATGATTTTAGAGAGAGAAAGTTTGGATAAATCCCGAGTCTTCTTAATAACGGTCACATTCATATCCCAGCTTCTCGGGAGTGAATTCAAAAGCTTCTTGTTGACTTCAGTTTTTGACAAAGTGATCCCAGCAGTTGTCATTTCAGTGTTTAAAGCAATGAAGCGTTGTAATTGAGCTTCGAGAGATTCTCCAAGCACGTGGTTAAACAAGTTGAACCTCTGACGAAGCAGATCCTGCATGCTCTGCTTCAGATTGTCATTTCCCTCAATTTTACATCCCTCATCTTGATATACTGCTCAAATCTGTACTTCCATTTAGAGAAGCCTTCAACCTTGATCAGCCTAGGGATACGGGTAACCGTACCCATAACTGAGTCGAGATTGGAGTTAACGTTTGTAGTAATTGAATCCATTGAAAATAAACTTTGAAAAACACCAAAAAGTCAACATGAAAATAAGCAAAGAAGCAACAGCTCAAACAGCAGCTGGACCGAAAACAAAAAATCATGCCGAAAACCACCACCGAAATCAGCACTGAAGCAAAAACGAGCACCGAAAATCAGGAAAACCGAAAACAATGCTGAAAAAAAACTTGACCGAAATCGTCAAACCCTAATGTCACACCGAAAACGTTTAATGGGCTGACCGAAAACAAGCTTAGCAGACCGAAAACTAACCGAAAATCAGGACAAATTCTGCCGCCATCGAAATCGATAAGAGCGTGACCGAAAACCTCCTTCAAATCTGAAAAATGCACAAACACTTCTCAAAACTCCGTTTTTGAATCAAAAACTCCGTTTTTTGATGATTTTTGCTTGAGGATGCCAAGAACACGACGAACAAAAACACCCAAAAGAAACAAAAACAGTCCAAAATCGTCCAGATCTCCACAATCCAAGCAAAGGAAACGATGAGATTAGAAACACACTTACACATTGTATGAGCATGTGTATTGATTAAAGGGATATAGAGAGAGTTTGTATGTGCGTGTGCGTATGAGTGTGTTTGAGTATGCGTATATATGAGAATGTGTGTCTTTGAGTATCAATGTGTGTGTCCATCAATGTGTTCGTGTGTTAAAGTTACAAGTGCTTATACACCATGAAATGTTAAAGTTTGAAATGAGTAACGCGTTTGGAAGGTGTACACGCCTTGTGTCTACATCGAATTTACGTATAAAATGGGAAATAAAAATATAATAAAGTATAATAAAAATGTGCAAAAATTGAACCCAAAAAAAAAATTGTTTGCCCATCAAAAAACGAACAATACAAAAACAATTCATGTTTATTACGTGGTTAATTAGCCATGCATTTACCACGCACACAGGCAGTGCGTTGTTATTGTGTTTCTAAATAGCCACGTGATAACCACGCACTACATGCGTGTGTGGAAAATGCGTGGTTAATTAACCACGCAATAACAATAGATTTTTTTGTATTTTTAGTTTTTCGAGAGGCAAATATTATTTTTTGCATATCCTTAGTATAATTTATTATCTTTATATTTCCTAGTTTATAAGTAAATTCGATTTACACAAAAGCATGTACAACTTTCAAACCTGTTACTCATTTAAAGCTTTATCTTTTAAAGGTGTATAAACGCATGTACTTTTAATACACCAACACATTGATGCACAATCACTCATACTCACATACACAAACACACACACACACACGTATACATACACTTTGAACACACATACATACTTATAACCATACACTCACACATTGTATGAGCATGCAAATTGATTAGAGGGATATAGAGAGAGTTTGTATGTGCGTGTGTGTATGAGTGTGTTTGAGTACGAATATATATGAGAATGTGTGTATATGAGAATGTGTGTCTATGAGTATGAGTGTGTGTGTCCATTAATGTGTTTGTGTATTAAAATTAAAAGTACTTATACACCTTGAAATGATAAATATAAAAAAGTATAATAAACATGTGCTAAAAATGAACACAAAAAAATAATGTTTGCCCATTAAAAAACGAAAAATACAAAAAAATTTTGTGGTTATTGCATGGTTAATTAGCCACGCATTTACCACGCACACAGGCAGTGCGTGGTTATTGTGTTGCTAACCACGCGTTGCCTGTGTGCGTGGTAAATGTGTAGCTAATTAACCACACAATAACCAATAATATTTTTGTATTTTTTGTTTTTCGAGAGGAAAATATTATTTTTTGGGTTCATTTTTTGCACACCCTTATTATACTTTACTATCTTCAGATTTCCCAGTTTATAAGTAAATTCGAGTTACACTAAAGCATGTACAGATTTCAAACCCGTTACTCATTTAAAGCTTTATCCTTTCAAGGTGTATAAACGCATATAGTTTTAATACACCAACACATTGATGCACAATCACTCATACTCATAAACACACACACACAAAGACGTATGCATACACTTTAAACACACACACACACACATACTTATACACATACACTCACACAGTGTATGAGCATGCATATAGATTATACGGATATAGAGAGCGAGTGTGTGTGTGTGTGTGTATTAGTGTGTTTGAGTATTATTATATATGACAATGTGTGTATATGAGAATGTGTGTCTATGAGTATGAGTGTGTGTGTCTATCAATGTGTTCGTGTGTTAAAATTATAGGTGCTTATACACCTCGAAATGATAAAGTTTTAAATAAGTAACGGGTTTGGAAGGTGTAAAAGCTTGTGTGTAAGTCGAATTTATGTCTAAATTGGGAAATATAAATATAATAAAGTATAATTACGATGTGCAAAAAATGAACCCAAAAAAAATAATGTTTGCCTATCAAAAAACAAAAAATACAAAAAATACGTGGCTAATTAACCATGCAATAACCACGCACTTCATTTGAGTTACACAAAAGCATGTACAACTTTCAAACCCGTTACTCATTTAAAGCTTTATCCTTTCAAGGTGTATAAACGCATGTAGTTTTAATACACCAACACATTGATGCACAATCACTCATACTCATAAACACACACACACACACACACACGTATACATACACTTTAAACACACATACATACTTATACCCATACACCCACACATTGTATTATCATGCGTATTGATTAGAGGGATATAGAGAGTGTGTGTCTGTGCATTTGTGTATCAGTGTGTTTGAGTATCAGTATATATCAGAATGTGTGGATATGAGAATGTGTTTCTATGAGTATGCGTGTGTGTGTCCATCAATGTGTTTGTGTGTTAAAATTAAAAGTGCTTATACACCTTGAAATGATAAAGCTTGAAATGAGTAACGGGTTTCGAAGGTGTACACGGTTCTGTGTAAGTCGAATTTACGTATAGATTGGGAAATATAAGTATAATAAAGTATAATAAAGATGTGCAAAAAATGAACCCAAAAAAATAATGTTTGCCCATGAAAAAATGAAAAATACAAAAAAAATCCATGGTTATTGCATGGTTAATTAGCCACGCATTTACCCCGCACACAGCCAGTACGTGGTTATTGTGTTTCTAATTAGCCACGCGATAACCATGCACTGCCTGTGTGCATGGTAAATATGTGGCTAATTAACCACGCAATAACCATGGATTTTTTTTTTTTGTATTTTTCATTTTTCCAGAGGCAAACATTATTTTTTGGATTTATTTTTTGCACATCCTTATTATACTTTATTATCTTTATATTTCCCAGTTTATAAGTAAATTCGAGTTACACAAAAGCATGTATAGCTTTCAAACTCATTACTCATTTAAAGCTTTATCCTTTCAAGGTGTATAAACGCATGTAGTTTTGATAGACCAACACATTGATATACAATCACTCATACTCATAAACACACACACACACACACAGACGTATACATACACTTTAAACACACGTACATACTATTACCCACACACTCGCACATTATATGAGCATCCGTATTGATTAAAGGGATCTAGAGAGACAGTGTGTGCGTGTGTGTATGAGTGTGTTTGAGTATGAGTATATATGAGAATGTGTGTATATGAGAATGTGTGTCTATGAGTATGAGTGTGTATGTCCATCAATGTGTTCGTGTGTTAAAATTACAAGGGTTTATACACCTTGAAACGATAAAGTTTGAAATGAGAAACGTGTTTGGAAGGTGTACATGCTTGTGTGCTAGTCAAATTTACGTATAAATTAGGAAATATAAATATAATAAAGTATAATAAATATGTGCAAAAAATGAACCAAAAAAAATAATGTTTGCCCTTCAAAAAACGAAAAATACAAAAAAAATTCGTGGTTATTGCATGGTTAATTAGCCACGCATTTACCACACACACAAGAAGTGTGTGGTTATTGTGTTTCTAATTAGCCACGCGATAACCACACACTGCCTGTGTGCGTGGTAAATGCGAGACTAATTAACCACGCAATAACTACGAATTTTTTGTTTTTTTTGTTTTTCGAGAGGCAAACATTATTTTTTTGGGTTCATTTTTTGCACATCCTTATTATACTTTATTATCTTTATGTTTCCCAGTTTATAAGTAAATTCGAGTTACACAAAAAGGTGTACAACTTCCAAACCCGTTACTCATTTACAGCTTTATCCTTTCAAGGTGTATAAACGCATGTACTTTTAATACACCAACACGTTGACGCAAAATCACTCATACATACTTATACCCATACGTATTGATTAGAGGGATATAGAGAGTATCTGTGTGTACATTTGTGTATTAGTGTGTTTGAGTATGAGTATATATGAGAATGTGCGTATATGAGAATGTGTGTCTATGAGAATGAGTGTGTGTGTCCATCAATGTGTTCGTGTGTTAAAATTACAAGTGCTTATACACCTTGAAATGATAAAGTTTGAAATGAGTAACGGGTTTGGAAGGTGTTCACGCTTGTGTGTAATTCGAATTTACATATAAATTAGGAAATATAAATACAATAAACTATAATAAAGATGTGCAAAAAATGAACCCAAAAAAATAATGTTTGCCCATCAAAAAACGAAAAATACAAAAAAATACGTGGTTATTGCGTGGTTAATTAGCCACGCATTTACCACGCACACCGGTAGTGCATGGTTATTGTGTTTCTAATTAGCCACGCGATAACCACGCACTGCCTGTGGGCGTGGTAAATGCGTCGCTAATTAACCACGGATATTTTCTATTTTTCGTGTTTCGAGAGGCAAACATTATGTTTTTGGGTTCATTTTTTGCAAATCTTTATTATACTTTATTATCTTTATATTTCCAAGTTTATAAGTAAATTCGAGTTACACAAAAACGTGTACAACTTTCAAACCCGTTACTCATTTACAGCTTTATCCTTTCAAGGTGTATAAACGCATGTAGTTTTAATACACTAACACATTGATGCACAATCACTCATACATACTTATAATCGTACACTCACACATACATACTTATACCCATACACTCACACATTGTATGAAGCATGCACATTGATTAGAGGGATATAGAGACAGCTTGTACGTGCGTGTGTATATGAGTATGTTTGAGTATGGGTATATATGAGAATGTGTGTATATGAGAGTGTGCGTCTATAAGTATGAGTGTGTGTGTCCATCAATTTGTTCGTGTGTTAAAATTACAAGTGCTTATACACCTTGAAATGATAAAGTTTCAAATGAGTAATGCGTTTGGAAGGTGTACACGGTTTTGTGTAAGTCGAATTTACGTATAAAATGATAGATATAAATATAATAAAGTATAATAAAAATGTGCAAAAAATGAACCCAAAAAAATAATGTTTGCCCATCAAAAAACAAAAATACAAAATATATGTGGTTATTGCGTGGTTAATTAGCCATGCATTTAGCACGCACACATGCAGAGCGTTGTTATTGTGTTGCTAATTAGTCATGCGATAACAACACACTGCATGTGTGCGTGGTAAATGCGTGGCTAATTAACCACCCAATAACCACGGATTTTTTTTTTTTGTATTTTTCGTTTTCCGAGAGGCAAAAATTATTTTTTGGGTTCATTTTTCGCACACAAAAGCGTGTACAGCTTTCAAACTAGTTAGTCATTTAAACCTTTATCCTTTCAAGGTGTATAAATTCATGTAGGTTTAATACACCAACACATTGATGTATAATCACTCATACTCAAAAACACACACACATACTCATAAACACACACATAGACGTATACATAAACTTTAAACACACATACATACTTATACCCATAGTGCGCGAACATATGAGTGTGTTTGAGTATGAGTATATATGAGAGTGTGTGTATATGAGAATGTGTATCTATGAGTATGAGTGTGTGTGTCCATCAATGTGTTCGTGTGTTAAAATTACAAGTGCTTATGCACCTTGAAATGTTAAAATTTAAAATAAGTAACGTGTTTGGAAGGTGTACATGCTTGTGTGTAAGTCGAATTTACGTATAAAATGGGAAATATAAATATAATAAAGATGTGAAAAAAATGAACCAAAAAAAATAATGTTTGCCCATCAAAAAAATGAAAAATACAAAAAACATATGTGGTTATTGCGTAGTTATTTAGCCATGCATTTACCATGGACAGAGGCAGTGTGTGGTTATTGTGTTACTAATTAGCCACACGATAACCACACACTGCCTATGTGCGTGGTAAATGCGTGGATAATTAACTACAGATTTTTTCGTATTTTTCATTTTTCGAGAGAAAATATTATTTTTTTGGGTTCATTTTTTGCATACCCTTATTATACTTTATTTTCTTTATATCTCCCAGTTTATAAGTAATTTCGAGTTACACAAAAGCGTGTACAGCTTTCAAACTCATTACTCATTTAAAGCTTTATCCTTTCAAGGTGTATAAACGCATGTAGTTTAATACACCAACACATTGACGCACAATCACTCATACCCATAAACACACACACATAGACGTATAGATACACTTTAAAAACACAAACATCCTTATACCCATACACTCACACATTGTATGAACAAGCCTATTGATTAGAGGGATACAGAGAGTATGTGTGTGTGCGTGTATGTATTAGTGTGTTTGAGTATGAATACATATGAGAACGTGTATATATGAGAATATGTGTCTATGAGTATGAGTGTGTGTGTCTATCAATGTGTTCGTGTGTTAAAATTACAAGTGCTTATACACCTTGAAATGATAAAGTTTGAAATAAGTAACGTGTTTGGAAGGTGCACACGCTTGTGTGTAAGTCGAATTTACGTATAAATTGGGAAATAAAAATATAATAATGTATAATAAAGATATACAAAAAATGAACCCAAAAAAATAATGTTTGCCCATCCAAAAACGAAAAATACAAAAAATTTGTGATGATTGCATGGTTAATTAGCCACACATTTACCACGCACACAGGCCGTGCGTGGTTATTGTGTTTCTAATTAGCCACACGATAACCACGCACTGCCTGTGTGCGTGGTAAATACGTGGCTAATTAACCCCGGATTTTTTTGCATTTTTCGTTTTTTGAGAGGCAAACATTATTTTTTTGGGTTCAGTTTTTTGCGCATCCTTATTATACGTTATTATCTTTATATTTCCCAGTTTATAAGTAAATTCGAGTTACACAAAAGTGTGTACAGCTTTCAAACCCGTTACTTATATAAAGCTTTATCCTTTCAAGGTGTAAAAATGCATATAGTTTTAATACACCAACACATTGATGCACAATCACTCATACTCATAAACACACACACACACACATACAGCCGTATACATACACTTTAGACACACATACATACTTATACCCGCACATTCACACAATGTATGAGCATGTGTATTGATTAGAGGGATATAGAGATAGTTTTTATGTGCGTGTGTGTATGAGTGTGTTTGAGTACAAGTATATATGAGAATGTGTGTATATGTGAATATGTGTCTATGAGTATGAGTGTGTGTGTCTATCAATGTGTTCGTGTGTTAAAATTACAAGTGCTTATACACCTTGAAATAATAAAGTTTGAAATGAGTAACGCGTTTGGAAGGTGTACACGCCTTTTGTTTAAGTCGAATTTACGTATAAAATGGTAAATATAAATATAATAAAGTATAATAAAGATGTGCAAAAAATGAACCCAAAAAAATAATGTTTGCCCATCAAAAAACACGTAAAATACAAAAAAATCCGTTTTCATTGCGTGGTTAATTAGCCACACATTTACCACGCACACACGAATTGCGTGGTTATTGTGTTGCTAATTAGCTACGCGATAACCACGCACTGCCTATCTACGTGGTAAATTAACCACACAATAACCACAGATTTTTTTGTATTTTTTGTTTATTGAGAGGCAAACATTATTTTTTGGGTTTATTTTTTGCACACCGATATTATACTTTGTTATCTTTATGTTTCCCAGTTTATAAGTAAATTCGAGTTACACAAAAGTGTGTACTACTTTCATACCCGTTACTCATTTAAACCTTTATCCTTTCAAGGTGTATAAGCGCATATAGTTTTAATACACCAACACATTGATGCACAATCACTCATACTCATAAACACACACACACACAGACGTATACATACACTTTAAACACACATACATACTTATACCCATACACTCAAACATTATACGAGCATGTGTATTAATTAGAGGGATATAGAGAGAGTGTGTGTGTGCGTGTGTGTATGACTGTGTTTGAGTATGAGTATATATGAGAATATGTGTATATGTGAATGTGTGTCTCTGAGTATAAGTGTGCGTGTCCATCAATGTGTTCGTGTGTTAAAATTACAAATGCTTATACACCTTGAAATGATAAAGTTTGAAATGAGTAACGGGTTTGGAAGGTGTACACGCTTGTGTGTAATTCAAATTTACGTATACAATGGGAAATATAAATATAATAAAGTTGTGCAAAAAATGAACCGAAAAAAAATAATGTTGGCCAATCAAATAACGAAAAATACAAAAAAATCTGTGGTTATTGCATGGTTAATTAGCCACGCACATAGGCAGTGCGTGGTTATTGTGTTGCTAATTAGCCACGCGATAACCACGCACTGCCTGTGTGCGTGGTAAATCCGTGTCTAATTAACCACGCAAACCCGTTACTCATTTAAAGCTTTATCCGTTCAAGGTGTATAAACACATGTAGTTTTAATACACCAACACATTGATGCGCAATCACTCATACTCAACTTTAACCACACATACATACTTATACCCATACACTGACACATTGTATGAGCATGCGAATTCATTAAAGGGATATAGAGAGAGTGTGTGTGTGCGTGTGTGTATGAGTGTGTTTGAGTATTAGTATATATGAGAATGTATGTATATGAGAATGTGTGCCTATGAGTATGAGTGTGTGCGTCCATCAATGTGTTAATGTATTAAAATTACAAGTGTTTATACACCTTGAAATGATAAAGTTTGAAATGAGTAACAGGTTTGGAAGGTGCCACGCTTGTGTGCAAGTGGGATTTACGTATAAAATGGGAATTATAAATATAATAAAGTATAATAAGGATGTGCAAAAAATGAACCCAAAAAAATAATGTTTCCCCTTCAAAAAATAAAAAAATTCAAAAAAATTCGTGGTTATTGCGTGGTTAATTAGCCACGCATTTACCACGCACACAGGCAATGCGTGGTTATTGTGTTGCTAATTAGCTTCGCGATAACCACGCAATGCCTGTGTGTGTGGTAAATGCGTGGCTAATTAACCACGCAACAACACATATTTTTTTTGTATTTTTCGTTTTTCGAGAGGCAAACATTGTTTTTTTGGGTTCATTTTTGTAGACCCTTATTATATTTTGTTATCTTTATATTTCCGAGTTTATAAGTAAATTCGAGTTACACAAAAGTGTGTACAACTTTCAAACCCGTTACTCCTTTAAAGCTTTATCCTTTCAACATGTATAAACGCATGTACTTTTAATACACCAACACATTGATGCACAATCACTCATACTCATAAACACACACACAGACGTATACATACACTTTAAACACACATACATCGTTATACCCATACACTCATACATTATATAAGCATGCGTATTAATTAGAGGGATATACAGAGAGTGTTTGTGTGTGTGCGTGTGTGTATGAGTGTGTTTGAGTATGAGTATATATGAGAATGTGTGTATATGAGAATGTGTGTCTATGAGTATGAGTATGTGTGTCCATCAATGTGTTCGTGTGTTAAAATTACAAATGCTTATACACATTGAAAGGATAAAGCTTTAAATGAGTAACGGGATTGAAAGCTGTACATGCTTTTGTATAACTCGAATTTACTTATAAACTAGGAAATATAAAGATAATAAAGTATAATAAGGATGTACAAAAAATGAACCCAAAAAAGTAATGTTGGCCCATCAAATAATGAAAAATACAAAAAACATCCGTGGTTATTGAGTGGTTAATTAGCCACGCACATAGGCAGTGTGTGGTTATAGTGTTGCTAATTAGCCACGCGATAAACACGCACTGCATGTGTGCATGGTAAATCCATGTCTAATTAACCACGCAATAACCACGGATTTTTTTTTTTATTTTTTGTTTTTCGAGAGGCAAACATTATTCTTTTGGTTTCATTTTTGCACATCCTTATTATACTTTATTATCTTTATATTTCCTAGTTTATAAATTAATTCGAGTTACACAAAAGCGTATACATCTTTCAAACCCGTTACTCATTTAAAGCTTTATCCTTTCTAGGTGTATAAAAAATGTAGTTTTAATACACTAACACATTGATGCACAATCACGCATACTCATAAACACACACACAGACATATACATACACTTTAAACACACATACATACTTATAACCATACACTCACACATTGTATGAGCATGCGAATTGATTAAAGGTATATAGAGAGAGAGTGTGTGTGCGTGTGTGTATGAGTGTGTTTGAGTATGAGTATATATGAGAATGTGTGTATATGAGAATGTGTGCCTATGAGTATGAGTGTATGCGTCCATCAATGTGTTCGTGTATTAAAATTACAAGTGTTTATACACCTTGAAATGATAAAGTTTTAAATTATTAAGGGTTTGGAAGGTGTCACGCTTGTGTGCAAGTGGGATTTACGTAAAAAATGGGGATTATAAATATAATAAAGTATAATAAAGATGTGCAAAAAATGAACCCAAAAAAATAATGTTTCCCCATCAAAAAATAAAAAATACAAAAACATTTGTGGTTATTTCGTGGCTAATTAGCCACGCATTTACCACGCACACAGGCAGTGCGTGGTTAATGTGTTGCTAATTAGCCAAGCGATAACCACGCACTGCCTGTGTGTGTGGTAAATGCGTGGCAAATTAACCACGCAACAACACATATTTTTTTTTGTATTTTTCGTTTTTCGAGAGGCAAACATTGTTTTTTTGGGTTCATTTTTGCAGACCCTTATTATATTTTGTTATCTTTATATTTCCCAGTTTATAAGTAAATTCGAGTTACACAAAAGTGTGTACAACTTTCAAACCCGTTACTCATTTAAAGCTTTATCCTTTCAACATGTATAAACGCATGTAGTTTTAATACACCAACACATTGATGCACAATCACTCATACTCATAAACACACACACAGACGTATACCTACACTTTAAACACACATACATCGTTATACCCATACACTCATACATTATATGAGCATGCGTATTAATTAGAGGGATATACAGAGAGTGTTTGTGTGTGTGCGTGTGTGTATGAGTGTGTTTGAGTATGTGTATATATGAGAATGTGTGTATATAAGAATGTGTGTCTATGAGTATGAGTGTGTGTGTCCATCAATGTGTTCGTGTGTTAAAATTACAAATGCTTATACACATTGAAAGGATAAAGCTTTAAATGAGTAACGGGTTTGAAAGCTGTACATGCTTTTGTGTAACTCGAATTTACTTATAAACTAGGAAATATAAAGATAATAAAGTATAATAAGGATGTACAAAAAATGAACCCAAAAAAGTAATGTTGGCCCATCAAATAACGAAAAATAAAAAAACATTTGTGGTTATTGAGTGGTTAATTAGCCACACACATAGGCAATGCGTGGTTATAGTGTTGCTAATTAGCCACGCGATAACCACGCATTGCATGTGTGCGTGGTAAATCCATGTCTAATTAACCACGCAATAACCACGGATTTTTTTTGTATTTTTCGTTTTTCGAGAGGCAAACATTATTCTTTTGGTTTCATTTTTTGCACATCCTTATTATACTTTATTATCTTTATATTTCCCAGTTTATAAGTAAATTCGAGTTACACAAAAGCATATACAACTTTCAAACCGGTTACTCATTTAAAGCTTTATCCTTTCTAGGTGTATAAAAAATGTAGTTTTAATACACTAACACATTGATGCACAATCACTCATACTCATAAACACACACACAGACATATACATACACTTTAAACACACATACATACTTATAACCATACACTCACACATTGTATGAGCATGCGAATTGATTAAAGGTATATAGAGAGAGAGTGTGTGTGTATGTGTGTATGAGTGTGTTTGAGTATGAGTATATATATGAGAATGTGTGTATATGAGAATGTGTGCCTATGAGTATGAGTGTATGCGTCCGTCAATGTGTTCGTGTATTAAAATTACAAGTGTTTATACACCTTGAAATGATAAAGTTTGAAATGAGTAACGGGTTTGGAAGGTGTCACGCTTGTGTGCAAGTGGGATTTACATATAAAATGGGAATTATAAATATAATAAAGTATAATAAAGATGTGCAAAAAATGAACCCAAAAAAATAAAGTTTCCCCATCAAAAAATAAAAAATACAAAAAAATTTGTGGTTATTGCGTGGTTAATTAGCCACGCATTTACCACGCACACAGGCAGTGCGTGGTTATTGTGTTGCTAATTAGCCACGCGATAACCACACACTGCCTGTGTGTGTGGTAAATGCGTGGCTAATTAACCACGCAACAACACATTTTTTTTTTTTGTATTTTTCGTTTTTCAAGAGGCAAACATTGTTTTTTTGGGTTCATTTTTGCAGACCCTTATTATATTTTGTTATCTTTATATTTCCCAGTTTATAAGTAAATTCGAGTTACACAAAAGTGTGTACAACTTTCAAACCCGTTACTCATTTAAAGCTTTATCCTTTCAACATGTATAAACGCATGTAGTTTTAATACACCAACACATTGATGCACAATCACTCATACTCATAAACACACACACAGACGTATACCTACACTTTAAACACACATACATCGTTATACCCATACACTCATACATTATATGAGCATGCGTATTAATTAGAGGGATATACAGAGAGTGTTTGTGTGTGTGCGTGTGTGTATGAGTGTGTTTGAGTATGAGTATATATATATATGAGAATGTGTGAATATGAGAATGTGTGTCTATGAGTATGAGTGTGTGTGTCCATCAATGTGTTTGTGTGTTAAAATTACAAATGCTTATACACATTGAAAGGATAAAGCTTTAAATGACTAACGGGTTTGAAAGCTGTACATGCTTTTGTGTAACTCGAATTTACTTATAAACTAGGAAATATAAAGATAATAAAGTATAATAAGGATGTGCTAAAAATGAACCCAAAAAATAATGTTGGCCCATCAAATAACAAAAAATACAAAAAAAAATCCGTGGTTATTGAGTGGTTAATTAGCCACGCACATAGGCAGTGCGTTGTCATAGTGTTGCTAATTAGCCACGCGATAACCACGCACTACATGTGTGCGTGGTAAATCCATGTCTAATTAACCACACAATAACCATGGATTTTTTTTGTATTTTTCGTTTTTCGAGAGGCAAACATTATTCTTTTGGTTTCATTTTTTGCACATCTTTATTATACTTTATTATCTTTATATTTCCCAGTTTATAAGTAAATTCGAGTTACACAAAAGCGTATACAGCTTTCAAACCCGTTACTCATTTAAAGCTTTATCCTTTCTAGGTGTACAAAAAATGTAGTTTTAATACGCTAACACATTGATGGACAATCACTCATACTCATAAACACACACACAGACATATACATACACTTTAAACACACATACATACTTATAACCATACACTCACATATTGTATGAGCATGCGAATTGATTAAAGGTATATAGAGAGTGTGTGTGTGTGCGTGTGTGTATAAGTGTGTTTGAGTATGAGTATATATGAGAATGTGTGTATATGAGAATGTGTGCCTATGAGTATGAGTGTGTGCGTCTATCAATGTGTTCGTGTATTAAAATTACAAGTGTTTATACACCTTGAAATGATAAAGTTTGAAATGAGTAACAGGTTTTGAAGGTGTACACGCTTGTGTGTAAGTCGAATTTACGTATAAAATGGGAAATATAAATATAATAAAGTATAATAAACATGTGCAAAAAATGAACCCAAAAAAATAATGTTTCCCCATCAAAAAATGAAAAATGCAAAAAAATTCGTGGTAATTGCGCGGTTACTTAGCCACGCATTTACCACGCACACAGGCAGTGCGTGGTTATTGTGTTGCTAATTAGCCACGCGATAACCACGCACTGCCTGCTGTGTGTGTGGTAAATGCGTGGCTAATTAACCACGGAACAACACGGATTGTTTTTGTATTTTTTGTTTTTTGAGAGACAAACATTATTTTTTCGGGTTCATTTTTTGCAGACCCTTATTATACATTGTTATCTTTATATTTCCCAGTTTATAAGTAAATTCGAGTTACACAAAAGTGTGTACAACCTTCAAACCCGTTACTCATTTAAACCTTTATCCTTTCAAGGTGTATAAACGCATGTAATTTTAATACACCAACACATTGATGCACTATCACTCATACTCATAAACACACACACACAGACGTATATATACACTTTAAACACACATACATCGTTATACCCATACACTCATACATTATATGAGCATGCGTATTAATTAGAGGGATATAAAGAGAGTGTGTGTGTGCGTGTGTGTATGAGTGTTGTAACACCCGGCTTTTAAAACAAAAACACCCCTGAAAATTTTTCATTTAAAACAAAGGTTTCAATACATAAAACCATAACAAAAGGGGTATATTTTATTAAAAACGGGTACAAGTGTTTCAAGGAGAGTATAAAATACCGTAATCTCCTTTGAAGCCGGGCTGCTACTGACAGCATCTAAAAGTCCCACTTCTTTAGTCACGGACTCTATCTTTTCCCTTATCAGGATCATGCTAACCTGCAGGGACATTTAACAAATAACGTGAGCTATAAAGCTCAGTGAGTAATCATATCTGTGAATAACACGTATAAGAATACATTCATATATAATTTCCTATATATGATAAATCTCTTAACCGTATATCACTATCTGGATATCGGATCCAAACTCCTAGCCATACAGGTTGTTATTTGCATACATTTCTGTCCCATATTTCTTAGTCACAATTGACCGCATCGTATTTCATGGCTATATAAGCCGCACCATGTGTAATAGCTATATAAGCCGCACCAACAGTTTCATCATTAATTTCATAGCCCAAAGGCCGCACCAGTTGGGTTCAATAACCCGATATCATGGTCATAAGACCGCACCATTTGGATTCAAGTCTAATATCATAGCCATAAGGCCGCACCATTTCCATATGACAATATCATAGCCATATAGGCCGTACCAGTTGGACATAAAATCCAATATCATAATCATTTATGGCTCACAAGTTTGCCCCGCTTTTGCCTAGACTCACGGCTCCGTTCTTGTCATATCATTGACTCACGGCTTACCCGGTATTGTCTTTTTACTTTTATTATTGACTCACAGCTCCGTTCTTGTCTTTCACAGACTCACGGCTTATCTGGTATTGTCGTATTAATGACTCACAGCTCCGTTCTTGTCTATCGCAGACTCACGGCTTATCTTGTATTGTCTTTTCAATGCATCTGTAAACTATCAAATTTCGTCCCCCAAATCTGTTTCAATCTATAACAGTCCAATCAATACATATCATATATGATATAAGTGAGATTACTCACCTGGATACTAGCTGTATTTAAATTCCGGTTGTTTCTTGCCTTTGCATGCACCACAACCATTTGTCCCATACCTACATGTTCATTTATATACCAAATGATCATAGGTTAACCACCATTTCAGTTGACTCTAATACATAAGAGTCTAATATTATACAACTACAAACAATGTCCAGATGATAAACTTTCCATTTACCATCTTTCTATGAATTATACACTTCCCCGAGGCATACATATTTTTCTACAGTGCCCCCGGAGAGTCGTATTCTCAATTTAATATTTTTCCAAGACTTTTCAAACTATCATGGACTTGTAGTTAAAGTTTGAAGTCATTTGGACATGTCTAGCATCAATTTCAAACTTTAAAGTCCTCTGATTAAGTGCACGACTCGTGCATATTTCATGCCTTAAAGAGCACGACTCGTGCATACCTAAAATGCCATCATACTTTCATCTGTAGGGGAGCACGACTTGTGCATAAAAGAGCACGACCCGTGCTCTTGCTGGGCAGTACAGATTCAGTCCCGATTTTGCACTGTAGCACCCTGTTTTGACATATTAAGTTCTTATTCTTGTTCTTAATCATATGGGGTTTATTTCAAGACTAAAACCTTCCATTTATACAAGGTTTTAACTCCTTGAAATCAACTCAATCAATCAATTACAAAAATTAGGGTTCTTAGTTCCAAAAACCCCAAAACTTCAAAATCAACAAAATCAATTGTTTCAATGACATGTTCTTATCATATGAACATGTTTGAACCCAGAAATCATGTGCAAGCCTCATGGATTACACTGAAATTACAGATTTCAGTTCATCCATAAAATCCACCAAGAAAAACCTAGGTTAGAAGTTAAATTACTAACCTCCAATGCTTCCAAATCTTCAATTCAAAGTCAAACTCGGATTTCTAGCTTAAACCTTCAAGAAATCTTCAAGTTCTGCAAAATCCGTACAAAGGAAACCCTCTCCCATAGCTTCTCCAAGTTTCTGCACATGTGGGAGAGCTTTTGCACTATTTATACCTCCAGAATTTACAATTTAGCCCCTGAAGTTCCATTTCTTGAACTTTGGCCACAATAATCAAGTTTTATGACATAAGACTTTCATTTCTTATATTTTTGCCACAAGCAAACAATATTTTTACATAATTGGTCCTTCACTTGGTCAAATGACCAAATTACCCTTTTATAGTAAAATGACAAATTTACCCCTTTTTACTAGAATTAACTTTCAAATACTTTTCACAAGTATTTGGTGTTACAAGTGTGTTTAAGTATGAGTATATATGAGAATGTGTTTCTATGAGTATGAGTGTGTGTGTCCATCAATGTGTTCGTGTGTTAAAATTACAAATGCTTATACACATTGAAAGGATAAAGCTTGAAATGAGTAACGGGTCTGAAAGCTGTACATGCTTTTGTATAACTCGAAGTTACTTATAAACTGGGAAATATAAAGATAATAAAGTATAATAAGGATGTGCAAAAAATGAACCCAAAAAAATAATGTTGGACCATCAAATAACAAAAAATACAAAACAAATTCGTGGTTATTGCGTGGTTAATTAGCCACGCACACAGGCAGTACGTGGTCATTGTGTTGCTAATTAGCCATGCGATAACCACGCACTGCCTGTGTGCGTAGTAAATCCGTGTCTAATTAACCACGCAATAACCATGGATTTTTTTTATGTTTCGTTTTTTTGAGAGGCAAACATGATTCTTTTGGGTTCATTTTTTGCACATCCTTATTATACTTTATTATCTTTATATTTCCTAGTTTATACATAAATTCGAGTTACACAAAAGCGTGTACAGCTTTCAAACCCGTTACTCATTTAAAGCTTTATCCTTTCAAGGTGTATAAACACATGTAGTTTTAATACACCAACACATTGATGCACAATCACTCATACTCATAAACACACACACAAAGACATATACATACACTTTAAACAAACATACATACTTATACCCATACACTCACACATTCTATGAGCATGCGAATTGATTAAAGGGATATAGAGTGTGTGTGTGTGTGTATGAGTGTGTTTGAGTATGAGTATATATGTGAATGTGTATATATGATAATGTGTGCCTATGAGTATGAGTGTGTGCGTCCATCAATGTGTTTGTGTATTAAAATTACAAGTGTTTATACACCTTGAAATTATAAAGTTTGAAATGAGTAACGGGTTTGGAAGGTGTACACGCTTGTGTGTAAGTCGAATTTACGTATAAAATGGGAAATATAAATATAATAAAGTATAATAAAGATGTGCAAAAAATGAACCCAATAAAATACTGTTTCCCAATCAAAAAATGAAAAATGCAAAAAAATTTCGTGGTTATTGCGTGGTTAATTAGCCACGCATTTACCACGCACACAGGCAGTGCGTGGTTATTGTGTTGCTAATTAGCCACGCGATAACCACGTACTGCCTGTGTGTGTGGTAAATGCGTGGCTAATTAACCACGCAACAACACGATTTTTTTTTTGTATTTTTCGTTTTTCGACAGGCAGACATTATTTTTTTGGGTTCATTTTTTGCTGACCCTTTATTATACTTTGTTATCTTTATATTTCCCAGTTTATAAGTAAATTCGAGTTACACAAAAGTGTGTACAACTTTCAAACCCGTTACTCATTTAAAGCTTTATCCTTTCATGGTGTATAAACGGATGTAGTTTTAATACACCAACACATTGATGCACTATCACTCATAATCATAAACACATACACAGACGTATACAAACACTTTAAACACACGTACATCATTATACCTGACACGCCTAGGTCATCGTGCGGTCAAAAATAAGAGAGAATACCTAACACAAACTAGCATAGTGGTAGTCAGGGTCGATCCGCAGGAGTTACGTGGTCAAGACAGGTGACAGATTACCAACTGTAGTGTCACGCTACAGTCAGAGGACCTAGTTTCTAAACTTTTGACAACTAATTCTAGAAAACACAAACTAAGACAATTCCAAACAAGCATAGACTAAGCTAAGCAATCAACCAAACCTTGTTCCTTACTGAAATCACAGAAGTACATCTCTAATTCAGAAGAAAGCAAAGGCAATCAAACATCAAACACAAACCAAGCATAAACCAAACCAATAACTAAAGTCCAAATGAACAGTCACTGGCTAAAGTTCAAACCAAAAGGCTAACCTACTTGGTCATTGAAATCAGCAAGGGAAATACAAGCATCCAAACAGAAAACAAACATTCACAATCCAATAATAAGCATAAAATACCGAAAAACCAATACATAACATAAACTAAATGATTATTATTCACCAAAACGAATTCCAATGTTCCAAAACAGTAAACTACTACTGGAAAACAGAAACTAAGATGCTCAATGCCAATGGTTAAACTAAAGAAAATTAAACATAGAACCTGAAAATACCAAAAAGGTAGTTGCTGAAGCTAATTCTCGGAGTCAAAGAACCTTGGGGGTCGAATTTACACCAGGTCTTCGCTAGGGTTTCCGGCTAAAAAGCCTCTATTTGTAGTTGCAAAAATCCCGAGGCCGTGCCGCGCATATATGGATCCCGCGGCGCGCGTAGTGGTTTATCCCCGTTTTATCGGCATTTGAACTTGCTCCACCGCCTTATATCCGCGTCGCGCCTTTATGGTTTCCGTGGCACGCGTACGTTTTTTCCTGATTTTGCCTTCATCTTCAAACTTCCTCCAAATTGTACGCTTTTAGTCCCTATTTTCATTATTTCTTTCCAAACAAGTACTAGCACAAAAAGTGAGAATACCAAGATATAAATGATATAATTTCACTAAGAATAGGGCTCAACAACGACTAAAATACTTGATATTACTAGGCGTTGTCAAACACCCCACACTTGTGCCTTGGTTGTCCCCAAGCAAGAGAGTTTTTAATAGATTCTAACTAAGACTCAAACTATTTTTGACTGTGTTCAGTTTCAAAGCTTATTACCCTATGAGTTAGAGTGGAATAGTTCGTGAAAACATAATCAGACTGTTCTTTGGAATTCATGGCTTTCTAGAGAACCCTTGATTACAAATTTTCTGTCCACAATGAAGTGTACTTACTCATTCAGATTCTAAAGGCCATTAAAGAACTGTCCATGACTTTCGATGTTGTCCGTGTAACGAGTTTTCAGAAATACCATCCCAAACCAGATGATCTTAGGTGGTAAGGTGCATAAATGCCTCTTCGAGGCCACCCTTTTTGGACCTACCGGCTCGAACAACAAAGGCCACAAATTGACAGTTCCCTCCTAAATCCCAATCTTAAAACAGTTCAATCTTTTAAACTCATAAAACTCAACTTATTTGACTAACTAATAGCATGATCACAACTAAACAGTATTTCTTGAAAAATACCACTGCTATCAACAATCACAAACTATTCGTTTCAAAATTACAATTTATTAAAATTTTTGAAAAAGTTGCTAAAAATTTGAAAATTACTTGTTTCCCGCAAAAATTTCAAAAAAAAAACTCTTTCGACCGTCCACATCC
This sequence comes from Cichorium intybus, assembly GCA_023525715.1. Classification (NCBI taxonomy): domain Eukaryota; kingdom Viridiplantae; phylum Streptophyta; class Magnoliopsida; order Asterales; family Asteraceae; genus Cichorium; species Cichorium intybus. The sequence goes on along the minus strand of CM042013.1, from coordinate 108,898,669 downwards.
CACACTTAAAACCGTACAACGTCCCCATTGTACAAAAGATTATTCAAAACAAGGGAGAAAGAGTTACCCCTTTGGACGGTAGATCGCTTGATTGGTACTCGGTGTCACAGGTACAATTACGAACAAAAAGGTCCTTGATATAACATTCTGGAGTTGTAGCGCAACAGTGATCCTCAATCCTAGCGACCCTGGCCTCCAATCGGTGGATGGCTGATGGATTCTCCTGCTGTGGCTGTGGCTGTGGCGCTGGCGCTGGCGCTGGCGCTGGCGCTGGCGCTGGCGCTGGCTCAGCTGGTGCTGCCGGTCTCCGGCATCTCCTGCCCAGCTGGGCATATGCTGGCTGGGGGTCCTGGGGTGCCTCGGTGGCAACCCTCACATACTGGCCCGGGCGATGCTGCTCAATCAGCCCCATGTTCTCTAGTGCTCGCGCCGTAGTACAAACTGGAGGTAAAGCGGTCAAAGAAGCGACAGTCTGGGCGGTAAGGATCCGGTATGAACGGGCCAGGCGGGTGATGTAATGCCCGTGGGCCAAAGGACTGCTGGAAGATGCACCCGTAGCACGGGTGTATAGGGAGACAGCTAGGGCAAACGGTAGTAGGAGGAACCTGGAGGAGTGAAGGAACACCCAGAGATATGTCATGTCCTCGTCGGACACCTTCTCACCCCCCTCTCTGTGCATGATGGTGGTAGAGATGATACGGTGCATGAGCCGGTGAAGTATATCGCGAAGATGGCTCTCTCTGGACGTCCCCGTCTCGTAGAATATGTTGGACAACGGTGCCCAAACCTCTGCATTGGCAGCTTTCTTGGTTTGCCCCTGAATACACGCACCTATGAACTGCGTGAAGTGGCGGTGCTGTAGATCCGCCTCTGTATAGATGCCGGTGCGCCTCCCAAACTCCCGGAGGTTGCACTCCCTGTGCACTCCTCCCAATCTAAATCGTACCAGCCTGGAACGGGCCTCTGTCGACCCCGGTGCAAAACGAACAGTAGATAAAAACTCCAGTAGACACTCCGTGTACACAATATCGTCTGGGCCAGCCATAAGCATATCCCAGCCCCGGCAAGTGAATGAAGCATCCCCGTCAACCCATGTACGGTGCAAAAATGGCTCAATCTTTCCCCAGAGCCCAGCATCTCGTAAAAGATCCCGGTCAATAATCGTCGCCTCGAGAACCCGACGACCTATCAGCGCATCTCTCCTGCTGGTAAACTCCATAGAACTATCCAGCTCCGGAGGGAACTGGAGGAACCAGTGGTCAAGCCTGAAAGCCATCTGCACAAAAGACAATCGCCACACAAATTTTTTTTTTGCAATATTAGTCCTTTTCTTCCACACCGCACCGCGGCGCGGCCCAAGAACCAGGGCGCGGCGCGGCGAGCGGCTATTTCAAAATCCAAACCCCAAATCGAGATTTAACCTTTTAAAACTCAAACCAATCACACTACAAGGTAGCCTAGGCACCGACTAACTCATCTATGGGTATCATTTGGCAAAATAAACACCCTATGAGTCAGCATTGGCGATTTCTAAGTTTTTGAGTTTTTGGACAAATCAACCAAATCGACTACCTAATCACTAGTTTTAACAAGTAAAAGCTAGTTACAATGACATCCCGTAGTAACGGGAATGAAATGGACAAGAAAAAAAAAGAAATTTTTTGATGATCAGAGCGTTGCGGCGTGGTTGTGTGTGAATAGTGTAACGGCTTACCTTTTTAACGAAGGAAACCGACCGATCGATTCCCGCGGCGTGGATCTGAACAAACTGCGACGTGCGTGTTCCCAAATCAACCCCTGCGCATCGGGTTGGTTTACGATCCCACGACGCGCATACTGTCTGACCGCGGCGCGGTAATCAAAAATTTCCAATTTCTTCACACGAACCACACACTTGCCTTGGACCAGTAATACCTGCAAATGACGATGATAATTTTCCTAATTACTCCTAAAAATACAGAACCTACCTATGACAAGGATGGGTTGCCTCCCAACAAGCGCTAAGTTTAACGTCTTCAGCCAGATGTCATACTCCTATTCCTATTCTTCTTGAATTCCTGATGGCGGTTCCTTGTAATCCGTCATGAAATTTTGGGCCATCATCGACATCAAAGAGGTGAGTTGAGTCATCCTACCACTAACTCCACTGATCCATTGTTACTGCGCTTCCAAAAGCTTGAAGACCTTGGCTTCTATTTCTCATACTGCTGATGTATTGCTTCCAACATTTCCATCATATCCAGCAGCTGCTCCTTCTCGATAGTGGATAACGGATGCTCCTTTGTTTTCTTCAGAACCTCCTCTTTTCCTCCTTCTCCTGTTCGGGTCCATATCTTGCTTTTTTCCCTAATCCCTGGTTCCATTAACATGTTGTTGTCCAATTGCTTATCATCATACCCTTGAGGTAGAGATATGGGACTTCCAAACATATTTAACCTTCTTTTCCGCGTCCCGAAGAAGATATCCAGATCTCCTGTTTTGCAGTCAATCACGACACCAGCTGTAACCAAAAATGGGCGTCCTAATATAATCGCAGGTGCGTCCTCCAGAATTTCATACTCCATAACTAAGAAGTCTACTGGGTAAAAGAAATCCCCAACCTTTACTATGACATTGGTTAACTTTCCACGGGATACCTTTGTTGACTGATCAGCCAGCTGTAATATGGTCTTTGCCTGCTCCAATTCTTCATTCTTATATTTGTCATAAAGATATCCAGGCAGCACATTCATACTTGCACCCAAATCAAGTAAATTGTTCCTTATAACCACATCTCCTACAGTAGCAGTAATCAGTGGCGATCCAGGATCCTTCTCTTTCTTAGGCAGTGTTCCCAACAGTGCCTCGCTAGCCTTAATTGTCAACCTTACAGTGTCAGGCGTGGGAGTCTTGCTTTTTCCATTTTTATCATAGATCTCCTGAAGAATTCTTGTATCTTCAGGAGCGTTCTTAAGCTCGTCCCATAAGGGTTGGTTTATAGATGGCCCTGTCGATTCGGGCGCTTCCTGCTTCTTTTTTCCCTTCTTATCCTTCTTTCTTTGTTTAATCTCGGCTATTGTTGACTGCTTCTCCTCTTGGACATCCTTGTCCTTCTCTGGGTGAGGCTCCTTTTCAATAGGAATTTCCTTTTCTTCCGTCCCTTCCTTATTTTCCTTTTTAATCTCGATCTCTTCCTTGATCTCTTCTTCTTTCTCAATCTCAGCCTCACTTCCTGCTTCAAATAAATCTTCCAAGGTGACCTTCCTCCATTCAGCATCCACAGTGTTGACATGCTCCTTCCCGGCCCCGCTGACCATGGGTCGGATTGATCTCTGTGGTACTTGGCAGCTTCCCATTATCTCTTTTCCGCTGGTCCTCAGCCAATTGGCCAATCTGCCTCTCCATATTAGCAATAGCTTTTGCATTGGCTTGGGACTGCTGCTGAGTAGCGTTGAACATTTCATACATTTTAGCGACTAAGTCCTCCTGAGTCCCTGGGGCATTGTTGTTGGATGTGTTGGGCCCCCTATTGTTGTTGTTGCTACCACTCCCACTTGAATTTCCATTATTGTTTGTAGGTTGGTATGGTCTAGGCTGATTAGATGATTGGTTCGGATAGTTACTCTGCCTCTGGTTATTAAAATTCTGCTGCCCTTGGTTATACTGGCCTTGACCCTGGCCATAAACTTGATTCGCCTCTTGAGTCTTTGGTCCTCCTTGACCTCCTTGTGGTTGACTCTGAGGTCCATTCTGCAGAGTAGATACAAGCCTATCGAATTTCTTGTTGAGTTCGTTGATCTCCTTCCTTACATCCTTCTTCCAATCGGCATCAGCTCCCACTGCTGTCGCGGTGCCTACAGGCTTTCTTGTGGAGAAATTTGCCTTGGAGCCATTATTTAATTGTTCCAAAAATTGTCAAGCCTCCTCCAGGTCTTGCATCATAATAGTACCACTAGATGACTCGTTGATCATGGCTTGGTTTGTCTCACTTGCTCCTTCAAAGAATACTTTGACCAGTTGCCACTTAGGAATATCGTGATGAGGGCATGACCCCATCAACTCCTTGAGACGATCCCATGCTTCATGAAAAGCTTCTCTAGGTTTCTGCTGGAAATCCTGAATGGCCCTCCTGATTTCCGTCGTCTTGCTTGCCGAATAGAACTCTTGTAAGAACCTAGCTTTGAGTTGATCCCATGTAGTGATGCTATTCGATGGCAAAGACGTGAACCAATATTTGGCTTTGTCTTTTAGCGTAAATGGGAATAACCTTAATCTAAAAATGTTCCTATTAGTATTCCTAGGGGTGTTAGCATTTGTAATGGCTATAAATTCATACAAGTGATTGTATGGGTCATTATGTCTGTACCCCCTAAATTCTGGTAATATTCCTAACAACTGAGGCCTAATTTCTACTTGTGATTCAATATTTTCAGGAATGTAAATAGGCGACGAATCATCATACTCTCGTGGCTGGAAGTGTGATGCAACCGATTGCCTCTTCGGTTGTGCAAAATATAAGGGTTGAGCAGGATTACCGTAAAAGTGATGATCATTATATCCCTGCTGACCTTGTGGTGGTTGCGGTTGTTGTGCCCTTCTTGGAGGTCCTCGACCTCGGTTCCATGGCTGATGTGGTGCTGGTGGAATCCATCCTTCATCTTCATCATCATATCTCTCCTCAGCTTCTTGATATTGGTACTGCTGCTGAGGAGGTTGTTGCTGGTATTGTTGCGGTGGTGTAGGTTGGAATGTAGGTTGAGGTTTAAAAGGTAATGGTTGTGAAAAAGGTTGTGAAATGGGTGTCTGCTGTCTAGATACTGGGGTGCCATCACAGGTCGGTGCTTCCTAGGACATGGCAGATGTAAATGGGTTGGTAGATTGTGGTTGGGATAAAGGTTGAAATGGTGGAATCGACGGCGGAGTGCATGATGGTATAGGTGCAGGGGCTGAAACTGCACCACCAGAAACACTCGTGCTCCCAAATTGAAACTCTGAAATCGGGGGAATAAATGACATCCCCGTTACCTCACCCGAGGGTTCCTGGGCAACATGTTCTAAACTACTACTGGTATTACTAAAACTCATTATACTGGAACGCCTACGTGCACGAATTTTATGCGCGGTTCGCTCAATATCTGGATCAAAACGCAAAGGGGATAATTGCTCACCCCTACGGGTACGCATGCACTAGTGCAACACGCCCGCAAAAATCAGAAAGCAAAATACTAACAAAAATTTGAAAAACTAAAGATCCTACAAATCACCTATGCCTAAGCTCACAACTTCCCGGCAACGGCGCAAAAATTTGACACGCCTAGGTCGTCGTGCGGTCAAAAATAAGAGAGAATGCCTAACACACACACTAGCACAGTGGTAGTCAGGGTCGATCCGCAGGAGTTACGTGGTCAAGACAGGTGACAGATTACCACCTATAGTGTCACGCTACAGTCAGAGGACCTAGTTTCTAAACTTTTGACAACTAATTCCAGAAAACACAAACTAAGACAATTCCAAACAAGCATAGACTAAGCTAAGCTACCAACCAAACCTTGTTCCATACTGAAATCAGAAGTACATCTCTAATTTAGAAGCAAGGAAAGGCAATCAAACATCAAACACAAACCATGCATAAACCAAACCAATAACTAGTGTCCAAATGAACAGTCACTGGCTAAAGTTCAAACCAAAAGGCTAACCTAGTTGGTCACTGAAATCAGCAAGGGAAATCAGTCCAAACAAGGACATACAAGCATCCAAACACAAAACAAACATTCACAATCCAATAATAAGCATAAAATAACGAAAAATCAATACTTAACATAAACTGAATGATTATTATTCACCAAAACGAATTCCAATGTTCCAAAACAGTAAACTACTACTGGAAAACAGAAACTAAGATGCTCAATGCCAATGGTTGTCACTCCCAAAGACACTAGCCACTATTGCTAACTATTAAACTAAAGAAAATTAAACATAAAACCTGAAAATACCAAAAAGGTAGTTGCTGAAGCTAATTCTCGGGGTCAAAGAGCCTTGGGGGTCGATTTTACACCAAGTCTTCACTAGGGTTTCCGGCTAAAAAGCCTCTATTTATAGTTGCAAAAATCCCGAGGCCGCGCCGCGCATATATGGATCCCGCAGCGCGCGTAGTAGTTTATCCCTGTTTTATCGGCATTTGAATTTGCTCAACCGCCTTATATCCGCGTCGTGCCTTTATGGTTTCCGCGGCGCGCGTACGTTTTTTTCCTAATTTTTCCTTCATCTTCAAACTTCTTCCAAATTGTACGCTTTTGGTCCCTGTTTTCATTATTTCTTTCCAAACAAGTACTAGCACAACAAGTGAGAATACCAAGATATAAATGATATAATTTCACTAAGAATAGGGCTCAACAACGACTAAAATACTTGATATTACTAGGCGTTGTCAATACGCATACACTCATACATTATATGAGCATGCATATTAATTAGAGGGATATACAGAGAGTGTGTGTGTGTATGTGCTTGTGTGTATGAGTGTGTTTGAGTATGAGTATATATGAGAATGTGTGTATATGAGAATGTGTATCTATGAGTATGCGTGTGTGTGTGTGTCCATCGAAGTGTTCGTGTGTTAAAATTACAAATGCTTATACACATTGAAAGGATAAAGCTTTGAATGAGTAACGAGTTTGAAAGTTGTACATGCTTTTGTGTAACTCGAATTTACTTATAAACTGGGAAATATAAAGATAATTAAGTATAAAAAAGATTTGCAAAAAATGAACCCAAAAAAATAATGTTTGCCTCTTGAAAAACGAAAATTACAAAAAAAATATATGGTTATTGCGTGGTTAATTAGCCACACATTTACCACACACATAGGCAGTGTGTGGTTATCGTGTGGCTAATTAGCAACACAATAACCAGGAACTGCCTGTGTGCGTGGTAAATGCGTGGCTAATTAACCACACAATAACCACAGATTTTTTTTGTATTTTTCATTTTTCGAGAGGCAAACATTATTTTTTTGGGTTCATTTTTTGCACATCATTATTATACTTTATTATAATGGAGCCAACTTCATTACAATGGAGTAAATATCCGCTGGATTCATTTTCCTGAAATCAGCATCCGTTATCACTAGCTTGTTGTTACTTCTGACTAATTCGTACTCGAAGAAATTTGATTTTTCATAAGTTCTTTTCTTCATGCTAGTTACAGTAGTGATAGGCTCTATGGACCATGTATTTGTTTTTGGTTGAGTGAATCTGTCCATGAACTTCTGTACATTGAGTCTCATGGCCAAGGTTTTATTATGCTTGGGGATGCCAGAGAAGATCAATGTATAGATATACTTTTCTCCATTGGGAGTCAGAGGGACATCCTAGTTGTGAGCCTTTGTTGGAGGAGGAGAATACGATTTGTGTGGACAAAAATCGGAGTCGGTTAGGGGCCGGAAGTGAAAGAGTGAGGAAAAATCATGCTTGCTTGGACCAGCTGCAGTTGAAGCAACAGCTTCTGCATTTGTTTCATTCTCTAATTCCTCTACATTTGTTTCATTCTCTAATTTCTCTACAAACATGTCATTCTCTAATACATCACCGGTCGCTTTCTTTTCACTGTTGCCATCACTGGTATTGGCATCATCCATTTTCACATCATCATATTCATCATTATCATCAACCTCAATGTCAATCGTCTTTCCCGCTCCTGGGGCTCCTTCTGTTGCTGAAGGGGGGTACAGATAGACGAAGAAGGATGGCCTCCATCTTAGACATCATATTCTTTGAATAGTTCTGGATTTCTGTGGAGATGGTTGTGGTAGTGACCTCTTTGAAAATGTCACTTGTCTCGATCAGCAGACTTGTGGCAATCTCCACCTGTTCTATAAGACCTTGAACTGTCTGTGATCTTTTGAAGAGTGGTAGTTAGGAATTGAAGAAGTAGAAGATGTGTTTTCCTGAGTGATTCATTTTCGGAAACCACTCCCAGAAGGTACTTTTCAACGTCCTAGAAAAAAGATTTAATTTTACCATTAACCATCTGTGTCACACCGTCAAGATTCGCTTCCACCTTTTGATCCTTTGCCATGGTCTCTTTAGCTTTGGTTAGAATGGATGCAGCATCATTCTATCTTTTCTCATTGACCTCTTTTAAGCCGGCAGTAATGGCCTCTTTGACCGTATCATCCAAGTCCAATACAAAGTCCTTTTCAAATTCGGCAACCCTCTGTTAAAGTTCCGAAATCTCCTTGACAAGAGCATCCTGAGTTTGAGATGCCTTGAGCTTAGTTGTTAGAGCTAAAACTGAATCGTTGACCAACTCGGTGTTTAATGTGTTTGTTTAAGTATTTCTAATGTCTTTATTTTGATGGAATGATAAACAAAGTATTTGTTATGAATGTTTAAGTAATAGTTATGTCTTGAATATGTTATTCAACTAATTATGTTTCTGAAAGAGTTGTACAAAATATTATAACAAGGTCCGAAATCCAGTCTTGGATTTCGGAACTCCGAAACTAACTCAACACCTAGATCAGAAGGTACGACTCTCACAGTTCGGAAGTCCATACTCCGAACTAACTCAGAAGATCAATCAAGACCAACAAGATCATGTTCATAAGACACTCTGATTCAGTAATGCCAGGACTCTGAAATCCTCTCTGGATTTCGGACTATCAATATGAACAACGTATAGGAACAAGCATACTTAATCATTCTACAAAGAAGACTGAAGATCTGAAGATCATCTCGAAGATAAGACAAAGGATAAGCATTTCAACCTATAAGATATGATTAGACTAGATCAGGCGTGGCCTTTTAGAAGCATGTCGGTTGTACTTAATCTAATATTGTATTATAGCTATAGCCACCCTAGTCTGACATTGTATTATTATAATAGAGTTATCCATGTTGTCTGACTAAAGAGAGATGTGTTGTCTACTCTTCAGTCCATAGGTCTTTATCCGATGGTCCTTCCTTAGTCTATAAAAGGAAGACCTTATCCTTCTTCAGTCCTCATGAGTTTGAAAGCTCTTGTGTAACACTTTTACCATTATCAATATAATCTCTCATTCCATCAATTCTCTTGTTCTTATCTGCATTTCTTACTGTCTTCACATTTCTAGTACCTTTATCTCTCCATCTTTATATTTCTTGTTCTATAACTGTTAATTCACTCTATTTATTGTTGAGCTATTAAGATCTATTCTAAGTATTATTTCCTTACTATTATTCTGCATCCATCTCAAGTCTTCGGACTTGTCCATCTTCGAAACCTTACAGTCTTGGAACTTTAATTTCTACAATCTTAATCTTTCCGCATCTTACTTAGATTATTTGGCGACAACAATTGGTATCAGAGCCTGAATAACTGTCTATATGGTTCTAAGTGACAAGTTTCTCTAAGCCCTGGCTACAGCAACAACCTTAGAATCCTCTGTGGACCTTGCATGCTATTGTAGCTCAAAATCTTTAAAATTCTTTCTTGAGTGTCAAATAGTTCAAAACTCCTTCTAAAATGCAGATGAATTATTCTCTAAATGTTGCAAATAGTGTCGGAAGTTCCAACCGAGCTCCTATACTCATTCATACTGAGTATAATGGATGGGCATCTAGAATGCGCAACTATCTCAAAACAAAGGGAAAAGACATCTGGCGTTCTGTTGAGGAGGGACCTCATGTCCCTAACTACACCACTAGAGCTGACACTGCTGAAGAAGCTCTAGGTGGTGCTCCTCAGCCAAGATTAACTCCCCTTGACATTGAGAAAATAGATAACGATCAAATTGAATTTATTGAAATTCAATGCGGTATTCCTCCGGAACTATTTGATCTTATTCAAAACTGCACAACAGCCCAACCAATTTGGGTTATTTTGCAAAATATGTTCCTAGGAACGAAGGAAGCAAACGATCAAAAACTGGTGTCAAGTCTTTCTGATTACAACCACTTTACAAATTTTGCCAGAGAATCATTAAGACAAGAATTCACTCGCCTCTCCATAATTGTCACAAGACTCCTAAGTTCAGGACCAGAGAGGTCCAATCAGGAGATCAATCTCCAATTTCTTGAAGGACTAGGAAATGATTGGAGGCTTGTCAAAATAATTCTTCAAGACTCAGGAAAATTAAAAACCTACAATATATATCGACTTTACAATAATCTTGTAGGACAGGAACATGACATAAAGGGAGATCAGCAACAACTACAACTTGGAGGACCCTTGGCATTGGTTGCAGAACAAAATCATCAGATGATGGGCAACACTCCTCAACAGCTCGTACAGTACCAACAAACAAATCAGCAGCCTACCTACTTGACGACTGCAAACAATCAGAACGACTCTGTACCTCAGAATACACCAAGTCAATCAGCTCAGCAACTAACTCAAATCCCTTCTTATCATCCCTCACAACCACAAATTTCTTACCCTTCATACTATCAAGCTCCGACAGTACAATATCAACCACCTCCAACTTCTCAAACTTCCATTCAATCTAAAACTCCAACCCTTGCTCTTCCTGCTCCGGTTCAAACCTCAGAATCACACTATTCTGAATATGACGAAGCTGAAGAAGCTGCTTACCAACACGAAATTGCCATGATTAGTCAGAAATTTAACCGAATTTCATCGTACTCCAGTCCAAAAAAAACTTTCGTTCTTCTAACCAAAATGCAAGACATCAATCAATATACAACTATTAGAAAGGACACCATCAATCAAGACAAAATCAATACTATTCGAAACCTGAAGAGCAGCATCAGGAGAAACCAAAAGCAGTTCCAGTTGTCAACACCAATCAAGCTCACACATCTGAAAAGAGCGAAACTGAAGTGATCAAGTGTCACAACTGCGGAGGACTCTGGCACTATGCCGCATACTGCCGAGCCTTAAGGAACTATTCAAAGGAGAAAGAAGAATAAAATGTTAAGGCATTTGTTCCATCCGGAAATATTGAAATCTGGTCTTCGAGTGATGAAGACGAACACTTTGAGAATAAGCGAAAAAGAGGAAAAGGCTTTGGTGAATGCATGATGGTGCATGAAAATTCAAAAACTCCAATCCCAAGGTTAGAAAAAGACATTGCTGAATCCACTTCCTCCTCTATGCCAAAGAACTATGCGTATATGGTCAACCACAAAACTGGCAAAGGAATGAGTATCATCGAACAGGTCCGTAACAGGATTCATACACATCATATTTACTCTAATAATCTTGAACCTGCTCTAGAAAAAATATCTAACACCTGTGCAGATGCATTAGCTGCTTATCAGCGGGTTCTGGAGGAAAGGGATGATGGGTATGACGAAGTGATGAGGTTAAAAAGTAGGCTAGAGGATAAGAAACTATTTTGTGATAAACTTACTGCTGATTTGAAAATCGAACAGACTTCTAGGACTTTGTTAGAAAATTCAAACCAGCTTTTGACATCGCAAAGGGATTTAGCCCGAAGCGATAATGTAAGACTCAACAAATTAGTGGATCAGTTGTATCATGCAACTGAAATTTTCAAATCTCCTGCAAATACTAATTCTTTTGAGAACACGTTCAACTGAGGGTTGGGCAAGAAAATCCACAAATAAAAATTATCTCATCTATAACAAACAAAGTCCTTTCTTTCAATATCCAACGAATGAATATGATGAAAAACACGATGAGGACTTCACCAAAAACATCTCAAAAACTCCCATCTTTGAAACAGAAAATGCCATTTCTGACTTAAAAGAAGGAGTCAGAATACCCTTCTCATATTTCTCGGAAGAGGACACTGCCGAAAGCTGCAAATTGTCCATAACTTCGGTCCCATTCATGCCTAAACATCTGACCTAGATCCCAAACAATCCATCATCAAATTCTCAACAACACTCATTCTTCGAAAATCTGCAAAGTAACTGTGTTACTGAAGAATTTCATCCATGTCATATCGACTCGAAAAATTCTAAAGAAGAAACTGTTGATGAGGAAATCGAAATGGAGAAACGTCTAAGTAATGTCATCATCAAAAACGATTTTAACATAATCACAATTAAAAATCCCAATATTGTTAACACATCTAATATGACTTCTGAACCATCGTGTTCCGGCACTAAGTCATATATAGATGTATTACAACTTAATTGTTCAAACAATTCCAATCCGGACAAACCTTCGCTTGAAAAGCTAAAAGTCAATCATGAAGAATCAGACTCTTTGAATGATTCTTTATCTGACTCTTCTCCAATAGATATTTTTCAAAAAGGAAAGGGACAAAATCTAACTAAAAATGGAGTAAAACCAACCTTAAACCGAAAAGATCTCCGATCACCTCGATCCCATGCAAGAATTGAGCAAAGAAATTGCTTCTACACTCAGAGAAAACCAAAAGCCAAATCAACTTTCATCACTCCAAGTCATACTCAGAAATCTACTCCTCCGACATCACGCAAGTACATCCACAAGGGATTACTTCCGACTCCAAATATCAAACCCATTCAGTATCATCAAAATATCAACAACTTAGATTACAACTCAGAATTTCCAAAAATAGTAAAACATATGAAAATAGCACGAAATGTCTCAGCAGTAGCAAAGAGATCAGAGGCTGAGATTTTGAAACCAAAAATTTCATCTTCTAAAATAATGGGAAGCAACAAGCAAAATCATAACACTATCGGAACCAAAAATCAAAACTCTGATCGCTTTCAAACAATTCCGAAAATATTGAAACGACAACAAACTAATACTTGTTGTCATTGTTGCAATCATACTACAAAAACATCTTTTGCTACCAAAACAAAAACTTTCAATTATGAAACAAAAATTGTTTTTCAGAAACCATCAAGAAGATTTGTTCAAAAATGGGTTATATATCATCCATTTCGGAACCAAAATCAACCATCTATATCACTGAAACTGAAGCTTCTTCCATCCAAACAGTCAAAAAACAATTCTTCCATGTCTGGAAAAACAAATGGGTCCAAACAAGTTTGGGTGCCAAACTAACTATCTGATTTTCAGGCATTTAGCGCGGAAGAGCAGGATGACGAATGACTTATTGACAGTGCCTGCTCCATGCACATGACCGGAAGATTAGAGTTTCTGAGAGATTACCGAGAAGTTAGTTTTGAAGGATACGTTACATTCGGAAACGATACAAACGACATCATCAAAGGATATGGTGTACTAACAAATGGGAACTTCACAATTCAGAAAGTTGCCTACGTTCTTGGACTCAAACACAATCTTGTCAGCATAGGATAATTAGTCAGTACCGGTCTCCGAGTAGAATTTGATAACAAATTTAGCTATATTTTGACCAGTACCAGAGACAGATACCTAGTAAAATCTCCAAAAACAACTCAACATGTTCCCTTTAGATATATCCATGTTCCTCGGAAAGCCTAGGCTATGCCTTCTATCAAAAGCCCATTTCGAAGTAAGCTGGCTCTGGCATCGGAAACTAGCACATCTCAACTTCCGATACATGAATCAACTGGTAACCGGAGAAATGGTCAGAGGTATGCCACTTCTGAAGTTTGACAATGAAAACTTAGTGTTGCATGTGCACTAGGCAAGCAGAAGAAGAAACCTCACAAGAAAATCACAGATTCAAGCATCACTCACCCACTAGAACTTCTCCATATTGATCTTTGTGGTCCATCAACTGTTGCAAGCCTGAATCATAAGAAACATATATTAGTCATTGTGGACGATTACTCCTGCTTTACATGGGTATTCTTCTTAATATTAAAATCAGACACCTTTTTAGAGCTCCGAAACATCATCACATCAGTTGAGCTCAAGATACAACTACTTGTAAGAAGAATCCGAAGTGACAACGGAACTGAGTTCAACAATGGGCAAATCAAAGAATTTCTAGCCTTAAAAGGAATAGAGCACAACTTCTCTGCACCTTATACACCACAACAAAATGCTGTAGTAGAAAGAAGAAACAAAACTTTAGTGGAAGCTGCCCGATCAATGCTGAACTTTGCAAATCTACCTCTAACCTTCTAGGCAGTAGCCATTGCAACAACATGTTTCGTTAAGAATCGATCCATCATCAATAAATGACTTCTGATGACACCTTATTAAATTTTAAATGGGAGAAAACCCAATGTTAAATTTTTCCATATTTTTGGTTGTAGATGCTTTATAAAAAATAACAAAGATCACTTGGGCAAATTTGTACCCAAAAGTGATGAAGGAATTTTCCATGGGTTATTCACCTAAATCTGTTGCTTATCATGCTCTAAACAGGAGAACTCGAGTCATTGAAGAAAGATTCGACATAGAATTTGATGATCAATATCACTGGAGAAAGAAAAATCAAGGCATTCTATATGTAATGGGAAATGATGTTCCAGTAGGACATCGACCCATTCATACAGTCGAAGTGGATTATGATCTCCTCTTTGATCCTCCGGAAATCGCAACAAATGCTGAAGTCATCCGCTCTCATGAGGCAATTCAGCAGATCATCTCAGCCTCAGGACCATCAATCTCTTCGGAACACATATCGTCTGACGATCAGGTTAGACCTCCAATCAACACTTTTACATTTGAGGGGGAGCCTTCGTCTCCTTCACAGATTAATCAGGTTCAGAAGAAACCTCCCCTCCCAGCAAATGCCGAAAGGGAGCTCATGCTCCCTACTCATGTGGATGGGATACCTCAATCCGAGGGGGACCATCAACCCTCAGGAGATGCCTTATCAGCAGACGCTCCATCAGGAGATGCTTCATCAGTAGACGCTCCATCGGGAGATGCTTTAATCAACTCTTCTGAATATGCATCCAATGATGCACCAGTCTTCACATTTGAAGAAAATAAAGACACATCCGCTGAAGAATCAAATACTCAAGATATATATCCCGAAAATCCCAATTTCATTCAAGACATACTTCCGAGACTACACAAATGGACTCGGAACCATCCTTCAAATCAAATTATCGGAAATCCCTCCACCGGAGTTCAGACAAGATCTAAAAAGTCAATCCAGGATGAGTATCAATTTGCAGCCTATCAGTAAATTCGAACCAAAAATAGTCTTCGATGCTCTAGACGACGATTGGATCAAAGTCATGGAAGAAGAATTAGAAGAATTCAAAAGAAATAAAGTTTGGGATCTTGTTCCACGACCACACAATCACAAAGTCATAGGCACAATATGGGTCTTTAGAAACAAACTAGATGACATGGGCACTGTAATTCGAAATTAAGCCAGACTAGTGGCAAAAGGTTGCAGTCAAATCAAAGGACTTGATTATGACGAGACATATGCACCTGTTGCAATACTTGTAGCAATCAGAATTTTTCTAGCCTATGCTGCTCACAAAAATATCATTGTCCATCAGATGGACGTGAAAATTGCATTTTTGAAAGGAAATCCTCAGGAAGTCGTCTATCTTCAACAACCTTCGGGCTTTGAAGACTTGTCACGTCCCAACCATGTGTATCGCCTAAATAAGGCTGTGTATGGTTTGAAACAATCTCCGAGAGCTTGGTATGAAACCCTATCAAATTTCCTAGTATCCTCAGGATATAGAAGAGGAACCATTGATCCAACATTCTTTGTGCGATCACATCAGAAACACATAATGATTGTACAGGTTTACGTAGATGACATCATTTTTGGGTCAACGCCTAAATAAGGCTGTGTATGGTTTGAAACAATCTCCGACAGCTTGGTATGAAACCCTATCAAATTTCCTAGTATCCTCAGGATATAGAAGAGGAACCATTGATCCAACCTTCTTTGTGCGATCACATCAGAAACACATAATGATTGTACAGGTTTACGTAGATGACATCATTTTTGGGTCAACCAGTCAAAATATGGTTGACGAATTTGCAAAAGTTATGACTGACAAATTTCACATGAGTATGAATAGGGAAATCAATTTCTTTTTAGGTTCTTCAGATCAAGCAAACAAGCAGAGGAGTCTTTATTCGTCAAGAGAAATATACAAATGAACTACAAAAGAAATTCTCCATTGAAAATTGTTCTACTGCCAAAGTTCCGATATCCACAAAACATAAGATATTTGCAGACCCGGAAGATGAACCAGTAGATCACAAGATTTATCGAGGGATGATCGGTTCACTGTTATATCTAACTGCCAACAGACTTGACATCATGTTCTCAACATGCCTTTGTGCAAGATATCAAGCAACTCCGAAACTGTCACATCTGACTACTGTAAAACAAATCTTCCGCTATCTTAAAGGTACAAAGGCAATGGGTCTGTGGTATCCGGTTGGAGACAAATTTAAACTCCAAACATTTACTAACTCGGACCATGCAGGATGTAAATTGGATTGGAAAAGCACATCCGAAGGCTGTCAGTTTCTGGGAGGAAGACTAGTAAGCTGGTCTTCAAAGAAACAAAACTGCGTTGCCTTATCATCAGCAGAAGCTGAATACGTGGATGCATCAACATGTTACTCACAAGTCCTTTGGATGAAGACTCAAATTCTGGATTACGGTTACAGATTTCTTCAAGTTCCAATCTACTGCGACTCCAAGAGTGCCATAGCTATCTCTCACAATCCTATTTAGCACTCCATGACGAAACTCATCGACCTTAGGTAACACTTCATCAAAGATCAGATCTTACAAGGTAACATTGAACTTTATTTTATCCCAACTGAAACAGGTTGCTGATGTCTTCAATAAGGCTTTAGACTCTACAAAATTCAATTATTTTCTGGATAAATTGGGGATGCTGAATCCTGACTCAGACTTCTTCAGAGAATAATCCTTAATCCTACACCTCTCAATCTCTCCTCCGAAAATTCTTGTCTCAGAACTTTGTCTCAGAATATCTTCCTAATTTTCTGATGTATCGGAACATCTTCTTGTTACTCCGACATCTCAACTTCTGAAAAACGTCTGAATGTTTTTCTAAATCATTTACATGAACATTTTTTTAATATGCGTTATCATTTTAAAGCAAAAATTCAAATTCACGAAAAGTAACATGCAAACACATTTCATTAAAAAGTTCATACATAACAACGGATCATTAAGCCATAGTCTTACATCAAACAGAAAACTCAAAAATTCTATGACTTAAGATTCTAAAAACATTAAAAACAACTAAGACTTCACCCCTATCTTCCTAGTGCATGCTATATTGCCACTTTGGAGGATTGCCATAAGTGAAGGTTTGCGTGATTCGCACAGACAAATCACACACACGCACTAGCTTACCATCCGTCAGCAGCGACACATCATACACATCATCTCCTAACACCTCTTCAAGAACACCACTCCACCAGCCTTGACGGTCCCAGACATCAACGTAATCCCCCACCTTGTACTCCACCAGCACCATGGGAGGAATGGAACGAAGAACACCGTACTTTACCTTCAGCACCATCATCTCACCAGTGGTGTTTTCTGGAAGACAACTCAGTCGAACTTCACACCTCTGCTTCCAGGTCTTGATGATCTCCCCTTCGTAAAATCCCCCTACAAAATCACCTTGGGTGAGCTTCACTTCAACCTCATCCTGACACTTGAAGAAATAACGAGCCATGTTGTGTGAAAGTTTACTTTTGATACAAATTTGTAACTTAAGTTACTTACCCCTTTTATATGCAAACTGCCTGCCCCTTGAGCTTCTCTAATCCCTTCTCATCAATAGAGGTCATAATGACCCTAGTGGACAGTTAATGCACTCATCACATCACCATCGTGTCCACCGCAGTTGATTAGACGGTTTTGCGCCTTTGACGGCATACTCAATAACCGCTCTTAAATCAATGCAGATTTCCCATTCTTCTAAGAACTGACACATTCACACACCTAATTCTCTCTCTCTTACTCTCTCTATCCTATAAACGACAAATTCTTAGTCTAATTATTATTTTTATTTTAATTTCTGAATTTTTTTATCCGAAACATTCCTTCCGACTTAGATTTTTGATCTTTCTCTTCGGACTCCCCATAACCATTTTACTCACATTTCTAACTCATTCAAACAAAATGGCAATACTTGCTTTCATTAAAACATCATTCAAAATATTACAAAAAGCATAATGAAAGCACCATCATTAAAAACTAAAAACATAACATTACACCTAAATCTACGAAAAGCAGACACTTGTTTCCCTCTACACTTCCATCCTGTTGGATTAGGTGTCTAAGGCATGACTTATAATCTTATGAATAAAAGAAAAGTCCATTTGGGTTGCCCTCATAGCTGGGGAATTGATGTACAGTTCAGTAGAGACAAAGATTGGTTTATTAAGGGTTTAATAAATCAATGGAATATATATAGATGACTTATTAATATATTTAAGTGTTAATATATTAATAATGGTATTAATGGTATCGATAGACTAAAAAAATCTTGTCACCACAAATATTGCTTCAATTTGTTCGTTCCCTTCCTTTTCACTTGTTTCTATTACTTTATTTTGTGTTATGACTATTTGATACAAAATAATTAAGACTGTTTACATAATATGACTATGAATTTATTTTATCTTTTTATATTTATAAATACGAAATAATATTTGATGAAACTTAGTGAACATGTTTTTTTTAAAGAAAATTTCTTATTTGAATATAAGATGTTATAATAATAATAAACAATTACGAAAATCAAAATACAATAATATCTAATCATCCAAATGGAGGTGCGTCCGATTCAAAAAAAACGCAATGACTCATGTAGCTCATTAAACCCGTCAGTAAAAACATTGTAGTATGCGTAATATTGACTGGATAACTCTTCTATCAACTGTTTTCGAATGTCGAGCCACTTATCTTCACCGTACCCAAGACAAACAGCTACGGCTCAAAACCCACAGTTTCCATCACCGACTACGTCTTGTATACCCGTGATGTAAGGATGAAATAAATCTGGAATACTGTTCATCATGAATGAATTATGGCTCACGGGTACATCATTCAAGTCTATCGAATAATTATGCCTCTCGGGTTCTCTGTTCAAATCCAACTATGGTCTCTCTGAAGCGGTTGAGCAGCTGTATCTACGAGGAGCTTCATTCGTAAATTCGACATTCTTTTTTTGCTATTTTTTCATGCTTGGGCGTTCACAAGTGTTTTTTTGAACCACGGGTTCTTTAATAGTAGTTGCACCCGGTTGAAATATCTCTTTTAGCTTTTTCTTAGCAATTTTTTCCATGTCGTTGACTGCTTGTTGAAGTGTTCTTTGAAATTTTCCAATTCATCGTCACAACGGATATCGTCATTTTCTACAGATTTCATCGGTAAAAGATCGAGCTTCCTCGAAAAGATATCTATTGAATCCAACGGTATACAATCACCTGCATTAAAATATAAAATAATTAATTTTAAAATACCATAAAAATAATCTATATATCGTAGTTAAATATACTAACCTGAATTTGAATAGACAGAAAGCACACAAGCACATGGTAATCCACAACTGTTTTGAAGTTGGCAACCACAATTAGAGAAGTTTAGCTTTAAATCCTTCAACCTTTGAAGCTCTCCTAGTATGATATCCAAAGCTTCATTAGAAACAAAACCCCGCAGTTCCGTGAAAGACAACAAATTGTGCTGATTATAGCGAAAAATTCTGCTTTTCTCAAAGCTTTCGGTAATGGACGTTACTTATAACTGCACAATTTGATTAATCGATTTCACAAATTTATCGAGATTACAATTTACGGAGTCTAAGTGTTTCTTTAATCTGGCATGTTGACTCTCAACTCTATTAGTTGTGTGATTTCCAACGTTAAGAGATTGATCAACCCATGCAGACACAAACATTTCTCTATACTTGCTTAACCAAGTCCGTTCTATGTATTTCAAAACACCTAAGTAAAATAAAAAACAAATAACTACATAAATAAATATAAATATAAAGGCTATGATGTAGAAATATTGTGAATAAGCTGAAATACCTGGATATTTTGCCAACACTGAATGAAGTCCTTTGTAGTTTTCCATATATGCTACACATGTTGGAGAATTGACTAGTAACTTCCACTTTGACTTAAAAGAGTCCCAATCATGTTGCGATCTGATGGATGGCCTACAATTTTTCAAAATATTTTGCTCAATGTGCCATCTACAAAGCAGTCGGGTAGCATTTGGAAAAACTTGTCCACGTGCATTAATGAGCGCCAACTCTCTATCTGTGATTATGACACGGGTTGCATACAGTCATCGAGTATTGACTTTAGACAATTTAACGCCCATGCATAGTTGGCCTCCTTTTCTCTATGCATAAAGACAAATCCTATTGAGAATGTTGTAAAGGACACTACAGATTTAGACGAAAATCTTCATATCCCATCCCTATCCTTGATTAGGACCCAGATGTTGTAAAGGAATTTGAAAGTATTTTAATCCATGGACATAGGATGAAATCAATTCTTGGAAATAGTTCGGGTCGGCTAGTTAGTGTAAAGAAGGGCACAAGCAAGAAAAAGAAAGGCATGGTTGAAGATACTTCCATTCCCGCTCCAGCCAAAAGCCATACGACATTAAGCACAAAAGCTAGAAAGGCTTTTGATGTATTTGAATTTACTGTCTAATCACATGGCGTCACCCCATTAGGCTATGCACCCTCTCATCATCTTTCTTCATCCTGTCAAAAGGCTGAGGATATCGAGGAAACTCCCAAGAAGCTTGTTGGGACACATGAGCAAGAATCGTTTATTACCCTGTAGATTGTTTCTCCTCTTATTCGTATTGTATGTCGTAGAGTCTCGATTCCAGAGTCATCCTAGAAAAGGATTTTTCAGCCCCTTTTAGCAAAATCGAGAATCGACTTGTTGTGTTTTGTAAAACCAGGTTTCGGGAATTGCTGAATAATAGAAGAAGGGTGAATTGGTTGTTGAGGAAAAATGAAATGTTAGAATTAGACTTAAGGCAATGGAGATGTTAGCGACGCTACCCCTTGTAGGTAGCGATGCTATGGCAAGCTGGCATGCTATGAGGTGAAGGTGTTCATGATAGTTAGTGACACTATCCCAAGTAGATAGCAACGGTATGGGCATTTAGCGACGCTAACTTAAGTATGGACAGAAGGTATTTTTACTCCAAAAGGGGACACTCAGGCCTTTCAGTGAAGAATGATATCCATTTCTAATGCATAGATGATGGAACATGAAGGAGGAACTCGGAAGGGGAGAATATTGGTGTATCTATCACAATCTTGAAAGGTAATGGTTTGAATTTTGGAAATATTTCTAGTTTTAAGCTATGATGGGTTGATATTAGTAAACCCTAGCGATAGATGATCATTTGTGATCAGTAAATCGAGTATAAAGTGACAGAAAGATGATTCTTGATATAGTATGCTTCAAATTATGAATATCGGTGATAATGGTGAAATTAGGGTTTACTCTTAAGCTCAATTATGTTACAAACGAATTGTGTGGTTATGGTACCTTTGGGACTGAAAGACAATAAAAAGGACTAAACCTATAGCTGAAAAGTAGTCTGAAACAGATCAAAACGAGATTCTAATGTTGTGTTCTATGTTAGCGACGCTATTGAGGAGACATAGCGCCACTATGCTTGAAGTTATTAGATAGTGACACTTTCTGTTAAAATTAGCGGCGCTAAGTTGCCTATATGGTAGAAAAGTCAGTTTGTTCATGGGGTTAAGGTGTTTACGTCACTGGTTAAATGTATGTGTTATTTTGGTGTTAAACAGTAGCCCGTGACAACGAAAATAAGGATACAACTAGGATCACGTGGATTTCTCTACGTATTAATCAAGGTGAGTGACCTGACCCCTCCTGATATAATCCATGATCGGTATGATGATGTAAATATTATTGTTGTGATCTATGAACACATTAGTTATGCTTAGGTGGTTCTAATGTTATGGTATGATACACCCAAAAGCCTAAGCGGCTTGTTATCTGCCTTAGTGGCTCGAATAATGACTTTGTGGCTTGGATAATGTCTTGGTGATTTAGATAACGCCTTTGTGGCTTGTACCCTATGTGGCTAATATTTGCCATGGTGACTTGACATTGCCTTAGAGGCTTGATAAAGTTCCCTGGTGGCTTGATAAACTACCTAAGTGGCTTGTAAATGTCTACGTGACTTGATATTGCCTATGTGACTAGATACCACCTATGTGGCTTGATATAGCCTGAATAGCTCATTACAGCCTAAGTGGCTTGATTGTTAGTTTGGTATCATGGTAAATTGCTAGTGTAGTTGAATAATACCTAGTGACTATATAGTTCTTATGTAGATGAACGTTACTTAGTGACTAGATTGTGTTTGTGTTCCTGGATATTGCTTTAGTGACTAGATAGTGTTTCTGTTCCTATACATTGCTTTAGTGACTAGATAGTGTTTGTGTTCTTGAATATTGCTTTAGTGACTAGATAGTGTCTTTGTGGTTGGATATTATCTAAGTGGCGTGGTTTATGCCTATGTGGTGAGGATAGTATTTATGTGGCGTGGTTTATGCCTATGTGGCGATTATAGTATTAACATGGTGTGGTTAGTGCCTAGGTGGTGTGGTTAGTAACTAAGTAACGAGGCTAATGTTCATGTGGCATAGATAATGCATATGTGGCAAGGTTTGTGCCTATGTGGCGAGGCTAGCATTTATATGGTATACGTAATGTAGATGTGGTGAGGACGATGTGTAAGTGGTGTGTGTATGCAGGTACGGAGAAGTTAATGCCTAGGTGGCAAATTTGGTGCCTAATTAAGTGGCGGGAAATGGTATTTCTATAATCGAATATTGTTAGGATGGTTGAGTCATGCCTAGAAGGCTCGATATTGTCTATGGTATTAGATAATGCATAATTGGTTCTTCTGCGAGAGCAAATAATAGATACCGTACAATATGTTATGATACGAATGACTATAAATCATACGGAGTGTGTTATAGAGGAACGTGGCTCCAATAGTTAGTATGGTTGTGTGATAAGTTGGTTATTTGATTTGGTTCCTTACTGAGCTTTCGTAGCTCATAATTATTGTATGATGGGTTTTGTAAGTATAAGTAAGTAGCGTCCGACTCGGATCGTGAGATCGACTCCTAAAGATAGCTTCTTGTAGTTTCCGGTGCACATGAGTACATTGTTGTATTTTATAAGTTAAAATGTGAAAAGATTTCTCTGTACTCTATGCTGTAAAACTGGGCGTTACATGTTTTAACAAAAAGGTCGAGGACTTTCATGAAACTTGATGAGCGAACATCACAAAGCTTGAAGCTAGGTTAATGGAATAGTACTCCGATACATGACCCCTTGCAAAGAGAACTGCAAGGAGCTGAGGGTGATTTGAGTTTTCTTGAGTGATATATATATATATATATATATATATATATATATATATATATATATATATATATATATATATATATATATATATATATATATATATATATATATATATATATATATATATATATATATATATAAGTCGAGTGCAAATGAGAGTATACACTCGAGGCAAGTGAGGAAATAATTCTAAGAAAGAAGAGTGAGCAACAGCAAAATGAGCTTGAGAAGAGAGGAGAAGAAATTGGAAGAAGAGAGAAGAGAACATGAAATAGTTTATCACAACAAAATGATTTAAAGAGTGAAATTTCTAAAATAGAAGCAAGCACATTTGGAACGGTGAAGGATTCATCAAAAAAATGAAGAACCATAGCAAACAGTGAATGTTGTGGAGGAGGAATGAAATAATAACAAAGAGAAGGAACAAGAAACGCATGTTAAAAGAGAAAGAAAGCGTAGTGAATGAACAAGAAACGCAAGCAACTAATGCTGCTGAAAGAGAGAGGATTATAGAAGCACAACAACAAACTACTAAGGCGAGAAGAGATAAGTAGAGGCTGTAGGGTAACAAAGCACACTTGCCCATGAAAGTCCCTCTAAACCAGTAACTTAAGAATTTGATAAGGCTAAATATACAAATACCAGTATAGATTATGATTATAGATGTAGTTCGTGAGGTTGATGTAACGAGAGATGTTGAGACTACAAAGTGCTTGTTGAAGAGGGACTTGGTGATACAGGTTATGAGGGATGCAAAGAATCCAACCAAAACTTATTAGGAAAAGAATGATAATGTGATTAAGCATGTTGGGAAAGGTCATTACAAAATTGTTGAAAATCTGATGAAAGAAATCACAATTTATCGAAAATCTCACTAGGTCATGTTACAAGTGTTCATCAATAAACTCAATGACACCAACAAAGTACTCTAACATTCCAATTGATAAATTGGACATAATAGTCATGTTGCGGAGTGATATTCACTTTCTAGAAACTCTTCCAACTTCCAACTACCGTGACCTGAAGTAGTTGATCGGAAAATTTGTTGCATCGTTTATTACAATTCTCTGCAAGTTGGATGATCTAAGAGATCCAAGTGATGTGGTGACTAGGTTTGTGGATAAGGCTAGGCCCATCCATGAAATGTTGGAAAAGAGCTCGAGTCAATTACAATACTTTCAACATCTACATTAGAAAAAGCTCGGCCTTCGCCTCCCAAAATGATCAAAGTCCCCAAGGATGATAATGTGTTGCCCCTAAAGATACGAAGAATTAGAACACAAGACTCCTCCAAAGTCATAGTAGTTTCAAAAAGAAACATATGAAGAAAAATAAACCCACTACCACCCCAATACCCTCCACCATCTCAAAAAGTCCATGTTTCCTACCAAATAACTTTCACCGCTCCACCTCCAACTTCGCGTTCCAAAGAATCGGAAACACTAAATGCTCCCTAAGAAGCCGGGAAATGAGACTATCACTGAAAGAGAGTTACCTTATGGAAAAAACTTTTGCAACTCTTCAATTTCATATTTTGATTCAAACAACACGACTTACGACTAAGAAGAAACAATAATACTTTGGTGACAAATATGCAAGGGACAGATAAGAACAATATGATGTTGAACCTACAAGTAATCTGTAATAGGTAGATGATCCATTGAAAAAGAGTCTATTCCAATGAATCTATGGATAGCCAATATACGCAAACTCATAGATCTAGACTATGCTCCTTACAAAACCTTCACGACTCCCCGCATCTGTATCTAGAGAGTATTCTTGGGACATTCACTAGTCTCCTATTGCTCACTGCTACCCTGTATTTACAACAATTGATCAATGGATACCAACTTTAAAACGTTTTCCCTAGAATAACTTAAAGGGTTCAAGAGAAGATCGTTTCAAAAATTTCACTTCTTCGAGTATAATTTTGGAAGGATGTGTCAATCAACACCATAGAATGAGATTTTCAAAACATGAACCCTCGATATCTTTTATTCATTGGGAGAAACTTCACCTATAAGCTTGATCAATGAAGCTAGTATTTGCTGCCTTACATTCAAATCCAAATATATATAGACGCACTCCTCTATGACTTTGGGTCCAGTGACATACACATAAGGTACAAGTGACATACACATAAGGTACAACTTTCAAGCTCTGCCCCTTGAAAAAATAGACACCGAGCTTGATGGAATTAAGGAAATGAAATTTGGTGATGGGTGTAGGTGGTGATGGTGATGGTGGTAGGCAGTGGGTGGGGCGGCGGGGGTGATAGTGGGTGGCAGCGGTGTTGGTGGGTGGTGGCAGTAGTGGTGGATGGTGGGTGGTGGCAATGGTGGTGGTGGTGTCGGTGTTGATAAGTGACAGTGATGGGTGGTTGTGGTGGGTAATGAAGTAGGTGGTGGTGGCGGTGGAGGTGGAGTTGGTGGTGGGTGATAGTGGTGGAGGTGGCGATGGATGGTGGTGGCGATGGAGGTGGTGGCGGTAGAGGTTGTTGTGGTGGTGGTGTTGGTGTGTATTGGGTGACTGTGATGGAGGTGAATTAGATTTTCAAAATTTCTCTACTAAATATAGATTTTACTAATACGGAGAGAGAATTAGATTATTAGATTTTACTTTCATTTCCTATTCTCAGGATTAAACAAATAGAAGAACTTGAATCAAATTCATTTCTATGATTTCATTTCCCTGTATCGAACATGCCCTAAATGCCCATAATTGGTCACGTTATGACAATAACCGTGAATTAAGACTAATGTGAAGGCTAGTCAATATTCACGGAGATAAATATGAATACTATTGCAAGACTGATTGATTTATATTCATAATGGATGAATATTGGACTGACCCACTTACAATTTATGATTGGATTTCAATTTTAAATACAAAAATAATAGAATTTAAATTTTAGAGCAAATTATAAACAACGATTTGTTTCTAGAACTTTTTTCATCGTTTATAAAAAAATTTAGAGTTTAAAAGTACAATTGTGTAATCTGTACACCAAATTTGTATGTGCATGATGATGGTAGAGTTTAAAAGCACACTTGTGAATCTAAGATGAATAGTAAAGAGATAAAACTTTTGCAATCCGAATGTTCTAGAGGTAATAAAAAGGTTATTTCATGAAGAAAATATACTAGCAAAACACACTTTTTCATTCACCTCAATTGTTTAACGGTTACAAGAACTGAGACACAAAAATGAATAAATTAAACCTGCAAACAGATTTGCAATTAAATATAATAGTCTACTTTAAGATTAAATAAAACCTACCTGAAAATGTCATCGATCAGAGCTTGACAACAACTCAAGTATCCCACAACAAGCCTTCCAAGAAGTTGTTTTCATTGCTCGTCGACCAGACGCTACCAAAGGCTGCACATAGTAACTATTTGTCATATAACTTACAAAAAATATTGAAAGAATATTATATGCATCATGAAAGATTAAAATACATGTATGTTTGTGTAAGTGAGTGTTTCTTTTTGCTAATTTTTGTGTTGTTTATATAACTTGTAGTTTATATGCTACATAAACATTCATCACCTTTTTGTAGGATTGACATCCCCAGTAAAAAAATAAAAAGTGATCAAACTATTTGAATGATATTAAAATTAGTTTTAGGTTTGAAAATCCTCCTCCCAAAGAGATCTAAAATCATCCTCCCACAAAAAAATAATAATAATAATAACCTAGTCATTTAAGAAGTCAATTAACTTTACATTAGCGAAGCAATTTGTACATAATTGATGATGATGATGATGATGATGATGATGATGATAACAAATTGTAATTAGATAATTACCTTTAAATGTGAAGACTAAAAAGTGAGCTATTTCACTCTCAATTCTAGAATCATCTCTTAGGACAATTTTTTTCGCTCATTAATTCTAAAGGTGATTAACGAATTGTATTATATTATTATTTATGTTGTCGACAAATTGCATTGCTATTTCAAAGTTAATCGACTTCCCAACATCACTCGGTTTCAGTTTTGTAATTAACTTGGCTGTACTCAATTTTAAGCACTAAGTGTTAAAAGAGAGAGAGAGAGAGAGAGAGAGAGAGAGAGAGAGAGAGAGAGATAAAGAAAACGGGAACCTCCTACCTGTTTATGAGAGTATTGCAATGTCTCGGGTTCATTTACACGGCCTTGTGCACAAATAGAAGTTGCCACATTTTTAACCAAACTTGATTCAACAACTACACAAGAAGTTGAAAAAGTATCCATTGAAACACTCCCATTTACAATAGGCATGTTCTCCTCAATCTTTGATCTTTTACCGATTATTCCGATATTACCCTCTTCCTCTTTTGCAGTTTTTTCAGTGCTCTTGACCTTTAAAGATTCACTATAAGATAAACCATCTTCATGTTTCTCCACCTCAACAAATGGAATTTGAATGTTATGTTGATATTGTGCCATAGGAGAGTTAAGTTCCCCACCATCACTCTCACCTATCAAAGAAAGCTACTTTTTAAAACCACAATTTGATATATATACATGTTTGGATGTGATTTTAAGCTAATTATTGCTCAATGGCCAGTTTAGAGAATTTGGGTAGAATTGATTACGTATGTAGCTAATTTCTGATTATTTCCAATAAAAAAGAGTTAAATAATTGCTTGTGCAACAACGTTTCAATTTAGGGCCAAAATATGCGACATGTTTACCTTTGTAGCATGTTTACATGGTTGTATAAGTAGTGTTAGTTGCATAAATTGGTAAAAAGGTAATAGACAGTTTCAAAATTTGGTAAAAAGGTGAAGCATTGTTGCATAATTTGATAAAAAGGTGAAAGATTGTTGCATAAATTACTGAAAACCCACTTTATTGTATATATTGGATCAAAGTGAAACATTGTTGAATAAACAAATATTTAACCTAAAACAATCAGACAGAGAAACCAATCAATAAGTAGTGGTAACAATTGATTGTTGTGATAATATAAAACTAGTTGATTATCTCGATATTAACCGAGTATCCTTTTCTTTTTGTGATTTCAAGTTGCAATTACAAATTTGAAAATGCATATAAAAAAACCCCCTAAAATCTATGGGTCTATGGTTGCTACTCTATAAACGATAAAACAAATTGTATAAATTGAGCTTCAACTCCCCGAACAGCCGAACTGTTCACATATCCAATTCAAATTCAAAAAATAATCGGCGCGTGTGCTTGTGGGGCAATTCAAATGTGCATGAAGCATACAATCAGAGGCCCATTAAACGAACTCGGATAAAACCAATATATTAATCGAATCACTGAGAAGCAGTTCATACCCACAAAATTAATTATATAAATTACAGTATAAACGAAGTGGGTAAGACGCAAAAAAGGAAAAAACTGTGAGGGAGAGAGAGGGAACCATGATGAGAGTGAGTTGTTGATGAAGAATTTGAGTTGTTAGAGTCTTTGAGCTTCTTCTTTTTAGCAGCTTTTCGCTTCTTAGGACCTGATGGCATGATTAATTGGTCGATTGAAGCAGAGAAATGGAGGAGACACGGGGATTTTGGTTGTAGTTGTTGTCGTCTCCTCCTCGTCTTGACAATCGTTAGTAGGGCCTTGACTATCCGCCTCCTCTGGCGGAGATTTTTAGATAATAGTGAGACTAGGAATGTGTTGCAATGAATGGATGATGGGCTCTATAGAATAGAATTTTGGGGCATTGTGTGTGGTGTTGCCAAGGGAGAATGAAGAATTTGGCTTATTTACCATTCATTTTTCTTCTAACATCTATGTTAACATTTTGATGCAAATGTAGGGTTTCGATAGCGGTTTAATTGACGGATGGATTTGGAATTGTGAAAAGTAATCGAACGGTGATCAATATACCTTACTAAATGGAAAGAATTGATCACAACTCGTCACATTTAGGGTTTTGGTAGCTGTGGATTTGACGAATTGATTTGAACGGGTGGATTTGGGATTGTGAAAAGCAATCGAACGATGATCAATATAGGCTACTGAATGGAAAGAATGGATCACAAGTCGTCACATTTAGGGTTTTGGTAGCGGTGGCTTTCAATGATCGATTTTAATTTAAAATGTGAAAAGCAATTGGACGATGATCAATAAATCTATGTTACTTGTTAAAAACAATAGGGTTTTGGTAGCTGTGGATTTGACAAATTGATTTGAAATTATGGAAAGCAATTTAACAACGATCCACTTATATACGTGGCCAGTATTAACTCGTTTAAAATCATGTTCAATTGGATCTTTTGGTATCAATTTTAGACATAAATGGTTTATTTAGCTTCATAATTGTGTCAATCAACTTTTGTATCGTTGTTAAAATCTATGTAAGAATGATGAATAAAATGTAATGATTTAGTGTTTAATGTAAAAATGATGAAATTGTTCATATATGTGATAATGTGTAAATAAGTTAATTAACTTATATATTAAATTCTTAATGATGTATCTATGAAATATAGCTTAATTATTTTGAATTGGAAATGTAATTCACCATAAAAGGGTAATTAAATAAATATAGTTATGTTGCAAATTTACAAATGAATAACTCAAAATAGAGTAATAATTGGGAAATTATCCACATTATGAAAAATAGAGAATTTTAAATTATAAGAGTGCAGGAAAAAATGGAAGTATTTGGAATTCGGATCAAGAAGTTATGACAAGTTGAATTTGGGATAAAATGGCTAGAAATCAAGAAATTATCAGGTTTCAGATTAAATACCAAGAAATATAGTTAGAATTGAGAAAATTTTAGTAGTAGTAGTAAGTTGTAGATCTTTTTATTAGCTTTTTGTGTATATATGGTTTGCGAAATTCGGATAAGAAATGAAGGAGTTATGCTCATGGAAAGTATGGTCTAAACTATGAAGGAATTGAGAAAACTTGGAAAAAAATGGCTAAGTGTGGGAAATGACCCACGCGGGTCGTGTGAGATAAGAAAAAAAAGGGAAATGGGTCGCACAAACGGGCATCCAACTTTAGGCGTAAAAGTGAGATCCTGTGTTAAGCCATGCGGTCCATGTGGCAATTAATCTATGGTTTATGCGGGTCGCGTAAAGGCACCCGCTGCACACATGAGAGGTGCGTGGCAATGCGTGAACCGGCCAAACCACTCCTAACATGGACTATAAGCACTATTTTACAAGGCTACATGTAATTCCACTCAACCCACTTCCAATATAGACAGGAATTAGCATATTTTCACTCATTTTCTTAATAAAACTCTCTAGAAATCATCTCAAGCTTTGTATGTGTATTCTTGGTGAGCCACCACATATAGTTTCAATTGAGTTAGCAAAATCAAGCTAATCAATGGGCTTTTGATAGCAAATTACTCCTAGCAAGGTAAAAACTTACTCCATGTATTTTATTTGTTTCTGATCGGGATTCCAAGTTTTTTATCTATTTTTGGAATACATTATGGAGAAAAGTAGGTACCAAGTTGTTGTTTAGCACATCACATCATCCTCAAACGGATGGTCAAACTCAAGTTACACATGTTAAATTTGCTTATAATCGTTCTCCTATACTAATGCTACTGGTCATTCTCCTTTTGAAGTTGTTTATGGGGTGAATCCTCACATGCCTTTGGATCTAGTACAACACCTTCAGCAACACTTATGCATAGATATCCATACATACACACACACACAAACACACATAAAACCCCTATCCCCTTAAGAACTTCATTAAGACCTTTTCGGGTCTGAATGGACTTTAAGGGACATTCAAAATCAACAAATGCTAGTACAACACCTTCCCTAACACTTACGTATAGAGATCCATACATACACACAAAAACACACATACACATACAAATGATATGTGTGAGATCGACTATATACTTGCAACCCTCCACCCAAAGCTTAAGAACTTCCACAAGGGACTTCACAATCAGAAGAGAACATTGAGTACATTCACCTACCCACACACACACACACAACCCATGGTGGGGTTGTGATGGTGGTGGTGTACCACGACTAGCATAAGGAGAAAGAAAACATGTGACATAACTTGCTACATCACGCTAGTTACTCACCCCTAGTACACTCGAACCCTTATTGCCTTCCTCTTCACGATCACACACGTACACACTCTTTTGTTTTCCCTCCTACAAAGTTACAATAATAGCAACATAAACAAGAGACACGGAGAGGAAAACACGACACACACACACACACACAAGCTAGTTAGGGTTTTACGAGCTTGATCTTATCTACTACACCTACATATATCACGAGTACCTCCACCAAGCCAAAAGAACCGGTCACTACTCCTTCTCGATAGATCACGGATTGAAACAAGATAAGCCATGCACACTTTGCATAATGGCAAGCTTAGTCCTTTAAGTTTGGTTTATTATTTTTAGAAAACCCCAACTATATTTTTATATTAACCAAGTCTTTAAAGACTGACATAATACCCCCTCTCATCAAACAATTTAATCTCTATGTTTTTATTATGATTTTTATTTTTATTAATTATATATATATATATTTATATAATCTAAGCATTAAAATAATTAAAAATATGATTTTCAAGCATACTGAGAAACAAGGCGTTACACCATTAAAGCCACAACTATGAATTCGAAGAATTATCTTTTGGTATGTGTGGCGTATACTTCATCTTATGATATCCCGTGTTCTATTTATGAAGCTTGTCAAGAGAGGAGTCGTCAGAATGTCGGGGAAAAGAGGAGGAGGAAGTGATTAAGGTGGGGGAAGGTGACAGGAGAGAGGTGGGGGGGAGGGTAGGGTGGTGTGGATTTTATTATTTTAATTTTTATTTAATAAAAATATAAATGGGTAAAAATGAAAAGAAAAAAGAAATTGGAAACGGCAATAAGGTCATTTTACATGGACTAGAGACCTGCCATGAATGATTTCGAAACCACAGAGACCTGCCATGAATGATTTCGAAACCACAGGGACCTCCGGTGTTCGTTTTGGAAACAACAGGGACCTTAGATATGAACGTTTCATTGCTTGGACCATAAGTGTCAACTGGGCAAACCATAGGGACAAATGGTGTAATTTTTTAGTGGCTATGTTCATGATTTTCTATAAAATATATGCACCATTTATGATATTTTGAATATATTATTAAGAGTAAAATACACATTTGGTCATGTGGTTTGTCTAAGGTTACATTTTTGGTACAAGTATTGAAAAGTTGATGTGGATGGTCCTCGTGGTTTCCAAATTTTGCACTGAAGGTCCCTTTTTCATGTAAAATGACTTTGTTACCCTTTTTATTTTTATTTTTGTTCCTTTATATAAATCTAAAAGTTAAAAAAATTAACAAAGAAAACACACCCACCCCTCCCCTTACCCCATGTTGCTCTGTCTCTCTGTCTCTCGTATGAAAAATCCCAACTGTCACTATGTTTGGTCAACTGAAGAGCTTATTTTAAACGTTTGTTTTTTACATACCCATTGATCATTGAGTTTCACCCAGCTATATCCCGGCGAGGCATTGTATCAAACAGTTTGTAAGCATTGTCGATGTGATTGTTTTGTGGGTAACTTTGAATCATTACAGTCCAGACGATTACATTTCTCACTCAAGAATGAACATAACATAGCAGGAAAACTACAAATTAACAGACACAAAGCTGCAATTGATACATAAAGGTCTGATTTTGAATTGAAATTTTAAGAACTCAACAAACAAAATAAACTAAATTAATAATATAATTACCATCCGGTATCATTAAGAACCGAATAGACTAAATAAACAAATTAATAAACACACCCGAGCACCGTTCTTTTCCAGATCCCTAATCCCCACTGCGAACTTACTCCACGGTCGTTGCCTCACACCTCTATAATGTTTCCCCGTCTGTTGTGTAACACCATCCACTACCGCCGTCTCTGGCAGCAATTCCGCTTGATAACTAGAAACTCTCGGCATCCCTTCCAACATTACCGACTCATTTTTAACAGTGTGGGTGAATGGTGCCATTATCATCGTCAACGTCGAGGGCACTCAAAATCCAATGTTCCGTGAAGTAACCGAGCTATTAAATGGAGATTTATGATCTAAAGATACTCAATTGACGGGGAAGCATAGAGGGATGAAGAGAGAATACCGGTGATGATATGGCTCTTCTTCTAGCAGCATATACCGGACTCAGGGGCCGTTTGGATATGCTTATAAAATCTGCTTATTTGCTTATTGACTTTTTGGAAAAGTCATAAGCCATAAACAAGGAAAAATAAGCAATTTTTAATAAGTAATGAGACCCTTACTTATGGCTTATGGCTTTTCCAAAAAGTCAATAAGCCAATAAGCAGTTTTTATAAACATATCCAAACGGCCCCTCAATAATATGTTCTCCAATGTCTCCCTTCGTCGAGAGAAATGAGACTATCGGAGTCTCGGAGAGAGAGAGGGAGTGAGAGAGAGAGAAAAAAAAAAGAGAGAGACGTGTAGTAAATGATAGGGTGGGTGAGTTTTTTTTCGATCTATATAAAAAGATTAAAAAGAAAAAGAAAAGAAACAAAAAAATAAATAAAAAGTCATTTTACATTAAAATACGGACCACCGATGCAAGGTTTGAAAACCATAGAATACATCCACGTTAATTTTTCAACACTTGGACCATTTTTCAACACTTAGACCAAAAGTGCATCTTAGACAAAAAAAAATTGTAATTTACTCTATTATGAAAAAATAGCAATAGATAGAGGGGTATTCTCGTTGACTATTCTGTACTGTCCATGGAAAACCAGAAGAATGCAGCAATGAATTTCGGGAGATCACTCATAGTACCAAGTGTTCAAGAACTTGCTAAACAACCCCTCACCAAGATTCCACCTCGGTATGTACGCCAACATCATCAGAAACCCTTACTCATATCATCCGATGACACCTCGACTCTCTGTGCCGGTCATTGATCTTCATACCTTATTTGCAACCGCTTATGGATCTTCCACGTATTCCTCTGAGCTCAATAAGCTTCACATAGCTTCTAAAGAATGGGGTTTCTTCCAGGTCAGCGCTGATCAATTCTATCTGTCTCGATTTGTCTTTATAAATTAGAAATGACATTTCTAGGTAGGTTGCAAAATCATGATAAAATCGAAAACGATCTGCAATAACTTTTGTTACAGATTTCTTATAGTTGATTAAAACAGGTTATAAACCATGGAATAAGTGAGTCCCTATTAGAGGATTTTAAGAGGGAAGTTTTGAGCTTCTTCAAGCTTCCGATTGAAGAAAAAAAACAAAAACTTTGGCAGAATGAAGAAAGCCAAGAAGGTTTCGGTCAGCTTTTTGTTGTATCCGATGAACAGAAGCTTGATTGGTGTGACCTGTTTTACATATTTACCCTTCCACACAGTCTCAGGAAATCCCAACTATTTCAAAAATTACCTCCAATTCTCAGGTTCTTTCTTCCTTCTGTAAATGAATTATTTTAATTTAAAAGTTAAAACTCGTGTGTTTTTTACAGGGAGAAGTTGGAAGCTTACTCTATGGAAATAAAAAAACTAGCAATGGCAATTTTGGGTGAAATGGGAAAGGCTTTAGGGATTGACAATGAGGAAATAACCGAGTTGTTTGAAGATGGTTACCAGTCGGTGAGAATGAATCACTATCCGCCATGTCCGGAACCGGAATTAGCAATGGGATTGTACCCTCATTCTGATGCCGGTGGTTTAACAATCCTCTATCAACTAAATGAAACCGAGGGCCTCCAAGTTCGAAAAAATGGAAATTGGGTATCCGTTAAACCGTTGCCAAACGCTTTGGTAGTCAACATTGGAGACACAATGGAGGTAATACAATAATTCGTTTCTTATGTAAGGGGCTGTTTGATTTGCCTCTTACCGGTCCGGTAAGAGGTTAGTATATTTGTCTCGGTCCGAGTCAGACTGTTTGATAACCCTAAAATTTACCTCTAACTCGGTCCTAAACCCTAAAATTTACCAGTGTTGCAAAAGACGCTAGGCGCTCCCAGGTCGGTGGACTAGCGAGTAGCGATTACTTGGCTAGGCGGGGAGTACTCGGACGAGTACTCGGATAACGTAAATTATAAAAAAATTAATTTTGGGTAAATTATATATATGAAAAATATTATAAGTTCATTAGATTTATAACAAAATAGACGAATATCAATAACAAGGACACTTGTTTTCATTTTTTTTAGTCAACAAACCGAGTATAAGGTTTGACCGAGGAATTTCCGAGGAAATCCGAGGAATTCCGAGTATAGCTAGTCCGATTTATTAGACCGATTCTTGAAAAATCGCCAAGGTACCTAGCCGAGTCCGAGTACTCGGCCGAGTTGGCCGAGTTTTGCAACACTGAAATTTACCTTTTACTCGCCAGCTTCAGAATAAGAATAAGTGAGCATAATAAGTGAGAATAAATGACTGGGTCAGACACTCTTACTCAATCAGCAAGTATCAAACAGCCGTAAATGAAAACCGAAATAAAATCAAAACAAAAAAATTAACCAAAACCGAAACCAAAAAACCCAAACGTATTGAGTTTTTTTGGGGGTGAGAAACTATATTTTTTCATCGTGGATTTGGTTTTAGTTAAAATTATGCGAATCGAGCCGTGCTCAACCCTAATTTTATTCATGTTTATAGATTGTAAGTAATGGTGTATACAAAAGCATAGAGCATCGTGCAACTGTACAATCAAACATGGAGAGGTTATCGGTGGCCACATTCTATGTTCCCAATATGGCTAAGGAAGTAGGCCCCGCACCTAGTCTTGTTGCACAACATAATGTTGCAAATTACCGGCGTGTCCCCCTTGTTGAATATTACAAAGGCTTTTTTGCTCGAAAGCTTGAAGGTAAGTCAAATTTGGAGTTTATGAAACTTGAAGAGTCGAAGGAAAAGGTTGTATAGTTGGTCTATATCTTTGGTTATTTTTTTATGAAATTCACAACAGTACTGTTAAGAGAGTTAGGTAGAGCCTTAGAGGTATGCTGTATTTAATATAAAGTAAAGGATAATGTCATTAAGTAATAACCAAGTTTTAGATTTGTTTCATATAGCTAATTGTTGAAGTGGCTTCACTTGTATAGGCCATTTTACTGTATTTTTACTTTTTATCAAAATGCAAACTCTTTCTCAACAATTTATGTTTGTACCTTGACTTTAAAAAAAAAAAAAAAAAAAACTTGTTAGTGCATAGCACAGCCAGTCCTAATAGGCTAGTACCCGTATTCGATTGACATACTTGTTTTGTACCCCTTGCATATATCTATATGGGTCCAACCGTCCTACTATAAGTACCCAATTAGATTTTGTACCCCAGCATAATCACATAAAAACGGATTAATCAATATACCCCTCATTTGACATAATTGTTTTGTTTTTTCTCATTTTTGTCTCTTTGTCTCTTTTCTTTTAATATTAACTAGTTGTGTACTGTCCATTGCAACACGCAATTTCTTATTGATAGAAATTAAGTCGGTGTGATGTTAATTTTGTTGAGACATTTATTTAAAGTTCGACCAGAAATATAGAAATGTTGTCGCAATTAGGGGGGGGGGGGGGGGGGGGGGGGATCTATTAATTTGTTTATTAAAATTAATGTTTTGGAGAAATGGTGTAACTGAGATCGAGATCAAGACCAATAACAATGAACCTTCACCTATTGTTAAGTATCCATATGAATCTTATTGTAACAAATTCAAAATTTAACAATAAAGAGAGACAAATCAGAAAACGTTTTCTATAATCTAAAATTCATCCATCCCTTTTAACATTCTAGAATGAGAAAAAAATTAACTTGATTCGATCAATCGTTAAATACAAGAAATAACAATATACTTTCTCTGATTTGTTAATTAAAACATCCAAATTTATTTTCTTCCTTACAACATGGTACCTTAGTATATACACAATTATAACAAATGCATTTAATATAAATATACATTCTAATTATGGGTAATATGTTCAATGGTAAATTTAATTCTAGTTTGATCATAAAAATGTATATTTTTTTCGGGATATTTGTATGCAAATTCATCAACACCGGCAACATTTGCCACATTTGATCATATCGATTTATGTTTCTGCATAAATAAGTAGCACAAGGTAATTACAACACTTCAAAAATCTAAATATGTTCAATGGTAAATTGAATTCGCTATAAGAAGACTGCAATTGTACCAAGTATGCCATGAATTCCTTCGTAGAATCTGCATCAAGATTCTTAAAATGGTTTTGATGGATATAAATGTCACTTAAATTTTATCTTAAAATGGTTCTGATGGATATAGTAGAGTAGTCGATCTGATCTCGTGCGCGGGCCTTCGGCCAATTGAGAATGATCCATTTATATAGATGAAACTAATCATCTTTTTTTTTTAGATGGAAGCCGGTTCCACGACTTTAGTGGAAATGATGATCATGCTCCCCGTGAAAGTCTCAACTACCTGAGGCTAAGGCGGATTTGAATGTCATTTTAAAAGTTTATCAAAATATTTGCACTTAAGTATCATAAAAACCTTGTAATCATTACAAGATAATAGTGGCATATGAAGGTTAGCCAAGTGCTTCACAGTGTGTTCAACATTCATTCAAATACAAAGCAATTTTGATATATGTAATGGTATAGCTTTTTCTCGGTATATTGTTCTAATAAGAAAAAAATGAAACCATAATGCTATAATTGGGTAGATTTCTCATAACTCAATGCCTTAATAAGATGCTATAATAAACAAATGAGCTAAACACACTAAATAGCAATTTTCTTTCATATATTTATTTATTATAGCATCCTTTTCAATTTTTGCTATTACAACATTGTACTTTCACATTTTTTCATATTAAACCTTTATACTTTGACGAAATTGCCCAATTATAATAATGTACTTTTTGTTAATTGTACTTTGAAAAATATTCCAATTTATACTTGTAAAAACTGAAAATTGCTTTGTATTCGGTTGAGAATGCTATAATTGGGTATATTTTCAAGGAACAATGCCCTAACATGATGAAATGCAAGTAGAATGTTATGATAAACAAATAATATGAAAGTACATTGTCATTTAATGCATTTAACCATACACAAATAAATAAAAGTATAGTGTTATTTTTGTATTTAGCGATTATAAAAAAAGACGAAACCTTGAATTTTGATCGGTAGGTGACGATATTACCTCCTCTCATAAATTTTGAAAATATTTAAAAATGAAGCGATATCACAGCTCTTTATCTTGACGAACAATGACAACCAACATATTTTTAAGAACAAAATTGAAAAAGATTATATGCTCTTTTTAAGATTCGCCAAAGTTCTTTGACCGGAGACAGTTGTTACTCACGCTTTTCAGTGGTTTCCTCCAATTTCTCAAAGAGTATTTGCTCCCAATCGACGTTTAATTCCAACAATTTCTAGAAATTCAAAGCTATTTGCTTCCAATATTTAAATATATTTGTAACGTCCCAAATTCCAGTGTAAAATTTTCGTTTTTAAAAGAGGTTCAAATACACAAAACGGGTTAGAGACCTTGGTTCGAAAAAGCGAGAGGCGCTCTGATGCGTTAAGGGCCCAAAAGCCGAGGCGTGATGCGTGATGCATGATGCGCTCGCATCACGCACCTAAGGCGGTCATTATTAAAATAATACTTATAACTTAATTCTACATACCATATTTTACCTTAAAAATACTTTTACTTATAAACAAAAATAATTCAAAAGCAAACATTAAAATTATTATTATTATTATTATTAAAATTAAGATAATTATTATTAAAACTCATGATATATTAAATTAGAATCACATGGACAGACTTTTCCACCACCACACACTCGATTTCAATTTCTTGTAACATGAACACACTTTTCCATTTCTCAATAAAGGCTTGCACAGTCGTTTCCATTTCTCTATAAACACTTTTCCATTACTCCATGAGTATTCTATTGCTTCTGCATCTTTAATATTCTCTGAAACCACTATCATGCAATCACTCTCATTCATTAAACCACTCTCGGTCATTAAACCAGTTTCCTGCAATACACATCGCCCTGTTTCACCTCTTATGGCATATGGGTATTCTATTACTCTAATTCTGCATCATCGACACCCTATTAAAGGCCATTTGTTTTGAAAAAAACCCCAAAAAACCCCAAAGGAACGCATCAGGTGCATGATGCGCTCGCATCACGCATCACAACGCATCGAGAAAAGCGCACGCATCACATCACATCATGGACATCGCATCGCATCTCATACGGGATGCGTTTTTGGGAACGCCTCGGAGCGCCTCACGCATCACAACGCCTCAGGCGCGCTTTTTTAAACCAAGTTAGAGACAAACAATTTGGTCTGAATTCGAAGTTTAAAACATTTAAAATTGTATTTATCAAAATAGTTACAAATTTATTCAGCGGAATACTTGAACACCGAAAATATGAGATGCGTTATAATCGTGTCATGCTCCAAAGCTCGATCCAGGGAGAACATAAAAAACATTTAGGGTAAAAGAGTAAGCACAAAGCTTGGTGAGTTTCCCAAGATACCACACGATCCATCACATAAAGCACAATCATTCTTGGGCTCTCAGGCTTGTCCCGATCTGCCTCAGCTAAGGACTCACGGGCACACCCCGTTCCGTCCGTTGCCAAATAATTTGTGGACTCTCGGGCTCACCCCAATCCGTCCGGCTCTCGAGGTTGCCCCGATCCGCCATCATTCTTCAGTAGCAAGAACGAATCCAACGACTAACATATAGTTGCACAAAAGCGTAGACATGCAGTTTGACCCAGGGTCCATAATATTAATCATTCATTTAAATAACGTAAGGCACACCCAGCTTAAACACACATTGCTACATATAGTAGTATAAGATTAACTACACATATAACATCACCCATATTATAGTGAGAACACTCATTTGATCCGCAACCTCAAGTCACACGCTTCCGATATCCTCACGCACTAAGCAGCACGACCTCCTAACTTATCAAAAAGTTGTAAATCAACAATTCGAGAGACCTAAAATCGATCCTACGATCCAAATCCCTAATCCACCAAGTTGGCCAAAAAGTCAACCGGTCAAGGTCAAATGTCAAAAGTCAACAGTAAACACTGAGATATCGCCGCTATCTCCTCAAGATAGCACCGCTATCTGCAAAACAGATCGGGGTCTTTACGATAGATAGCGTTGCTATCTACGAACTTTTCCAAAACTTCATTAGGCACTTAATCCTTTAAGACAGGAGCTAATACTATCTGGAACACGTCCAATAGGTCTGAAATTTTATAAAAATTCAAAGTTTCTTGACATACATGTCAAATCTCACACCTAGGTTCAAAAGTGACACAATTTATGCTTAACCACCTAAGAGAGCTTGGCTCAGTCCCATAATTAGTTCAAAAGCTTCAAAGAAGGCTCTAGGGACATAAAGTTCAGTCCTTTATCATTCCAATCCATAAACAACACAACAAAGGGACCATTTCTCCATTTAATGCCATAAAATACTGAAAGGTTTTATGCAAATCTATGAACTAAAACCATAAGTTCACATGCAACCTAGATTGGATCTATGTTTTCTACTATTGAACATATAAATATTTCCTAAAAGGCCACAAGAAAATTACTAAAAAATAAAATCAGAAAAACTAACCTTTTAGAATTAATCCTGAAGCTGAGCAGCACAAGTGTCCTGCCTCAAATGAAGTCACACCCAAGCAGAGAAGCATGTCATGAAAATTCTAGAGAGAATGGGGTAAGTTGGCACAGAAAATAAGGCTCCCCTAGGTCCTTATTTATAGTCCCAAGCAGATAATCAGATAAGCCTTTAGAGATAAACCTTTTTGAATTCAAATAAGATAAACCTTTTATCTTACAATTCAAACTTTATTTATTCTAATATATCTCAAATTCGAAATTATATATATCATTATATAAATTTCGCTGGTTACTTCATCAACTGAAATTGCCACTTACTCAACTATTGAATAATTAAAATTTCAGTCCCTGCACCTTTAATTAATTAAATTAATCACCAAATTAATTCCAATTAATTCCAGATTAATTTCTAATTAATTAATATAGTTTCTGATTAATATATTATCACTTTATTATATTAATAAACTATTTATTTAATTTCTATTGATTTATTAATCATATAATAAATCAATCTTTCTCTCTACTGAACTTTCTACCAAACCTACAGCTATGAGGGCAACCCAAATGGACTTTTCTTCTATTAATTAGGTAAATACAAATTATAAGTCATGGCTTAGACACCTAATACAACAGTCTCCCACTTGGAGAAATGGTGTAACTGAGATCGAGATCAAGACCAATAACAATGAACCTTCACCTATTGTTAAGTATCCATATGAATCTTATTGTAACAAATTCAAAATTTAACAATAAAGAGAGACAAATCAGAAAACGTTTTCTATAATCTAAAATTCATCCATCCCTTTTAACATTCTAGAATGAGAAAAAAATTAACTTGATTCGATCAATCGTTAAATACAAGAAATAACAATATACTTTCTCTGATTTGTTAATTAAAACATCCAAATTTATTTTCTTCCTTACAACATGGTACCTTAGTATATACACAATTATAACAAATGCATTTAATATAAATATACATTCTAATTATGGGTAATATGTTCAATGGTAAATTTAATTCTAGTTTGATCATAAAAATGTATATTTTTTTCGGGATATTTGTATGCAAATTCATCAACACCGGCAACATTTGCCACATTTGATCATATCGATTTATGTTTCTGCATAAATAAGTAGCACAAGGTAATTACAACACTTCAAAAATCTAAATATGTTCAATGGTAAATTGAATTCGCTATAAGAAGACTGCAATTGTACCAAGTATGCCATGAATTCCTTCGTAGAATCTGCATCAAGATTCTTAAAATGGTTTTGATGGATATAAATGTCACTTAAATTTTATCTTAAAATGGTTCTGATGGATATAGTAGAGTAGTCGATCTGATCTCGTGCGCGGGCCTTCGGCCAATTGAGAATGATCCATTTATATAGATGAAACTAATCATCTTTTTTTTTAGATGGAAGCCGGTTCCACGACTTTAGTGGAAATGATGATCATGCTCCCCGTGAAAGTCTCAACTACCTGAGGCTAAGGCGGATTTGAATGTCATTTTAAAAGTTTATCAAAATATTTGCACTTAAGTATCATAAAAACCTTGTAATCATTACAAGATAATAGTGGCATATGAAGGTTAGCCAAGTGCTTCACAGTGTGTTCAACATTCATTCAAATACAAAGCAATTTTGATATATGTAATGGTATAGCTTTTTCTCGGTATATTGTTCTAATAAGAAAAAAATGAAACCATAATGCTATAATTGGGTAGATTTCTCATAACTCAATGCCTTAATAAGATGCTATAATAAACAAATGAGCTAAACACACTAAATAGCAATTTTCTTTCATATATTTATTTATTATAGCATCCTTTTCAATTTTTGCTATTACAACATTGTACTTTCACATTTTTTCATATTAAACCTTTATACTTTGACGAAATTGCCCAATTATAATAATGTACTTTTTGTTAATTGTACTTTGAAAAATATTCCAATTTATACTTGTAAAAACTGAAAATTGCTTTGTATTCGGTTGAGAATGCTATAATTGGGTATATTTTCAAGGAACAATGCCCTAACATGATGAAATGCAAGTAGAATGTTATGATAAACAAATAATATGAAAGTACATTGTCATTTAATGCATTTAACCATACACAAATAAATAAAAGTATAGTGTTATTTTTGTATTTAGCGATTATAAAAAAAGACGAAACCTTGAATTTTGATCGGTAGGTGACGATATTACCTCCTCTCATAAAATTTGAAAATATTTAAAAATGAAGCGATATCACAGCTCTTTATCTTGACGAACAATGACAACCAACATATTTTTAAGAACAAAATTGAAAAAGATTATATGCTCTTTTTAAGATTCGCCAAAGTTCTTTGACCGGAGACAGTTGTTACTCACGCTTTTCAGTGGTTTCCTCCAATTTCTCAAAGAGTATTTGCTCCCAATCGACGTTTAATTCCAACAATTTCTAGAAATTCAAAGCTATTTGCTTCCAATATTTAAATATATTTGTAACGTCCCAAATTCCAGTGTAAAATTTTCGTTTTTAAAAGAGGTTCAAATACACAAAACGGGTTAGAGACATTGGTTCGAAAAAGCGAGAGGCGCTCTGATGCGTTAAGGGCCCAAAAGCCGAGGCGTGATGCGTGATGCATGATGCGCTCGCATCACGCACCTAAGGCGGTCATTATTAAAATAATACTTATAACTTAATTCTACATACCATATTTTACCTTAAAAATACTTTTACTTATAAACAAAAATAATTCAAAAGCAAACATTAAAATTATTATTATTATTATTATTAAAATTAAGATAATTATTATTAAAACTCATGATATATTAAATTAGAATCACATGGACAGACTTTTCCACCACCACACACTCGATTTCAATTTCTTGTAACATGAACACACTTTTCCATTTCTCAATAAAGGCTTGCACAGTCGTTTCCATTTCTCTATAAACACTTTTCCATTACTCCATGAGTATTCTATTGCTTCTACATCTTTAATATTCTCTGAAACCACTATCATGCAATCACTCTCATTCATTAAACCACTCTCGGTCATTAAACCAGTTTCCTGCAATACACATCGCCCTGTTTCACCTCTTATGGCATATGGGTATTCTATTACTCTAATTCTGCATCATCGACACCCTATTAAAGGCCATTTGTTTTGAAAAAAACCCCAAAAAACCCCAAAGGAACGCATCAGGT
This sequence comes from Cichorium intybus, assembly GCA_023525715.1. NCBI lineage: Eukaryota > Viridiplantae > Streptophyta > Magnoliopsida > Asterales > Asteraceae > Cichorium > Cichorium intybus. The sequence goes on along the minus strand of CM042013.1, from coordinate 108,854,664 downwards.
GCATGATGCGCTCGCATCACGCATCACAACGCATCGAGAAAAGCGCACGCATCACAGCACATCATGGACATCGCATCGCATCTCATACGGGATGCGTTTTTGGGAACGCCTCGGAGCGCCTCACGCATCACAACGCCTCAGGCGCGCTTTTTTAAACCAAGTTAGAGACAAACAATTTGGTCTGAATTCGAAGTTTAAAACATTTAAAATTGTATTTATCAAAATAGTTACAAATTTATTCAGCGGAATACTTGAACACCGAAAATATGAGATGCGTTATAATCGTGTCATGCTCCAAAGCTCGATCCAGGGAGAACATAAAAAACATTTAGGGTAAAAGAGTAAGCACAAAGCTTGGTGAGTTTCCCAAGATACCACACGATCCATCACATAAAGCACAATCATTCTTGGGCTCTCAGGCTTGTCCCGATCTGCCTCAGCTAAGGACTCACGGGCACACCCCGTTCCGTCCGTTGCCAAATAATTTGTGGACTCTCGGGCTCACCCCAATCCGTCCGGCTCTCGAGGTTGCCCCGATCCGCCATCATTCTTCAGTAGCAAGAACGAATCCAACGACTAACATATAGTTGCACAAAAGCGTAGACATGCAGTTTGACCCAGGGTCCATAATATTAATCATTCATTTAAATAACGTAAGGCACACCCAGCTTAAACACACATTGCTACATATAGTAGTATAAGATTAACTACACATATAACATCACCCATATTATAGTGAGAACACTCATTTGATCCGCAACCTCAAGTCACACGCTTCCGATATCCTCACGCACTAAGCAGCACGACCTCCTAACTTATCAAAAAGTTGTAAATCAACAATTCGAGAGACCTAAAATCGATCCTACGATCCAAATCCCTAATCCACCAAGTTGGCCAAAAAGTCAACCGGTCAAGGTCAAATGTCAAAAGTCAACAGTAAACACTGAGATATCGCCGCTATCTCCTCAAGATAGCACCGCTATCTGCAAAACAGATCGGGGTCTTTACGATAGATAGCGTTGCTATCTACGAACTTTTCCAAAACTTCATTAGGCACTTAATCCTTTAAGACATGAGCTAATACTATCTGGAACACGTCCAATAGGTCTGAAATTTTATAAAAATTCAAAGTTTCTTGACATACATGTCAAATCTCACACCTAGGTTCAAAAGTGACACAATTTATGCTTAACCACCTAAGAGAGCTTGGCTCAGTCCCATAATTAGTTCAAAAGCTTCAAAGAAGGCTCTAGGGACATAAAGTTCAGTCCTTTATCATTCCAATCCATAAACAACACAACAAAGGGACCATTTCTCCATTTAATGCCATAAAATACTGAAAGGTTTTATGCAAATCTATGAACTAAAACCATAAGTTCACATGCAACCTAGATTGGATCTATGTTTTCTACTATTGAACATATAAATATTTCCTAAAAGGCCACAAGAAAATTACTAAAAAATAAAATAAGAAAAACTAACCTTTTAGAATTAATCCTGAAGCTGAGCAGCACAAGTGTCCTGCCTCAAATGAAGTCACACCCAAGCAGAGAAGCATGTCATGAAAATTCTAGAGAGAATGGGGTAAGTTGGCACAGAAAATAAGGCTCCCCTAGGTCCTTATTTATAGTCCCAAGCAGATAATCAGATAAGCCTTTAGAGATAAACCTTTTTGAATTCAAATAAGATAAACCTTTTATCTTACAATTCAAACTTTATTTATTCTAATATATCTCAAATTCGAAATTATATATATCATTATATAAATTTCGCTGGTTACTTCATCAACTGAAATTGCCACTTACTCAACTATTGAATAATTAAAATTTCAGTCCCTACACCTTTAATTAATTAAATTAATCACCAAATTAATTCCAATTAATTCCAGATTAATTTCTAATTAATTAATATAGTTTCTGATTAATATATTATCACTTTATTATATTAATAAACTATTTATTTAATTTCTATTGATTTATTAATCATATAATAAATCAATCTTTCTCTCTACTGAACTTTCTACCAAACCTACAGCTATGAGGGCAACCCAAATGGACTTTTCTTCTATTAATTAGGTAAATACAAATTATAAGTCATGGCTTAGACACCTAATACAACAGTCTCCCACTTGGATAAGTCTATGACTATAATTACTAATTTAACCTCTAATTAATCAGCAAACTGTAGCTTCCTAGAAACTGCTGTCGAACTCTGACCCATGCAGTTCTGTCCATAGATAAGTGATCATATGATCCTCCGTCCAACAAGATATTTCTAGACATGAGACATGAATTTTGTTCAATCTCTTTCCGATACTATGTTTCCCGATATCCGATCTGCATATGACATAAGACTTCTAATTGAACACATCAATTCAATCCTGGCTGGCCAGCACTTTAGTCAACTTCAAAATCATCGAGAGGCCTACAGATAATCCAATCGGACACTCTTACGATGATATCTCAATTTGTCATTCTATCTTTTCTCTCTCACAACTACATTCTGGTTATGTATACTGTGACTACCCATGGTTCTCAGGGTCTTTAGTCTACATGACTGCATCCTAAGACTATTTCGAGGTGCTATGATGTGCCGGTGAACTACACGTGCTCCATCAGAATACCGACGAAATTCTTTAGCCATGAAGTCCTACAGCACCACGTCCTGATGTAAATAATTACCGATTTGAAACTCCTTTCAAATTATTACTAACATTCACCCTAATCATTTCTCAATGATTTCTCATGTGTGTTCAAATAATCCATCCAGTATTCTTAGCTAGTTAATGTCCTGAATCCAACTTACAATGCTCTAAGCATCAAGTCATCAGGACATGTTTATGACACTTCTGATCGATCCAAGAAGCTCGTGGAATCCGATCTAATCTTATTCCAAAACCTTTCGGAATCCAAAGATTACTTATAATCCCTGTGTCATGACTTTCGCAAACTATTTCCTTTCGGAGACTCTTTCTCATGCATCTTGAATCTTATCAAGATCATGTTCACAATGGCTGAGTCAATACTGACTATTTTATTTATCCGACAGATGTCTGTGAACTACGTGAGTATGTTGCACCCTTTTTATTTCTTTCATGCCAAGTCATCACACTTTGCAATGACAGGAAACTATTTTCCTAAGTTTATGCATCTTGAATCTCATCAAGATCATATTGGCAGAGTTTTGATCTATCTAATAGATGTTCGCAACCACTTTAGTACGATGTATCTCTTTTAAGTCTTTCATAGCGATCCGTCTCTTAACACCAAGTCATTGCACTTTGTAATGATAAGAGACGTTTCCTAGAAACAGTATGTAACCCACATATAGTGATAGCAGATAACAATGATACTCCCACTGTCTTTGGCACGGTTGTTTGACTCTTTCGGACTATTCACAAAATCCAAACCTTTTGGCACATTTTCAGAATCCAAAAACCTTTCTGACATAGTTATGGGAATCTACAAAATCCAAACCTTTTGACATATTTTGAGAATCCGAATATCCTTTCTTGCGAGATGCCTGTGGGATGAATCCCGGGACCATGTACCTTTTATATTTGCATGCTTTTTGTGAGTCCCTATTAGTGTGCTGGTAAACCACACACGCTCCACTAACGACTCACACTGTGCCACACAGAATCCTTTCGGATCTCATCTTCTATTGAGAATGCTTCTCTCGGAATCAATTGCTTGACTATGAGTATCGTCTCACTCAAACAGATGTTTTGTAAGTACATTTCTATCTATGTCACTTTCTTTTTGATGATTCAATTACTCTCACTGGTTGTCAGACCAGGTGTAAAATCAGTCAAACTGTCACATAGACCGCGTCTCGCTCTAAGGTTCTCTTATTTGGCAGCAACCGGGCTCACCAATGCTTCCAAGTAGTCGGATTACTTATCCGTACCATCTTTAGTGTTTTACCACTAATCGGTATGTCACCCAACTTATAACTCCTTATGACGGTGACCAATACTACTGGTCAAGAGAAGAGTATGTCAGGTTTAACATGAATCTGATTCCTGGTCAAGGCCCAGTGATGACTAGAGGTTCTTTCACTTGGCTAATCCTTGAACTCATTCAGGATTATTCTTACTCCCACTGTTTCCTTAGAATGTGAGTCCTTTCCAAAAAAACTCTTATTTCATAGGTACAATCGGGATGACCAATGAAACGACACAACTGATCTGTAACAGGCATGTCATGAGGTTCAAATGAACACAACATGACCCTGGACCTTCTATGTACAAGTGGGACAATCCCAACTTTACATTTCAGATAGTGTCTGCATAACCTACTTAGTCTAAGATGTGGCCGGAATATGGTTTCTATGGTCTGACTGATTGAATATTCAATTCATCGAAAAACTAATTGGAAATGTATTTTATACATCAAGGATCAAACTATTTCGACCAATGCTCCATCATCTTCCCTAAGACACATTATAACCATTAATGTTCTTGGAAGAGAATAAATTGTGAAACATTTTCTTAGTCTATGTTGTCACTTAGGTTCTGTTGATCTTATACTTCCTTTGAAATCCTTGAACACTTTAAAGTTTCAATCTATCGCTTATTCTGATAAGCGAAGCCATATTTGTCATACTAATTGACAAATATCATGAAGTATAACCAATTGTGTTGTGTTCGAAGATTCGATCAATACACAGTAACTTATGTGTTTGTTGCTCAAAATATTGATATCTTTTACATCTCTATGTAAATTTATGACTTTGTCAGTTTTGTTCAAGATATGCAATCATCACCTGACTGCAAGTCAACTGATTCCAAAATCCTATCCATTTTATCTTTGGGTGATTCATTTCTTGCCACAAATTAATTTTATTAAGCACTCAATTCATCATGCGACTCTAAGTCAAATGATCCCAAAGTCCTGTCCAACTGGACCTTTGGTTGAAGTGATTGTCATAAAATTCACTTTAACAATCATAATGAACACAATATATAAATCCAATACCATTGGATGTATCAACATTCAAGTTATTACCATTTATGCCATCAACACATTCACACAACATTTCGAGGATAATTAAAACAATCATGCTTTAAAAGAAAATATTTTAATAACCAGAATTATCCTCAGAACAATGTACTATGCGAAACAATCTCATATGCACCTATAAACTAATAACATGAACAAATATCTAGCTTAACTCCAAAACTGCACGAGCTCCAGATCCAATCTGAATATGCTTCTGTGCGACAACATCCCGCATCCTACAGAGTCCGTACATACAGAGGAAATGTGAGAAACACATCATGTATCAAGGAAATGAGGATCATGTGTTCTGAGTTTTTAAGATATTACTGAGTTGCCAAACTGTTCGGCTTTGGAGCATTTTTCCAATCTTTCTGTGACTGTGTCCTACCCTGTGGATTCCCAGTTTGAGACATCGAAAAATCGGTCCAGACGATCTAGATCATTTCTTGATGTGCCTTATTACTGGACTCAATCCCGATGCAGCTGAATCAATGGAACTATGCTTCTCCATGAACGACTCATAAGAGTCAACATTGAATGCATTTCCATGATTGTCTTATCTGGTTACCCTTCCTGTACATCTGGATGAACTTACCACCGAGTCGAGTTAATGCTCAACTCCCGATTAAAGGGTGACCAAATTTATACAATTCGCATATGTGTCTCTCTATCTTGAGAACATGTGAACTGGTGCTACTTCCTACATACTTCAAGCTCTTTGAAGATCTTAGCTCGTCCCTTTTCAACCGGTTCTCGGAACCTTTCCTCAACCAGTTGTGCTAACTTATCTGACCACAGGAATTCTAAATCCCTACGGAACTCGGGGCCAATGATCAATAGCATGAGGAAACGAACTTCCTTGGAATCAATAGTCAATGGGTCATGGTTATCACAAGCTGCTGTGTGATGCCATGCTTTGGGGAGCGGACATCAATCAGATATGGCTCGCCAGGAAAACTAAGAACCATTCTCTATTTGCGAAGCCATACCATTTAGTTAAGGCTAGTCAGCTTTTTCCATATTGTACAGGTGCTATCTGAAGCTCTCAGAAATGGGTGAAGGAGGAGAAGGAGGAGAATTAACATTGTCTTAAGACATTTATAAACTTTGAATTTATTAGTTTAATTAATCCTTTTAAATAATTACCCAATATATTATTTAATAAGGCTAGGATCCAAAATACCCCAACTATGGTGTGAAAAGGGATGTCGTAATCACAACACAATGGTCATTAAGGTAGATAACATTTATCAATTTTAGTTTTATGAAATTCCTAGATCTGTGAGATTCATTGAACTGTTCAATGGCATGTTTAATCTCAGATATGCTCTTCTATTTGTGACTGGGATGCCGAGGATCACAAACAAGATGTGAATAACCATGAAAATTAGCTTGGTAACCTCAATGTCATTTATCATCTCTAATTGATGTGCCGGTTAACCACATACTCTCCATCAACAATGTCATTTAGCATCTTTTCATATTTTTCCTAAAGTAACTAGATTTGGGATTTTATTAAGCGGTTCTAGTACTTTGATTAATAACATTATACTTTTAATGAGATTAAGCGGTCCTATCAAACCCGTTCGGCTAACGACCCTCCACTGATCAAGAGTGCGGTGGGTGAGAGTGGACACCCATTAGACCGCCATTTTATAGGCAGTCTCCTAATACCCTCCTTATAGATAAGCTTATTGAATGAGGCCTACTATTGATTTGACTGACCAATTATCTTATACATATAATATTAATTTTAATTATAATATATATAAGATGTATTTTAAACCTTAAAATATTCTTGGTTTATCTATTTAATATTTCGAAATTAAACAATTAACTAAAAATAAAATTTAAACCTTTAAATGATTTAATTTATCTTTTAATTAAACAATTTAATTAAATTAATTATATCCAGATAAGTTTAAGATGTATTTTAAACCTTTTAAAATATTCCTGTTTTATCTATTTAATTTTTCGAAATTAAACAATTAATTAAAAATTAAATTTAAACCTTTAAACGATTTAATTTTTCGTTTAATTAAACAATTTAATTAAATTAATTAAATCTAGATAGGTCTCAAAAATTAATCAAATTAATTTAAACCTATCTTAAACCCCCTGATTTTCAAAAAACAAATAATGGGTTTAAGGTAATCTAATTATTAAATAATCAAAAGTTTCCAAAAATAGAATACCTTCTAAAACCTTATGCAAATTTCGAAAATAACAAGGGGAGGGGCTAGGGTTTCTAAAACCCTAATCCCTAAAATCGAAATGGCCTCAAATGAGGGTTTATCAGCTTTAAACCCTAAATTTTAGGAAAACAGTTATAGCAATTCAACTAGAAAACAACCAAAAGCTCTGATACCACTGAAAGGTTTTATGCAAATCTATGAACTAAAACCCTAAGTTCACATGCAACCTAGATTGGATCTATGTTTTCTACTATTGAACATATAAATATTTCCTAAAAGGCCAAAAGAAAAAATACTAAAAAATAAAATCATAAAAACTAACCTTTAGAATTAATCCTGAAGCTGAGCAGCACAAGTGTCCTGCCTCAAATGAAGTCACACCCAAGCAGAGAAGCATGTCATGAAAATTCTAGAGAGAATGGGGTAAGTTGGCACAGAAAATAAGGCTCCCCTAGGTCCTTATTTATAGTCCCAAGCAGATAACCAGATAAGCCTTTAGAGATAAACCTTTTTGAATTCAAATAAGATAAACCTTTTATCTTACAATTCAAAATTTATTTATTCTAATATATCTCAAATTCGAAATTATATATATCATTATATAAATTTCGCTGGTTACTTCATCAACTGAAATTGCCACTTACTCAACTATTGAATAATTAAAATTTCAGTCCCTGCACCTTTAATTAATTAAATTAATCACCAAATTAATTCCAATTAATTCCAGATTAATTTCTAATTAATTAATATAGTTTCTGATTAATATATTATCACTTTAATATATTAATAAACTATTTATTTAATTTCTATTGATTTATTAATCATATAATAAATCAATCTTTCTCTCTACTGAACTTTCTACCAAACCTACAGCTATGAGGGCAACCCAAATGGACTTTTCTTCTATTAATTAGGTAAATACAAATTATAAGTCATGGCTTAGACACCTAATACAACAGTCTCCCACTTGGATAAGTCTATGACTATAATTACTAATTTAACCTCTAATTAATCAGCAAACTGTAGCTTCCTAGAAACTGCTGTCGAACTCTGACCCATGCAGTTCTGTCCATAGATAAGTGATCAAATGATCCTCCGTCCAACAAGATATTTATAGACATGAGACATGGATTTTGTTCAATCTCTTTCCGATACTTTGTTTCCCGATATCCGATCTGCAAATGACATAAGACTTCTAATTGAACACATCAATTCAATCCTGGCTGGCCAGCACTTTAGTCAACTTCAAAATCATCGAGAGGCCTATAGATATCTGTTTTCTATCAGGGTCAAGGAACGAATAAGCTTTAACTCATATGCTTATATCTTTTGCCAGTCAAATCGCTCACAACAATACGCTTTATAACATCGAGTTACCAATGCGTTTTCGTATTATCAATGAACAATTTCCTTTGCAAATTATAACTCATATGTCTCCACTTCAAGATCATAAGATGTTATCATCTCAACATTGCTCGTGATATAATCCATGAAGCAATCTATTGAGCGTGGGTTTATCCAATACTCAAATCTCCATTTCTAAGTATTCATGAACATTGTAGCAATCTTATTTCTATGTAAAGGGTGATAATGATAGCTCTTAGGGTTTAGAGCCCTTAAATACGACCCAAAAATCGATATCAAGGGTTTTGGTGCTAACAACGGCGGATAGCGTCATTGTCCCTGATTGTGCACATGCACGATTCTAACCCATATAATGTCGCTAACCCCTATGTTAGCGTCGCTATCCCCCTTTTCATCCAAAATTTATATTATTTTACATTTAAACACGATTACTAGAAAATAGGTCTTACAATATTTGTATTATCTTTCCCGTTTATTTCTAATATTTGATCCTGAAAATAAACTTTATCTCATTGTTTGGGAACATGTTGAAAATTATCATAAACTTCATCGTTAATAGAAAATCATATAAATAGAATTAAGATCGTATAAATAGAAGTAACGATATTGAATGTTGAATTAAGTCAAAGTGTGCATCGTTGATCATGACTTCAACCCTTCACGGCTTCGACAATTCTTCATATTCTTTTCTTCTGATTCAAGATCAACCACTCGATATCTTCTCTTTTCTTCTAGCTTTAGAATTCATATAAGATCATATTGGGTTTACTTTTTTTTTATTTCTTCGCCTTCTGTTAATCAGACTTTGATATAATTTTTGTCGGTGTTTTGGTTTAGATAAGAGCAAATCATGTAGTGAAATTAGGGAATTGCAACTTTCTTTTATTTATATTTAATATTTTTTCCATCAAATTCTTAAAGTTTTATATGTAGTAATCGTTTGATTTAACTTTCTAGATAAATATAAAGTTTTTTATTGTTGTTGCCTGTTCCTTTTCTTTGCAATATGATCATATTATATTGAAATTCATAAAATCATAGTCATTAAAATTGTCATATGATAGACATACAAACTTCAACTTTCCAGTTCCTTGTACATATATCCATAACTTGCTTCACTAAATCTACTAATATACGATAAACTGAACGCAGAGTCCATGATAATACACCAACATATATACTGATATAATAATTGATGTCTTTTAGTACATAGTAGCTTACATAAGTTTTAGCAAGTCCCTATAAGAATTGAATGATCCATCAATAATTTGTGCAAAAAACCCAACAAACTCCTATTTCCTCTATTCTCAACATCTTCATTGGATAAACGATGTATAAAATATAGATGAAATAAATAAATAATCTCATAATCAACCTTGAGCACATAATATTTAATGGGTAACATTTTATTATAACCTAAAAATTAGACACATGTGGATTGATTACAAGAGTCTTTATGCAATAAATTTATAGAAGACAATAATATTGGCATCCAAGAGTCCATCCAGATTGTGGTGAAGCATAACCACCATTGTGTAATTATCTTGTGTAGTTATCTTGGTTGATACCTCATCAATACGATTAGCATCCAAAAATTCTATAATCAAATATACAAGATAGCCTTGACCAACTTAACATAACCAAGTACATGTAAAAGGTTTTACATAATTTCAATATGGCAAATTTTAAGACCAGATGTACACTGCTTAGGAGTCATTTGAAACTCTCAAAGAAGCAATTCTCAAAGACGTAAAAAGACAATGCAAATTGGCCAAGATCCCATATGCATCCATATTGGGTATCTTTGATGTATGAAATAGTCTATGCTAGACTAGATATTACTCATGCAGTGGGAAGAGTCGGCAGATTTATCTCTAATATAGGGAAGGAGCATTAGGAATGATTCAAATGGTTGCTTCTCTACTCGAAGGATACTTCAGATGTCGCCTTGAGAATCCAAAGGTAGAAGTTCATCCTTAAAGGATTTGTCAACGTCGACCTAGGGTGTTGGGTGGATTCAAGGAAAAGCAGTACATGTTATGTATTCATAATCACGGGAATTGTAATAAGTTGGATGTTAAGACTACAAAAGAGTGTTGCTCTTTCAACCACTGCGGCCAAGTATATTGCTCTTGCAAAATCTAGTAAAGAGTTTGTTTGGTTGAAGAACTTCCTATTAAAGTTAGGCTTGAATAAGGAGGAATTTGTGCTGCATTGGGATAACCAAAACACAGTGCACCTGGCAAAGAATATGGTGTTTCACAACATGACGAAACTCATCAACATAAGGTGCCACTTCATTCAGGAGTTGAAATTTGTACGTACGCTCAACTTGAAGACAATACTGAAAGGTTTTTTGCAATTCTATGAACTAAAACCCTAAGTTCACATGCAACCTATAAGAATCTATGTTTTCTTCTAATTGAACATATAACAAAATCCTAAAGGCCATAAGAAAATAACTAAAAAGAATAAAATCAGAAAAACTAACCATTAGGTTTTCTTGGAAGCAAAGCAACAAAGAGATCTTGCCTCAAATGAAGTCACACCCAAGGAGCATGAGAGTGGTCAAAATCTTCCAGAGAGAATGAGTATATGTGGCGCAGAAAATGGGTTTGTGAGGCTCCCTATTTATAGCCTCTAGCAGATAACCAGATAAACATTAAAAGATAAACCTTTTGAATTCAAATCAAGATAAACATTTTATCTTATTAATTCAAACCTATTTATCTCTTATATATTTATTAAAATCGAAATCTATATATCTATATATAGATTTCGCTGGTTACCTCACTCACTTAAATTGCCACTTACTTAACTATTGAATAATTACAATTTTAGTCCCTGCACCTTTAATTAATTAAATTAATCACCAATTTAATTCCAATTCATTCCAGATTAATTTCTAATTAATTAATATAGTTTCTAATTAATATATTATCACTTTAATATATTAATAAACTATTTATTTAATTCCTATTGATTTATTAATCACATAATAAATCAATCTTTCTCTCTACTGAAATTTCTGCCAAACCTCTAGCTATGAGGGCAACCCAAATGGACTATACTACTATTAATTAGGTAAATACCAATTATTAGTCATGGCTTAGACACCTAATCCAACAGTCTCCCACTTGGATAAGTCTATGACTATAATTACCAATTTAACCTCTAATTAATTAGCAACTGTAGCTTCCTAGAAACCGCTACTGAACTCTGACCCAGTCAGTTCTGTCCATAGATAAGTGATCAGATGATCCTCCGTCCAACAAGATATTTCCAGACTCAAGACATGGATTAAGATGAATCCTGGTCTGATTCTTTGTTTCCAGATTTCTGATTTGTATATGACTTTAAGACTACTAATTGATCATATCAATTTAGTCCTAGTTAGCCAACCCTTTCAGTCAACTTAAAATTCATCGAGAGGCCTACAAATATTTGTTTCCCGTCAGGGTCAAGGGACGAATAAGCTTTTACTCATATGCTTATGTCTTTTACCGGACAAATCACTCACAACAACACATTTTATAGCATCGGTAACATTATGTCTTTTACCGGACAAATCACTCACAACAACACGTTTTATAACATCTTGTTACCGATGCGTTTTTGCATTATCAATGAACAACCGCCTTGTAAATCATAACTCATATGTCTCTGCTTAAAGATCAAAAGATATTATCGTCTCAACATTGCTCGTGATGTAATCCATGATGCAATCTATTGAGCGTGGGTTTATCCAATACTCAAATCTATATTTCTAAGTACTCATGAATGTTTTAGCAATCCTATTGCTATGTCTAACTCCTTAGACAGTCTACAAACCAATTCATGACAGTCTTCGTTCATACTTACTCCCTAAAAGTATGAGCGACTGTGGATATTTGAATAATAAAATTACTCAGGAAGTAAACATGCAAAATTGAAACACAATGATAAACAATTGACAAATAGCAGTAAACAATACTCATTAATAAATGTCTATTATTAAATCACTAAAGTCAATTACATTTACATTGTTACAAGTTTCAAAACCTATCTAATTACAAAAACTAATATCATCTCTTAATCCAATGCTCTAGCATGCTAATTGTGCTTAATCCTACTCAGAGCCTTTGTCAAGGGATCTGCAGGATTATCTTCTGATGATACCCTCTTTACAAGGAGGTGACCTTCTTCTACTCTATGTCTTATGTAGTGGTACTTTCTGTCGATGTGCCTGGACTTTCCATGGTCTCTCGGTTCCTTTGTTAAAGCAAGTGCTCCTTCGTTATCGCAAAATAGTTCCATGGGCTCCTGAATACTCGGGACTACTCCAAGGTCACCGATAAAGTTCTTCAGCCAAGCCGCTTCCTTTGACGCTTCACTCGCTGCTATGTACTCCGATTCGCACATAGAATCAGCCACCGTTTCTTGCTTGGAACTTTTCCAAGTCACTGCTCCCCCATTCAAAAGGAATACCCAGCCCAACTGAGACCGACCATTGTCTCTATCTGTCTAAAAACTGGCATCTGTATACCCGTTCACTCTCAAGGTATCACTGCCACCAAGGACTAAGATCATGTTCTTTGTCCTTCGCAGATACTTGAGTATATTCTTGACAGCTATCCAATGTGCCCTTCCAGGGTTTCCCTGGTACCGACTGACCATGCTTAAAGCAAAGGCCATGTCAGGGCGAGTACACGTCATAGCGTACATGATCAACCCTATAGCTGAAGCATAAGGTACCCGACTCATGTCAGCTATCTCCTCGTTTGTACTCGGACTTTGAGTTTTACTTAACTTGACATTACTCTGGATAGGTAGCTCTCCCATCTTGGAATTTTCCATACTAAACCTATTTAGTACCTTTTCCAAGTATGTACCCTGACTAAGTCCAATTAGTCTTTTCTTCCTATCTCTCAATATTCTTATCCCGAGAATATAGGCAGCTTCTCCTAGATCTTTCATGGCGAAACACTTCCTAAGCAAAGACTTCACATCTCGCAAGGTTGGAATGTCATTTCCCATGAGCAGTATGTCATCAACATATAACACCAGAAAAGTGACTATACTCCCACTAGCCTTGACATATACACAGGACTCATCCTCGCTCCTAGAGAAGCCAAACTCTTTGACTTTCTCATGGAAACAAAGATTCCAGCTGCGAGAAGCTAGTTTTAATCCATAGATTGATTTCTCAAGCTTACACACCTTATCAGGATATTTTGCATCAACAAAACCCTCTGGCTGATTCATGTAAACATCCTCAGTCAACTTCCCATTAAGGAAGGTGGTTTTGACGTCCATCTGCCAGATTTCATAGTCATGAAATGTAGCTATGGCCAGCATAATCCTAATAGACTTTATCTTGGCCACTGGTGAGAAGGTCTCGTCATAGTCAACCTTTGGGGTTTGAGTAAAGCCCTTTGCAACCAGTCTTGCCTTGAAAGTGTGTACCTTTCCGTCCATGTCGGTCTTCTTCTTGAAGATCCATTTGCACCCGACAGTTTTCGACCCGGTACATTGTCAACCAAGTTCCAAACTTGATTGTCATACATAGACTTGATCTCGCTGTCCATAGCCTCTTTCCACTTGGCAGACTCAGGGCCCGTCACTGCTTCCCGGTAGTTAGCTGGCTCATCCAAATTATTAGTGTCGTATCACTGACAAACGTGTCCCCATCCGTAGTTATATGGAAACCATAAAGCTCAGGTGGCATGCTAACTCTACCGGAGTGCCTAAGAGGTAAGGATATATCAGTCGGACCAACAGGAGCTTCTTCCTCTTGTGGTTTGCTAGTTTCTCATAAGGTTGCATCATCTGATGGCTCTTGAATTTCTTCAAGATCAATGGTACTCCCACTGTCCTCTTTGAATATGAGCTCTCTCTCTCTCGAAAGACTCCTCGTTTAGCTACAAAGACCACGTCCTCGCTTGGTCTGTAGAAAAAGGATCCAAAGGACTGTTTGGGGTATCCAATGAAAATACACCTCTCGCTTCTTTCTGCGAGTTTGTCGTGAGTCTCTTGTCTAACGAAAGCCTCACAACCCCAGACTTTGATATGTGCTAACGAGGGCACTTTCCCCGTCGACATCTCATGAGGTGTTTTAGCAACCTTCTTAGTTGGGACAAGATTAGGGATGTGGGAGGCAGTCTTTAAGGCATACCCCCAAAAGTGGATGGGAAGCGAAGCTCGACTCATCATGGAACGAACCATGTCGAACAAGGTTCGGTTACACCTCTCGGCAACACCATTCAACTGTGGTGTTCTGGGAGGTGTCAACTGTGAAACTATTCCACATTCCTTTAGATAGTCTAGGAACTGGATACTAAGATACTCACCGCCTCTGTCGGATCTGAGCATCTTAATCTTCCTGCCCAATTGATTCTCAACTTTGTTTTTGAACTCTTTGAACTTTTCAAAGGTGTCTGACTTGTGCTTGATTAAGTAGATATATCCGTATCTACTATAATCGTTAGTAAGGTTAACATAGAACCGCGTGCCATCCTTTGTGGTTGATCTGAAAAGACCACACACATCTGTGTGTATGATGTCCAACAGACCTTCACCTCTTTTAAAGGACCCTTTGAAAGGTGACTTAGTCATCTTGTCCAAAAGACAAGATTCGCATCCATCATCCGATTTGAGGTCGAATGATTCCAACACTCCATCCTATTGGAGTTGGGCGATGCGTTTCTTGTTAATGTGCCCAAGACGACAGTGCCACAAGCATGCCTTTTCGACACCACTAGAAGAATCAATATAATTTACACTATGTCCTAAATTGTCAACACATTGCACCGTTTCATACACACCATCACAAGGCAAAGCAGTAAAAATAGAAGTACCATTTTTGAAAACAGAAATTGAACCAATATTATTATCAAAAGAAAACTCAAAGCCTTGTCTGAACAATGCATGAAAGGAAATTATGTTTCTTGCCATTTTTGGCGAATAACAATAATTTATTAATTCTAAACAAACACCATTACTGAGCACTAAACTATAGACACCGATCTTGGTTACAGGCGCCGATCTCCTATTGCCCATGATCAGGTTCAATCTACCGTGCTCCACCACCCTACTTTCCTTTAGGCCCTGCAAATCAGAACAAATGTGAAAACCACATCCTGTATCAAGGACCCAAGAACTGGAAAATGGTGAGTTTTTAGAGATAGTGTATATACTTGCTGTCGACAGCTTCACTTTGCCATCCCTGACATCCTGCAAGTATTTCGGGCAGCTTCTCTTCCAATGACCCTTTTCTTTGCAATAAAAGCAGTCGGCATCTTTGGGGTTGGCAACGTGAGGAATGCCGGAAGACTTGGGTGTCGGGCCATTGCTGGATGACCCAACATGAACCTTTTCCCTCCAATTCTGATTGGGAGGGCCCTTCCTTTTCTTTCCCTTGCCACTTCCAATTGCGAAGATGGGCTGGCTAACTGAGAGTACACTTTTACCCTTCATCCCGTCTTCAGCAGTACGAAGCATGCGATGCAACTCAGCTAAGGTGGCCTGATTGTTGTTCAAATGATACGCCAGTGTGAACTGTGAAGGGTTTCTATGCAATTAATGAACACAAAATTACCTAAGGTTCACATGCAACCCTAATATAGATCTATGTTTTCTTCTATGAAGATTAGAACTAAGAACCTAAAGGAAACAATTTAATTCTAAAGAACAATTAGAAAAACCAACCTTTGATCTTATGATCCATTTCAAGCAGCAGCAAAAGTATCCTGCCTCAAATGCAAGTCACACCCAAGGGATGGAAGAATCAGTCCAGCAGAGTGAATCCAGAGAGAAGATGGCGTGAATATGAGGTACCACGGGGTTCCTTTTATAGCCTCCTAGGGTTACACCTGAAACCCTAAGGAGCCTCCAACTGGACAAGGCTTTTGACTACTTGGACCAGGCTTACCAAAACCCTAATTAGGGTTTCGCCAAACCCTGGAGGAGCCTCCAGGTTAGCGCCACTTTTGGTCCCTGGTTTTACCTGGCCAGTTATTCAACTATTGAATAAATGCCAAACCAGTCCCTACACCTTTTAATTAATTAATTTAATCTCCAAATTATATCCAATCAATTCTAGATTAAATCTCAATTAATTAATATAGTTTCTAATTAATATATTAACACTTAAATATATTAATAAACCATATACTTAATTTCTATTGATTTATTATACAATTAATAAATCAACTATTCTCTCTACTGAACTATGTATCTATCCTCCACCAATGAGGGCAACCCAAATAGACTTTGCTTTTAATCATAAGATAAAAGTACAATTACAAGTCATGGCTTAGACACCTAATCCAACAGTCTCCCACTTGGATAAGTCTATGACTTTAATTTGTCTGAACTCTGACCCAGTCAGTTCTGTCCAAAGATAAGTGATTTGATGATCCTCCGTCCAACAGGATATTTTCAGACTCAAGACATGGACTAACATCAATCTTGGTCTGACACTCTGTTTCTCGATTTCTGATTTGCATATGACTTTAGAGACTACTAATTAAACACATTAATTAAGTCCCGGTTGGCCAACACTTTCAGTCAACTTCTAAATCATCGAGAGGCCAACAGATATCTGTTTCCCATCGGGTCATGGGACGGATAAGTTTCGACTCATATGTCCATAACTTTTGCGGGTCCAAATACATACAACAATGCGTTTTATAGCACCGAGTTACTGGCACGGTTTCGTATTGTCAATAAGTACTTGTATCGCAAATAACATATCATATCTCTCCACTTAAAGATCACCGGATATTATCGTCTTAACATTGCTCGTGATATAATCCATGAAGCAATCTGTTAAGCGCGGGTTTATCCAATACTCAAATCTCTATTTCTAAGTACTCATGAATGTTGCAGCAGTCTTACTGCAATGTCTAACTCTTTAGACAGTCAGCAACCAATTTACGACAGTCTTATTTCATACTTACTTCCTAACAGTATGATCGACTGTGGAGTTTTAAATAATCTAATTATTAAGGAAGTTAAACATGCAAATATAGAAACACAGAAATAAACAATTGACAAAGGTAGTAATGATACTCATTTATAAATCTCTATTATAAAATCACCGAGTCAATTACATTTATACTGTTACAAGTTTCTAATCTATCTAATTACTAAAACTAACATCATCCTTCAATCCAATGCTCCGAGCATGCTGATTGTGCTTGATCCTATTCAGAGCCTTAGTCAAAGGATCTGCAGGATTGTCCTCGGATGACACTCGCTTAACCAGTAAGTGCCCTTCTTCTATTTGATGTCGAATGTAGTGGTACTTTCTTTCGATATGCCTGGACTTTCCATGGTCTCGCGGTTCCTTTGCCAAGGCGACCGCTCCTTCATTATCGCAGAAAAGTTCCACCGGCTCCTGAATGCTCGGGACAACTCCAAGATCCCCGATGAAATTCTTCAGCCAAGCTGCCTCCTTAGACGCTTCACTCGCTGCGATGTACTCTGATTTGCACGTTGAATCAGCCACCGTTTCCTGCTTGGAACTTTTCCAAGTGACCGCTCCACCGTTCAAAAGAAATACCCAGCCCGACTGGGACCGTCCACTGTCCCTATCTGTCTGGAAACTGGCATCTGTATATCCACTTACTTTTAACTCATCACTGCCACCAAGGACTAATACCATATTCTTTGTCCTTCACAGATACTTGAGTATGTTCTTGACTGCAATCCAGTGTGCTTTTCCAGGATTACCCTGGTACCGACTAACCATGCTTAGTGCATAGGATACGTCGGGACGAGTACATGTCATAGCATACATGATCGACCCTACTGCCGAAGCATAAGGTACCCTACTCATTTCAGCTATTTCCTGATCGGTACTCGGACTTTGAGTCTTAGGCCCTGTTTGGTAGGATCTTAATCTTTAAGATCTGAATTTTCAAGAGGTCTGAATTTCTAAGAGGGTCTGAATTTTTAAGATCTGAACGTTTAACATGTTGTTTGGTTGGAACCTCTGAGTTGTTGTAGTGTGGTAGGGTGGGGGTGGGTGAGTAAGGTGGTGGTAGGTGGGATGGTATGGGGATGGGGTAGGATGTGGTGGGTGGGTTGTGGTGCGGTGGGCGTGACTATGGGTGCCTCTTAATTTTATTCAGACATGGTTCCACCTCTTAATTTTTAAGAGGCTGCTGATAGATTAAGAGGCTTTTATTCAGATGCTATCAAACACACTTAATCTGAAAATTAAGAGACCGCCTCTTAATTTTTCAATTAAGAGGCTATCAAACAGGGCCTTACTCAATTTAACACCACTTAGGATTGGTAACTCTCCCTTTTTGGAACTTTCCATGTTAAACCTCTTTAACACCTTTTCCAAATATGTACACTGGCTTAGGCCTATCAATTTTCTCTTTCTATCTCTAAGTATTCCTATCCCGAGAATATAAGTAGCTTCCCCTAGGTCTTTCATGGCGAAACACTTCCCGAGCCAAGCCTTAACATTCTGCAAGGTCGGAATGTCGTTTCCCATGAGCAGTATGTCATCAACATACAGCACCAGGAAAGTGACTATACTCCCACTAGCCTTGACATATACACATGACTCATCTTCACTCATAGAGAAGCCAAACTCTTTGACTTTCTCATGGAAGCAAAGATTCCAACTGCGAGATGCTTGCTTCAACCCGTAGATTGATCTTTCAAGCTTACATACTTTATCAGGGTGCTTAGTGTCTACAAAACCTTCTGGCTGACTCATGTAAACATCTTCAGTCAGTTTCTCGTTAAGGAAAGCGATTTTGACATCCATCTGCCAGATTTCATAATCATGAAACGCAGCTATGGCAAGCATTATCCTGATTGACTTAATCTTGGCTACTGGTGAGAAGGTTTCATCATAGTCAACCCCGGGGTTTGAGTGAATCCCTTCGCAACCAGCCGAGCTTTATAAGTATGCACTTTTCCGTCCATGTCGGTCTTCTTTTTGAAGATCCACTTGCATCCGACTGTCTTTCGACCCGGTACATTGTCAACCAAGTTCCAAACTTGATTATCATACATGGACTTTATCTCGCTGTCCATTGCCTCTTTCCATTTCGCAGACTCAGGGCCTGCCACTGCTTCACGGTAGTTAGCTGGCTCATCCAAATTAGTCAATATACGATCACTGACTAACGTGTCTCCGTCCGAAGTAATATGGAAACCATAGAACTCGGGCGGTATGCTAACTCTACCTGAGCGCCTAAGGGGCAACGAAGTGTCGGTGGGTCCAACAGGAACTTCTTCCTCATGTTGGTTGCTAGTTTCTTCCAAGGTTGTCTCATCGAGCGTCTCCTGAATTTCTTCGAGATCGATCGTACTCCCACTATCTTCTTTGGATATGAGTTCTCTCTCTCTCGAAAGAACGCCCGTCTTGCTACAAAGACCACGTCCTCGCTTGGTCTGTAGAACAAGTATCCAAAAGACTGTTTCGGGTATCCGATGAAGTAACACCTCTCACTTCTTTCTGCGAGCTTATCTGAAGTATCTCGTCTCACGAATGCTTCACAGCCCTAGACTTTGATGTGTGCCAACGAGGGAACTTTCCCCGTCCACATCTCGTGTGGTGTTTTCGCAACCTTCTTGATTGGGACAAGATTTAGGATATGGGCGGCAGTCTCTAACGCATACCTCCAGAAATGGACTGGAAGTGAGGCTCGACTCATCATGGAACGAACCATGTCCAACAAGGTTCGGTTTCGTCTCTCTGCAACACCATTCAGCTGAGGTGTTCTTGGAGGCGACAACTGTGAAACAATTCCACATTCCTTGAGGTAATCGAGAAACTCGATACTAAGATACTCACCGCCTCTGTCGGATCTAAGCATCTTTATCTTTCTGCCCAATTGATTTTCTGCTTCATTCTTAAACTCTTTGAACTTTTCAAAGGTATCCGACTTATTCTTGATTAAGTTGACATATCCATATCTACTAAAATCGTCGATAAAGGTCACATAGAACTGCGTGCCATCTTTAGTGGTTGTTCTGAAGGGACCACACACATCTGTGTGTATGATATCCAACAGACATTCACCTCTTTCAAAGGAACCTTTGAATGGTGATTTTGTCATCTTGCCAAGTAAGCAAGATTCGCATACATCATCCGACCCGAGGTCGAATGATTCCAACACTCCATCCTTTTGGAGTTGGGCGATGTGTTTCTTGTTTATATGGCCAAGGCAACAATGCCACAGACATGCCTTTTCTACACCGCTTGAAGCATCAATAGTTAAAACATTTTTACCATAATTATCAACACACCTAATAGATTCATAAACACCATCACAAGGCATATCATTAAATATAAAAACATCATTTTTGAAAACCGAAATTGAACCATTCAATTTATTGAATTCATAATAAAAGCCTTGTCTAAATAGTGCATGAAAAGAAATTATGTTCTTTGCCATATCTGGCGCATAGCAACAATTATGTAAATCTAATCTAACTCCACTGCTCAGCATCAGTCCATAAACACCAATCTTGGTAACAGGTGACGTTCGCCTATTGCCCATGACCAGGTTCAGTCTGCCATGCTCCAGTTCCCTACTTTCCTCTAGGCCCTGCAAATCAGAACAGATGTGAAAACCACATCCTGTATCAAGGACCCATGAACGGGAAAAAGATGAGTTATTAGATATAGAATATGTACCTGCCTGTGACGGTTTCACTTTACCGTCCTTGACATCCTGCAGATACGTTGGGCAGCTCCTCTTCCAATGACCCTTCTGCTTGCAGTAAAAGCAGTCGGCCTCTTTGGGGTTCCGAATATGTGGAATTCTGGAAGACTTACCTTTCGGGGCACCGCCAGATGACCCGACATGAGTCTTTTCCCTCCAGTTCTGCTTAGGAGGGCCTTTCCGTTTCTTTCCCTTTCCGGAGCCAATAGCCAGGACAGGCGGGTTGACAGGGAGCACAACTTTTCCCTTCATCCCGTCCTCAGCCGTACGTAGCATGCGGTGTAACTCAGCTAGATTTGCCTGGTTGTTGTTCAAATTATACGTCAGTGTGAACTGGTCATAAGAACTGGGTAATGAGTTCAGCACTATGTCAACTGCTAAATCCTCATAAACCGGCATTTCCAGCTTTCTAAGCCTTTCCACATAACCATGCATCCTCTACATATGTGCATAGATGGACTCGCCCTCTTTGGGCTTGCTGTTAGTGAAAGCTTTTACAACCTCACGCCTCTCGATGCGCTCTTGCTTGCGGAACCTTTCCGCGAGCTCTTTGTGCATCTCGTAGGGCCAATAGTCCTCATAGATACGCTGCAGTTCAGGGTTCATAGTAGCGATCATGATGCAAGCCACTTTGGCTGCATCATCAGAGTGTTTAGTGTACGCATCGATTTCCTCGAGAGTAGCGGTTTTAGTGTCCACATCAACAAGCTCGGTTTCTAGAACATACTCTTTATGTTCAAACATTAGAACCATTTTGATGTTGCGTATCCAGTCATTGTAGTTGGTGCCGTCTAACGTCACCTTTGAGCATAATGACAGAATCGAGGTGACACTACCGGGATTTGAGTGGGGAACGGATTGGTCAGAAGACATCTGAACAAGAAGCAGGTAGTTTTAATTAGATAGAGTAATAATAATAATCCTCATATTCACCCAAGAATAAATACGAGGCTAGGATCCTACAATAACAATCTACAATACCGAAAAGGGATGCCGTAATCAATATTGCAAATTTTACAAGGTAGGCGAATGACGATTCAGCCAATTCCACCGCGGAAACATAATCATATTATAATGGAATTCCTAGTTTCTTTGAGATTTATCAAACTGTTCGATAGCATGTTTTAATCTCGGGAATGCCCCGCTGTTTGTGACTGGGATACCGAGGATCACAAACCGGGTGTGAATAACCATGCAAATTGCTTGGTACTCTTGAAGTCAATTGTCATCTCTAATTAACGTGCCGGTAAACCACACACGCTCCGTTAATAATGACAAAATCAAGAAACCCATTGCCACTCTTTGCGGACCCCAGTTGGCGTGCCGGTAAACCACACACGCTCCACCAACGTTCCACAAAGTGCAATGTGCAATTTCATGGGTTAGCACCAATTCACATTTTTAACCTAAAGTAACTAGATTGGGATTTGTTTTAGGGTTCTAGTACTTTCAATTATAGCATTATACTTTTAAGAGGCTTAGCGGTTCTATCATACCCGTTCGGCTAATGACACTCGACTGACCAGGAGAGTGGTGGGTAAGAGTAGATACCCATTAGACTA
This sequence comes from Cichorium intybus, assembly GCA_023525715.1. Classification (NCBI taxonomy): domain Eukaryota; kingdom Viridiplantae; phylum Streptophyta; class Magnoliopsida; order Asterales; family Asteraceae; genus Cichorium; species Cichorium intybus. The sequence goes on along the minus strand of CM042013.1, from coordinate 108,831,862 downwards.
ACATTTTATAGTCAGTCGCCTTATACCCTCTTTATAGGACAGTTTTGTGAATGAGGCTTAGTAGCGGTAGACTAACCAATTTTCTTATATATATTAAATTAACTTTTAATCATAAATATATATAAGATATATTTTAATCTCATTAAAATATTTTAGAATTAATTTAATCTTAATTTTCGCAAATTATTACTAATTTTTTGAAAATTTTAATTAATTCTTTAAACTGATTTAATTGGTCTTTTAATTAATCAATTAATTAAAGTAATTAAATCTAGGTTACAGATTACCAAATTAATCAAATTAATTAATCTGTATATGTCCCATGAATCTCGAAAATTACAAGCCAAGGAATTAGGGTTCAAGTTATTTTAGTTGATTTAGTTACCAAAAATAACAACACATAATTAAGGCAAGCAAATCAAGCATTCAAGGGGGACCATATGGGGTTGGCGGCTAGGGTTAGGAAACCCTAGCCTTGAGATCGATTTTGGCCTCCTCCCAAGGGTTTATTTTCGCAAGAAACCCTTAGGCACAAATAGTTTATGCAGTTCATAATCAAATCACAAGAAAACAAGCTAGCTCTGATACCACTGAAGGGTTTCTATGCAATCAATAAACACAAAATTACCTAAGGTTCACATGCAACCCTAATATAGATCTATGTTTTCTTCTATGAAGATTAGAACTAAGAACCTAAAGGAAACAATTTAATTCTAAAGAACAATTAGAAAAACCAACCTTTGATCTTATGATCCTTTTCAAGCAGCAGCAAAAGTATCCTGCCTCAAATGCAAGTCACACCCAAGGGATGGAAGAATCAGTCCAGCAGAGTGAATCCAGAGAGAAGATGGCGTGAATATGAGGTGCCAGGGGGTTACTTTTATAGCCTCCTAGGGTTACACCTGAAACCCTATGGAGCCTCCAACTGGGCAAGGCTTTTGACCACTTGGACCAGGCTTACCAAAACCCTAATTAGGGTTTCGCCAAACCCTGGAGGAGCCTCCAGGATGGCGCCACTTTTGGTCCCTGGTTTTACCTGGCCATTTATTCAACTATTGAATAAATGCCAAACCAGTCCCTGCACCTTTTAATTAATTAATTTAATCTCCAAATTAAATCCAATCAATTCTAGATTAAATCTCAATTAATTAATATAGTTTCTAATTAATATATTAACACTTAAATATATTAATAAACCATATACTTAATTTCTATTGATTTATTATACAATTAATAAATCAACTATTCTCTCTACTGAACTATGTATCTATCCTCCACCAATGAGGGCAACCCAAATGGACTTTGCTTTTAATCATAAGATAAAAGTATAATTACAAGTCATGGCTTAGACACCTAATCCACAAACTGGTCATAAGAACTCGGTAAGGAGTTTAGCACTATGTCAACGGCTAAATCCTCATGAACATGCAGCTCAAGCTTCCTCAGCCTCTCCACGTAACCTTGCATCCATTACACGTGAGTGCAGATGGACTCTCCATCCTTAGGCTTTCCGTTAGTGAAGGATTTTACCACCTCGCGCCTCTCGATATGCTCTTGCTTGTGAAACTTTTCCGCAAGCTCTTTGTGCATCTCGAAGGGCCAGTAGTCCTTATAGATTCTTTGCAATTCAGGGTTCATCGTAGCGATCATGATGCAGGCCACTTTGGTCGAATCATCAGAATGTTTCTGGTATGAGGCAATTTCCTTGGGAGTAGTAGTATTAGGGTCAACTTCAATAAGCTTGGTTTCTAGAACATAGTCTTTGTGTTCAAACCTTAAAGCCATCTTGATGTTACGGATCCAGTCATTGTAGTTAGTGCCGTCCAACGTCACTTTGGAGCACAATGACAAGATTGAAGTGACATTACTGGAGTTAGAGTGGGGGGCGGATTGATCAGTAGAAGACATCTATAAAAGAAGGTAGTTTTAATTAGATACATATATAACCCTTAATATTAACCCAATATAATAGTAAGGCTAGGACCCAACTATAACAATTCACAATATAGAAGAGGGATGCCGTAGTCTAATTGTAAATTTTATAAAGATAGGCAAATGACGATTCAGCCAATTCCACCGCGGAAAAATAATCATGTTATAATGGAATTCCTAGTTTCCTTTTGAGATTTATTGAACTGTTCAATAGCATGTTAAATCTCGGATATGCCCCGCTGTTTGTGACTGGGATGCCGAGGATTACAAACTGGGTGTGAATAACCATGCAAATTAGCTTGGTACTCTCAAGGTAATTACCATCTCTAATTGACGTGCCGGTAAACCACACACGCTCCATCAACAATGATAACACCCGAGAAACCCATTGCAATGAGATTAACCGGTCCTATCAAACACGTCCTATCAAACACTTTTAATGAGATTAACCGGTCCTATCAAACACGTTCGACTAACGACCCTCCACTGATCAGGAGAGCGGTGGGTGAGAGTGGACACCCATTAGACCACCATTTTATAGGCAGTCTCCTTATACCCTCTTTATAGATCAGCTTCGTGAATGAGGCCTACTATTGATTTGACTAACCAGTTTATCTTATACATATAATATTAACTTTTAGTTATAATATATATAAGATGTATATTAATCCTTTTAAAATATTCTTGGTTTATCTTTTAATTTTTTTCGAAATTTAACTATTAAATTTAAAATTAAATTAAACCTTTAAATGATTTGATTTATCTTTTAATTAAACAATTAATTAAATTAATTAAATCTAGATATTTTAAACTTTTAAAATATTCCTTGTTTATCTTTTAAATTTTTCGAAAATTTAACTATTAATTTTAAAATTAAATTAAACCTTTAAATGATTTAATTTATCTTTTAATTAAACAGTTAATTTAATTAATTAAATCTAGATAGGTATCACAAATTAATCAAATTAATTTAACCTATCTTAAACCCCCTAAAAATCGAAAATCAAATAATGGTTTTAAGGTTATCCAATTATTAAATAATCAAAGTTGCCAAAAATAGAAAACCTTCTAAAACCCTATGTCATTTTCGAAATTAATAAAGGGGAGGGGCTAGGGTTTTCAAAACCCTAACCCTAAATTGATTTCATATATCCTTAGGGTTTATAAGCTTTATACCCTAAATTTTAGGAAAACAATTATAATTATTCAACAAGAAAACAACCAAAAAGCTCTGATACCACTGAAAGGTTTTCTACAATTCTATGAACTAAAACCCTAAGTTCACATGCAACCTATAAGGATCTATGTTTTCTTTTAATTGAACATATAACAAATTCCTAAAGGCCATAAGAAAATAACTAAAAAGAATAAAATCAGAAAAACTAACCTTTAGGTTTTCTTGGAAGCAAAGCAACAAAAAGATCTTGCCTCAAATGAAGTCACACCTAGGGAGCAGGAGAGTGGTCGAAATCTTCCAAAGAGAATGAGTATATATGGCGCAGAAAATGGGGTTCTGAGGCTCCCTATTTATAGCCTCCAGCAGATAAGCAGATAAACCTTAAAAGATAAACCTTTTGAATTCAAATCAAGATAAACCTTTTATCTTATTAATTCAAACCTATTTATCTCTTATATATTTATTAAAATCGAAATCTATGTATCTAGATATAGATTTCACTGGTTACCTCACTCACTTAAATTGTCACTTACTCAACTATTGAATAATTATAATTTTAGTCCATGTACATTTAATTAATTAAATTAATCACCAAATTAATTCCAATTAATTCCAGATTAATTTCTAATTAATTAATATAGTTTCTAAGTAATATATTATCACTTTAATATATTAATAAACTATTTATTTAATTCCTATTGATTTATTAATCACATAATAAATCAATCTATCTCTCTACTAAAATTTCTGCCAAACCTCCAGCTATGAGGGCAACCCAAATGGATTATGCTACTATTAATTAGGAAAATACTAATTATTAGTCATGGCTTAGACACCTAATCCAACAAATACTTGGTGCAAAGAATCTTGTCAATATGCTCACTAATGTGGTGTTAACAGAGAAGTTGGATTTGTGTATGGCTTCAACTTCCCTTCTGCAGAAGTATGCAAAGGTGAGAGCTAGAGAGAAGACTTGGGTCACACACTTTGGATGACAGGAAAGTAAGTGTTTTTGATTAGCCTCCAAGTTAGAGATTGTTGAGGTGTGAAATCTAATGGTGAGGCCTGAAGTGGATCATCACTATGAAACAGTTGTATATGTCAGTACTTCAGAAGGCTTGGGAAAGTCCGAAGGGATTTGGAGTCCTAATTGGATCGTCTATCTGAAACAAGTTCAGCAGTTTGGACATGTCAGCAATCTGGAGGGTTCCATAATTGAGGGGATGATCCATAGTCCAAGAGAAGCAGTTTCAGTGGTCCAAATAGAGGTGCAACTTCCAGTCAAAAGCACTGGCCCCACTGTTGATGCTCTACAGAAGTCCCTACCACTGAAGTCAGGGTCAGAGGCAGAAATGTGTTTTGATTAGCTTGGTCACCTGTCTAGTCACACCGGCCGGTGATTGCAGAAAACATGGTGTATATGATTTGGCATTATTCATATTCGATCTTTTGTCCTTTATAAATTAGTCTTCTTTGTTGTAACCTTAATGATGTGACGTTAATGAACCGTAAATATTATGGAGTGTAGAAAATACTTTGTATAGCATTCATTATCAATATATTACATAAAACTCTCTTGTTCTCCACTAGATGTAGCCTGATTAGTTTAGATCAAGTAAACCACTTAAATTCTTGTGTTCTTGTTTGATTATTCTTTTCGTTCTAATTAGCCTAGACAATTGTGTTGTGTGTTTGTTAGAGTCCTTAATCGTAAAAATACATAGTTATTTTGATCACATCTTGATCAAATTCCTAGACGCAACAGTCTAAAGCCTAAATCTACATCATGAATTCTACAATGATAGTAAAGTGTTTGACATCATGCTAGCCTATTTCTTAAATCATATCATCAAGTTCATAAGTAAGGTCTATATCAATATAATCAATGTATGACACAAGTTCAACAACGTATTTTCTTCATGGATACTTGGTAAAAGGTCCATTATGTATCCTTAAAATGAAATAGTTATAGAAGCCTTCTATATAAATAAAAAACCCAACATATATAATTTTTTCATGAAATTACTCTTTTTAGAAATTTAAAACATTACAAAACACTTAAGATCTTACCATATTCTTCATCAAAATATGATGCTTGTGTATACCTCCCACGCACATTCCATACACTTAGTACCATTGATCCTAAAACCCTAGTTTTAACGACAATTGTAGTTTGAGTTTTTGTATAACGTCGAAGAAAGAGGAAGAAAGCGGTTTAGATGGAGAAGAATAAGAATTGGGTTCCTAAGAGGGATGAGACTAATGATAACTTAGGGATTGATTATGCAAATTGCTTTGTAAGTCTTATACAATACATGAAAAAAGAATAAAATACCCTTACATGAGGGGTATGTGTTAGGTGTTAATGACAAAAAAAAAACTATGTGAAACATAAGGACCATCTGTGCAAGTTTTTGAAACCACCTGATTATTCACATAAAAGAAATTGGGGACCGAGTTTATGACTGTTTATAAAACATGGACATTTGTGAAATAAGCTAGCTTAAGGGGTGTTTTGGATTTCTTATTTAACTTAATACGCACTTTTGGACAAAAGTGCATCTTACCTTATATGGTGACAAAAATGAGTTTTCAAAAGTTTTTGAATTAGTTTATATGGTGGAAAGTAGCTATAAGTTGATAAGTTGTTTTTTTAAGTGTTTGAATTACCTTGTATGTGTAAAATGATTTTTGAAGTGTGTAAGTGACCAATAAGTCATAAGTAGTTTTTAGAAGTCATTAACTTCTTACTTTTCAAAAATGATTTTTGTAGTGTATTTGACAATGAGTTTTAAAAATGTCTTATTGACTTTTAATTATATGTTTCTCAAACACTTTTTTCGTAACTTATTGGCTTTTTAAAAAGTCAATAAATCAATAGTGATTTTTACCACAATCACAAACACCCTCTTGCTGTGATTTAGGGTTTGATAGCTTGTTTTATTGATAGTTGCTTAATAACTTTGTGATAAACTAGCTTATAAAGTAAAAACTAACTTTTTGGTTAACGTGCCAAAAAACACCAATAAAATAGTATCAGGAAAACCAGAAGAATGAAGTTATTAATTTCGGTATATTACTCATTGGTTTAGAATAGAATCAGCTCTCCATCGACGATCGAGGCGTAGTATTCTCCTAGACTATTTTGTATTGTCCATGGAAAACCAGAATGAAGCCATTAACTTCGGGAGATCACTCATAGTGCCAAGTGTTCAAGAACTTGCTAAGAAATCTATTACCAAGATCCCACCTCGGTATGTATGCCAAGATCATCAGAAACCCTTACTCATATCATCCGATGACACCTCTGTTGGATTAGGTGTCTAAGTCATGACTTTATATTTATATGTTTATCTTGTTAATTGAAGCATTGGGTTGCTCTCATAGCTGGAGGTTAGGATAGAGTTCAGTAGAGTAAAAGGGTGATTTATTAATTGTTTAATAAATCAATAGAATTAATTAAATGGTTTATTAATATATTTAAGTGTTAATATATTAATTAGAAACTATAATAATTAATTAAGATTTAATCTAGAATTAATTGGATTTAATTCAGTGATTAAATTAATTAATTAAAAGTGCAGGGACTGGTTCTGTAATTATTCAATAGTTGAATATTGACTGGCCAGTGTACAAGGGTGGAAAGTGGCGAGTTTATGGTGTGGGCACCATAAATCTCGAAACCCTAATTAGGATTTAGAGAAAGCCTTGCCCAATTGGTAAAAGGCTTACCAAAGATGGGCTCTAGGGTTTCAAGCTGTACCACCTGAGATCTATAAATAGGGATCCCCTGGGAACCCTAATCCTACGCCATTTTGACCTAAGACTACTCTGCTGGACTTTCTTCTCCATTGCTTTGGGTGTGACACCATTTGAGGCAGGACACTTGTGCTGCTAGCTTCAAGGATCATAAGATCAAAAGGTTGGTTTTTCTCAGTTTTGATCTTTAAAAATAATTGTTTCCTTTAGGTTTTAGTTTATTATCTTCATAGAAGAAAACATAGATCATATTAGGGTTTCATGTGAACCATAGGAATTATTAGTTCATTGATTGCATAGAAAACCCTTCAACCTCGACTCTCTCTGTGCCTGTCATTGATCTCGATAGCTTATTTGCAACCGCTTTTGGATCTTCCACGTATTCCTCTGAGCTCAATAAGCTTCACACAGCTGCTAAAGCATGGGGTTTCTTCCAGGTGAACGCTGACCAAGTCTATATCTTCACCTCGATTTTGTCTTAGTAAATTAGAAATAGTATTGTTACGTTGCAAAATCATGATAAAATCCAACGCGATCTGTAATATTTTTTGTAACAAATTTCGTATACTTGATTAAAACAGGTTATAAACCATGGAATAAGTGAGTCCCTATTAGAGGACTTTAAGAGGGAAGTCTTCAGCTTCTTCAAGCTTCTGATTGAAGAAAAACAAAAACTTTGGCAGGAAGAAGACAGCCAAGAAGGTTTCGGTCAGCTTTTTGTTGTATCCGATGAACAGAAGCTTGATTGGTGTGACCTGTTTTACAAATTTACCCTTCCACACAATCTCAGGAAATCCTGACTATTTCAGAATTTACCTCCAATTCTCAGGTTCTTTCTTCCTTCTGCAAATGAAAGCTTCTAGTTTAAAAGTTGAATTGTGTGTTTTTTATTGGATGTATGTGTTTTGGAAATGATCATATGATATTAAATACTTAGAATCAGATAAGTCCAGATGTGGTTTTGCTATTTAAATTGTAGTAACATTTTTTATGGAGTTGAGTTTTGTTCAAATTATTATTATTTGAGAAACTAATTATTAAAAAAGGCAAGATACAGAAAAATATAGAAAATCACAATATGGATTGATCATTTTATGGATTTAGCCACTAAACTTCTATCTTAAATTTGTTGGGTGTTGAAATCAATTAAGAGTTGAATAGTGACTATGGTTCTAGCAATTATATAAGAGTTTAACAATCATGCATGAGTAATGTAAAGAATAGTTGAACAAAGTGAAATGGATAACTTGTGCCGAATGCTTGATTATAACTTTAGGGTTTTACAATGGGGTTTTACAATCGCACACCAAACACGGTATGGTATCACTGATATTTATACTGAATCAGTGATACGCATAGTACAATACTTTTCAGAGAATATTCTATCAGATGTACTATCCGATAGAATGATAGGGTCATGCAACACGTAGTCTGCAACCATGCGTGCACCAGGGTTTGACAGCTGTGAAGTCTTCGGATCCTCCAGGTGATACCCTTTGGAGTCTTCAGACTTCGGGGTCTTCTATTCGTTTATTACTTCGGGGTTTTTCTTCAAAAAGTATTCTGATAGAACTTCGGATACATCTGCACTTCATCACAATTATTCCCAACAATCTCCCCCTTTGTGTGAAGTGCATCCGAAGCCTAAACACGGAAGTGTCTTTTGTAGGCCCTCTTCAAGGTTTTCCTAACTGCCAAGTACCAGTTCATATGATCCATGAACTTCTTCTTCTTTTCCTCTGTATTAGCATGACAAGCATTCACATGAGGAATCATGCCTGAGATAAAAGAGGAGGGATGGAGGCCATGATAGTCTATTTCAAAGAACTTGATCATGACTTCAGTTTTGTTTCGAAGTCCTTTGAAGACTACAACGTATGGTTCATCGAGAATCTCTCCATTCTTGAATCTTCTTATGTTCCAAGCTACAACAGGAGGAGTGTTCACTGGTTTCTTGTAGTAGGAACATAACTCAATGTCGTGCTTGGCAAACCTCAGCAGGTAGTTGTTCAGAAAACCTAAAATGTGGTTTTTGATTGTAAGTACGGACATTGCTGCATGAGCTGCAGCATTTCTTTGCAGAAGGTCAAGAATTTGAATGAAGTCCATTGGATTCAAGATTGGGAAGTTGGCAATCGTAAACCTTGACTCAACCTCATCTGCACCATGAAGCACAAGAAACTCATAATTCGTGAGGTTCTCATAAGTTTCTGCCTTCTTGATTGATATGATTCTCTTGATCTTGTTCAAACTGCATACTTCACTCTAATGTTGAATGAACATGGCATGGAAGTTGATTTTGTTGGTCCTGTAGATTGGCCTCTGTTCATTTGTAATGGACTGAACGAATTGAAGGAAGGAGAAGGTCTTCGGATTAAAAGGAATGTCAAGTTGAATGTCTTCGGAGTCTGTTGTTTTAAAACTCCGAAGTGGTAGTCTGTTGTGTACACTCAAGTCTTGAAATCCGAAGAGTTTGATAGCCTCTGCGATCCATTTTCCATCATCACGTGCGAAGTTGTTCGTCTTGATCATCAAGGCGTAGTCAGCACGTCTGGCTTTGTAGACATCCTCCATGTGTGGAGCAATTATGCTTTCAACATACCTATCTGTCGAGCTTCCAGCTCCAGCTGATCCACTAGCTCCCATGGTAGTTGTTGTGATGGTTGAAAATATAGGACCAGCTGTGGTTGTTGTGGCTGCGGAGGTTAACCTAGGCCTTTCTCCCCCTTGTGAAGCATGGTCTACATGCTGAGCAGTTACAGGCCTGCCTTGTGGTCTAGATAACCTATCTGCAAAGTTTATCAGAGGCTGTAATAAAGTTCTTAACCGAATGGTCATGTCTTGGGTAAGAACTGCATTTGTTCTTTGGAGTTGCTCTGTAAACTTTGAGATGTCTGAAGCAGCTTGGGCGGCTGTGAGCTCTTCAATCTTTACTCTAGCCTCATCAAGTTGTTTTTCAAACTTGGTACTTTGCTGAGATTCACTCTGAAGTTCTTGCAAGGCTTTCATGACTTCGGAGTGTGATTGTTCAGCCTTTTCAGCAAAGGCTCCGATTTTCTTGTCAATATTGGCTACAGCAGACTCCAATTTTTGTTCAAAGGAAGATTGGATCTTACTCTGTTGATCCATGAGTTTCTTCTTGAGCTGCTGTACTGAATCTTTTATTTCTTTGGATAGGGTGACTTCCAGAGACTCGATCTCTTCCGTGATGTCACCCAAGGTTGGTTTTGTGGGATAGAAGTCAGTTTGTGCTTGAATCAGAGTATCTGTAACGCCTCGGTTTTTTCTCGGTACGTTATTTATTTTAATTAATTAATTATGAGGCATTATATTAATTTAATTAATTAAGTATGATTAATTAAAAGATTGGACTTATAATTTTTCCCATCTTTTAATTATATAATTAAGTCCATGGGTTTATAGCCAAACCCAATTAAAGCTTAGATGGTCTTCTAGCCCAAAGGCTCTTGGGTTTAGCCCACTAATCTAATATATTAGGGTTCAAAAACCCTAATTCCTCCACTCCACCCTCTCTTTCACAGCTCCCTCTCCCTCTCCTTGTCTCTCTCTCGGCTCACTCTCTTTCTCTCCCTAGCTCTCACTCTCGGCCAAGCAAAACAGCCACACTGCCGCCCTCCTGTCGCCGGATTCACCACCAAGCCACCGTCATCATCATCACTCTCCTCCAACCAAGAACCTTTCTCTTGTGTTCATCCCTAACTCCAATCCTTGGTATGTTTGTAATCTTGATAGTTCTTCAATTCTATCATTTTATGTAGCATCTCATGTTGTTATTTTGATGTAGTAATCTCTCTACATCTACCCTTTCTTTTAGATGTATGTATCTTAGTGTTAGATCTGAATACACCACCTCATTACATCATTATTGATGTACATATGAGTGTGAGTGTATGTGAAAGATCACTACAAAACCCTAAATTGAAAATCATGATCTTAGGGTTTTGTACTTGGATTTATGATTAAGTTCTTATAGATTCCATAGGGCTAAATGAATCCCTAATGATCTCTAATCCTTTTTAGTACCACCATATTCATGGGGACTAAATAGGATGAGTTGGTACATCCTAGAATGTATCCCAAAGAGAAAAGGGTGGATTGGCCAAGAAATGTCATTAAAGGTTATGTTTCTGCTTCAATCAGAAAATGGTGGATTGGATAATTAAATAACTGGAACCCCTTATTCTTGGCATGCAATTTTCGAAATTAGGGAATAAGGATAGGGAATTAATTTGATTAATTTTGTGGTTCCCCATTCTTGATTTAATTAGTTTAATTAAATTGTTTAATTAAAAGACCAATTAAATCACTTAAAGAATTAATTAAATTTTCGAAAAATAGAATTAATTTGCAAAAATTCTTAGAAAATTAATTCTAAAATATTTTAATGAGATTAAAATATATCTTATATATTTATGATTAAAAGTTAATATTTATATATAAGAAAATTGGTTACTCTTACCGCTAGTAGGCTCATTCATAAAACTGTCCTATAAATAGGGTATAAGGCGACTGCCTATAAAATGGCTGTCTAATGGGTATCTACTCTTACCCACCGCTCTCCTGGTCAGTCGAGTGTCGTTAGCCGAACGGGTTTGATAGAACCGCTAAGCGCCTCTTAAAAGTATAATGCTATAATTGAAAGTACTAGAACCTTAATCAAAAACCCAATCTAGTTACTTTAGGTTAAAAATGTGAATTGGTGCTAATCCATGGAATTGCACATTAGACTTTGTGGAACGTTGGTGGAGCGTGTGCGATTAACCGGCACGCCAACTGGGGTCCACAAAGAGTCATAATGGGTTTCTCGATTTTGTCATTATTAACGGAGCGTGTGTGGTTAACCGGCATGTTAATTAGAGATGACAATTGACTTCGAGAGTACCGAGCAAATTTGCATGGTTATACACACCCGGTTTGTGATCCTCGGCATCCCAGTCACAAACAATGGGGCACATCCGAGACTAAACATGCTGTAATACCGTATTATTAAATTTTAGAGATTTGCGTTAATCTTAGTGTAATTAAGATTAAATAAGTTGCCACATGCATTAGGATAGTTAAAACCCCAATTGAGTAAAGTTTGGAGTTGAAATTTACCAAAGCAGGCTACACGGGTCGTGTATGGTCACACGGGTCGTGTAACATTCCTTAAGAAAGCATGCAGTAAGCCTTTCAGACCTACACGGGGCATGTGAGCCTACACGGGGCGTGTAGGAATTGTTCAGGAAGCATGCAGTAAGCCTTTCAGACCTACACGGGGCGTGTGAGCCTACACGGGCGTGTAGGATTTGTTCAGGAAGCATGCAGTGGGTCTCACACGGGGCGTGTAGGCCTACACGGGGCGTGTCAGCCTACACGGGGCGTGTGACGCACGCAGAATTGCTTCTTTAAAACGGATTTCTTTCATTTTGTGTCAAAATTAGCTCGTCCAAACTCCCTCTAAAACCCTAGAAACTTGCCCTAAACCCTCCAAGGTTGAAATTAAGGCTTGTAATTCGAGAATTGAAGTTAGGGTTTGATATCTTGTTGTACTAAAGGTAATCTCCGTTGTTTTAGCTTCAATTTGATGGTTGAATTCTTTGAATTGAGATGGTTCCAAGTGGTATTGAGGAACCATCTTCAACTAGCATGAATTAGAGTAAGTTTATTTGGATTAGAGTGTGTACTGGAGTTCTAATTTTAAACCCGAGCTAATAAAGAGTGTTTGTGTTGTAATTCTTCGGTTGGATGAGTCGGAATAGTAGAATTGGAAGCTACAACTAAGATAGTGCTATTATCTTTTGTTTGTAACTCATTCTATCTTTTGAATTCTTGATTATTATGAGTTGAGCATGATTGAGATTTCTTTTGAATATTGACTCGGGCTGTTATATTACAGCCAAGGCTAGACAAGAGCCCGGTACACAAGGTTTAGGAGTATCATACACCGACCCGACATCAGGTGAGTGGTTATCATTATATGAATTATATATTTTGTTGAGATGTTTGTTACAGATTAAATATACTACATTAAATTGATTGAATAAATCAAGGTTGAGTATGAATTACCAAGTGGTGTTGGTTATGATACAATAATGGCTGAGATAGCCATTTAAGATTAACTTGAAGAGAAGTAGGAATATATATAAACAAGTTATTTCTAATTACTCACCGAGCTTTTAAAGCTCATAAATTATTTGTTATTTTTGTATGTGTTAGGTTCTGGTAGTGCAGGTCATGGAAAACACATCACAGAGGGTTAGCTGGAATGGACTTGGACTATGGAATGAAGTTGTGTTGTTGTTTGAACTTTTCAATGTCCCAGTTTTTGTATAAAACTTGAAGTACTTGTTGTATATATATACAGTTTGTAACTTAAACTAGGCTTTTGATGCAACTTTGTAACTTGTTACTCATCTTTTGGGTTTACACCAATATAATACTTATGTTTGATCAAATAAATTGGTGTATCCTTGAATTGAGAAATCGGGCATTACACATGCCATTGAACAGGTTAATGTGTCTCAACAGATATATGAATTTCATAAGATGAAATTGAGAAACCGAGCATTACAAGTTGGTATCAGAGCTGTGGTTTAAGGGAATTAAACCTTGAGATGGGTTTAGACTGAAACCAGTGAGATGGAGAGTCCCAAAGAGTCCCGAGAAGCTATCCTTCGTGGTGTATCAAACGAGTTGATTATGCAACCATATTGAGTATTATGGTAGCATATGAATTGAGTTGATTGCACAACCATATTGAGTATTATGGTTGTGAATACTAAATGAGTTAAATTTTCTTTTCAGTTAAGATGAGTACTGGAAAGGAAAAAGAGCGAAGTGATCCTCCCAGAGATCAATCGGGATCACGAGATCGGGAGGAGAGCGTCAACCCGAGGGAGAGCGACCTCCCGAGACACCGAGTAATATGCAAGCCATGATTGTGGCTGAGGCAGTCAAGGCGCTTAAAGATATGTTACCTACTTATTTAAAGCCTCAGGTGGAGGCTACAACTGGAGGTCCTTCAGGACAACCATCGATCCAACCTGAGCAAAGGGAGGATCGTGGGGAGATCTTTACTGAGACGAGTGGAGCCGGAGTACTAGAGAAGGTGAGAAAATACACTTACGATGTTTTTCAAAAGTGCAAACCGTATGATTTCTATGGGAAGGATGATCCCATAACAGCCAGAAATTGGCTGACACATGTTGAAAAGATGTTTTGTACGAGTAAATGTGATGAGGTCGATATGGTTGAATTTGCAACAAACTTACTGAAAGAGGATGCCTAGTTTTGGTGGGAGAATACGTGTATGGAAGTTGGAGAAAGCCTCGTGCTTACGTTGAGTAGGGAACAGTTTAAATTAAAATTCATGGAACATTATTGTTCTAATAATGTCATGAAGGGTATAGAGGAGGAGTTCCTGAAATTACAACAAGGGACGAGAACGGTACAACAATATACGTTAGACTTTAATGAGAAGGCGAGATTCGCGCACCATCAAGTAGATACCGAAGAACGTAGAATGGATCATTACATGTGGGGTTTAAAGACTCAGATTCGGGAGTTTTTGCAAGGTTCCAGGTATACTACGTATCAACAGGTTGCGGAGGCGGCAAGAATAAGAGAAAGGGAATTACAGAGACAAGAAGAGGAGAGAAGAATTGAAAAGGAAAGTGTTGGGTCGAAAAGAAAATGGATAGTAGAGTTGGAGAAAATACACAGAGATCAACTAGCACGGGTTCTCAATTCTGTGGAGAGTCGAAGAAAAACGAGGAGAGGTGGTGTAAGAAATGGCGGCGAAAGCATACAGGAGAATGTGATTCCCGTACCCCACCATTAGTCTGTTTTCAATGCGGAAAGACGGAACACATGGCCAGTCAGTGTACTGAAAGTCGTCCTGTTTGTTTTAATTGTGGAGAAAGCGGACATATTCGCCCTGATTGTCCGAAGATGAAGTCCGAATCACAAAGAGATTTCCAAAAGACCGGACGAGGAGGAGGTCGAGATCGAGACGAGCGGAGAGATAGGGGCGGCGGGCAAGTGAAAACGAGAGCTTTTCAGCTAACTGTCGATGAGGCTCGAAATCAAACCGATGTTATCACATGTATTTTTAGCTTGAACTCTTGTCAAGCGCGAGTACTTTTTGATTCTGGCGCATCTGTGTCTTTTATATCGGTGTCATTTGGTTCTAAGTTAGATATCTCGTTAGTCGATTTACGTGAAAAAGTGATAGTAGATGTAGCGGATGGGAGATGTATTTTTGTAAAGAGTGATTATGAACAGTGTCGGCTTGAGATCTATGGGATTGTGTACCTTATTGATCTGAAGCCGATTACTAATTATGAGTTTGATGTGATAGTCGGGATGGATTGGATGGATGATAATAGAGGTCAAATGGATTGTCATGAGAAAACACTTTCATTAAAAACACCGAGTGGTTCCCGAATTTTGATACGGGGTGAACGACGTTCCCGAAAGGTGCCGATAGTATCATTAGCGACGGCTCGGAGATATTTGGAAAAAGGAGGTGAGTTGATTTTGGCTCATGTGATTAGTGCCGAATCAAAACTTCCCAAAATTGAAGAAGTAGAAATAGTCGGTGATTATCCCGATGTATTCCTAGATGACCTTCCAGGTTTACCATCGAGTCGACACGTTGAATTTGTAATCGATGTTATACAGGGAGCGAAGCCGGTAGCTCGACCACCTTACCGATTGGCACCTTCTGAGATGGAGGAATTAAAAAGAAAGTTTCAAGAGTTATTGGAACTTGGATTCATTCGTCTGAGTTCGTCTCCGTGGGGTGTGCCTATACTATTCGTGAAAAAGAAAGATGGTTCTACGAGAATGTGTATAGACTATCGAGAGCTCAACAAGATTACTATAAAGAATCGTTACCCGTTGCCGAGGATTGATGATTTGTTTGACCAACTACACGGAGCTACATATTTTTCGAAGAATGATTTGAGATCCGGGTATCACCAGTTGAGAGTACAAGAAGTTGATATTCCGAAAACGGCTTTTCGTACAAGGTATGGCCATTACGAGTTTTTAGTTATGCCATTTGGTTTGACTAATGCTCCAGCTGCTTTTATGGATTTGATGAATCGAATTTGTCGTCCCATTCTCGATAAATTCGTAATTGTATTTATCGACGACATTTTAATTTACTCAAAAAGTCGAGACGAGCACAGATTCCATTTACAACAAATGTTGGATCTTCTCCGTAAGGAAAAGTTATATGCAAAATTTTCGAAGTGTGAGTTTTGGTTACGGGAAATTCAATTTCTCGGGCATGTGATAAATGAAGACGATATAAAGGTAGACCCGACAAAGATCGAAGCTGTAATGAGTTGGGAGCCACCAAAGAGTCCGATGGAGGTTCGCATTTTCTTGGGGTTAGCGGGTTACTATCGGCGATTCATTGAAAACTTTTCCCGAATCGCTATACCCCTAACCAAATTGACAAAGAAGGCGGAGAAGTTCAATTGGACTGAGGCGCAACAGTAAGCGTTTGAACAATTACGAGATAGCTTGTGTAAAGCTCTGGTGTTGGACCTACCATAAGGAGGGGAAGATTTTGTCCTTTACAGTGATGCCTCTCTCAGTGGTCTCGGATGCGTGCTAATGCAGAGAGGGCGTGTAATTGCCTATGCCTCTCGACAACTAAAACCGTATGAGAAAGCTTACCCGGTGCATGATTTAGAGTTGGCGGCAATAAACTTTTCATTGAAGATGTGGCGACACTATCTTTATGGCGTACGGTTCCAGATTTACACAGATCACAAGAGCCTGAAATACCTATTCAATCAAAAAGAGTTAAATATGAGACAAAGACGGTGGATGGATCTTCTAAAAGATTATGATTTTGAAATACTTTACCATCCTGGTAAAGCTAACGTGGTGGCGGATGCATTAAGCCGTAAAGAGCTGCCTATTCGAGTCGTATCGGCCCGAATGGGGATTGTGAGTCGATTACCGGAGGTGATACATAGATGCCAAGGCGAAGCTAATGATTTGAAGAAAGAGAGGATGATTAGTTATGTGGAGAAACTTGTGGAAAATGCACAAGGAATCAAGACTTTCCAAGGGCGAGTTTGGGTTCCGAGGCATGGCGAGGCGAAACAGTTATTGTTAGAAGATGCCCACTGTACTAGATATTCGGTTCACCCTGGTGGCACACGGATGTATCATAATCTAAAGCCGTATTACTGGTGGCCCGGTATGAAGTGAGATGTGGGACGATTTGTGGAGAACTGCTTGACATGTCTTCAAGTAAAAGCTAATCATCAAAAGCCTTATGGAGCAGTGCAACCATTGCCAATACCAATGAAGAAATGGGACGAGATCACCATGGATTTCATCACAAAGTTGCCTCGGACTCCACGAGGATATGATTCAATATGGGTGATTGTTGATAGGTTGACAAAGTCCGCTCATTTCATTCCAATCCGTGAAGATTATCAAGTGTCAAAGCTAGCTGAGATTTATACTAGAGAAGTGGTGAGACGACACGGAGTGCCGACTTCAATAGTCTCGGATAGAGATAGTCGTTTCACTTCACATTTCTGGCAGAGTTTTTAGAAACATTTTGGCACTAGAGCTTTTCTAAGTACTGCTTATCATCCTCAGACAGACGGACAGTTAGAAAGGACGATACAGACATTAGAAGATATGTTCCGAGCTTGTATAATTGATTTCGGGGGCAGCTGGGAAGATCACCTGCCTTTAGTAGAGTTTGCCTATGCCTATAATAACACTTATCACTCCAGTATACAGATGGCACCTTTTGAAGCTTTGTACGGTGCACCGTGTCAAACACCAACTTGTTGGACAGAGACCGGAGAGAAGCCACTGGCGGAACCAGAGATTTTAGCCGAAACCGAAGAGAAGATACAAAGTATCCGCGAACATATGCGAGTAGCCCAAAACCGTCAAAAACAATATGCGGATAAGAGGAGGAAGCCGTTAGAGTTCCATGTCGGGGACATGGTAATGCTAAAAGTGTCCCCATGGAAGGGAGTAATCCGGTTTGGCAAAAGAGGTAAGTTGAGCCCGCGATTCATCGGACCCTTTCAAGTCTTGGAGAGAATTGGAGCAGTTGCGTATAAGCTTGAGCTTCCAGATGAGTTGCGGGGTATCCACAATGTGTTCCATGTGTCACATCTCAGAAAAACATTGCATGACAAATCCACTCGAATACCCTTGGTAGGAGTCCAATTAGACGAGAAATTGAGATACCAAGAGATACCGGAACGAATTCTGGATAAAAAGGTCAAGAAGTTACGAAACAAAGAGATTGGAGTGATAAAAGTGCAATGGAGACATCATAGAGGTACAGATGTTACTTGGGAAGCCGAGGAGGAGATGCGGTCAAAGTATCCCTTTTTGTTTCAAGAGATTCCGAGGACGAAATCTTTTGAAGGGGGTAAGAACTTGTAAAACTGTATTATTAAATTTTAGAGATTTGTGTTAATCGTAGTATAATTAAGATTAAATAAGTTGCCACATGCATTAGGATAGTTAAAAACCCAATTGAGTAAAGTTTGGAGTTGAAATATACCAAAGCAGGCTACACGGGTGGTGTATGGTCACACGAGTCGTGTAACATTCCTTAAGAAAGCATGCAGTAAGCCTTTCAGACCTACACGGGGCGTGTGACCCTACATGGGGCGTGTAGGAATTGTTCAGGAAGCATGCAGTAAGCCTTTCAGACCTACACGGGGCGTGTAGGATTTGTTCAGGAAGCATGCAGTGGGTCTCACACGGGGCGTGTCAGCCTACACGGGGCGTGTGACGCGTGCATAATTGCTTCTTTAAAACGGATTTCTTTCATTTTGGGTCAAAATTAGCTTGTCCAAACTCCCTCTAAAACCCTAGAAACTTGCCCTAAACCCTCCAAGGTTGAAATTAAGGCTTGTAATTCGAGAATTGAAGTTAGGGTTTAATATCTTGCGGTACAAAAGGTAATCTCCCTTGTTTTAGCTTCAATTTGATGGTTGAATTCTTTGAATTGAGATAGTTCCAAGTGGTATTGAGGAACCATCTTCAACTAGCATGAATTAGAGTAAGTTTATTTAGATTAGAGTGTGTAATGGAGTTCTAATTTTAAACCCGAGCTAATAAAAAGAGTGTTTGTGTTGTAATTCTTCGGTTGGATGAGTCGGAATAGTAGAATTAGAAGCTACAACTAAGATAGTGTTATTATCTTTTGTTTGTAACTCATTTTATCTTTTGAATTCTTGATTATTTTGGGTTGAGCATGATTGATATTTCTTTTGAATATTGACTCGGGCTGTTATATTACAGCCAAGGCTAGACAGGAGCCCGGTACACAAGGTTCAAGAGTATCATACACCGACCCGACATCAGGTGAGTAGTTATCATTATATGAATTATATATTTTGTTGAGATGTTTGTTACAGATTAAATATACTACATTAAATTGATTGAATAAATCAAGGTTGAGTATGAATTACCAAGTGGTGTTGGTTATGATACAATAATGGCTGAGATAGCCATTTGAGATTAACTTGAAGAGAAGTAGGAATATATATAAACAAGTTATTTCTAATTACTCACCGAGCTTTTATAGCTCATAAATCATTTGTTATTTTTGTATGTGTTAGGTTCTGGTAGTGCAGGTCATGGAAAACACATCACGGAGGGTTAGCTGGAATGGAGTTGGACTATGGAATGAAGTTGTGTTGTTGTTTGAACTTTTCAATGTCCCAGTTTTTGTATAAAACTTGAAGTACTTGTTGTATATATATACAGTTTGTAACTTAAACTAGGCTTTTGATGCAACTTTATAACTTGGTACTCATCTTTTGGGTTTACACCAATATAATACTTATGTTTGATCAAATAAATTGGTGTATCCTTGAATTGCGAAATCGGGCATTACACATGCCATTGAACAGTTTAATGTGTCTCAACAGATATAGGAATTTCATAAGATGAAATTGATAAGTGCATTATCTACGTTAATGACCATTGTGTTGTGATTACGGCATCCCTCTTCACACCATAGTTGGGGTATTTTGGGTCCTAGCCTTAATAAATAATATATTGGGTAATTATTTAAAAGGATTAATTAAACTGATAAAATTATGTTTATTGTAGATGCCTGAATCTAGTGTCTATTCTCCTCCCTCTCCTCTTAACCCATTTCTAAGAGCATCAGAAAGCACCTGCTAAATATGGAAAGGCTGGCTGGCCTCAACTGTAAGGAATGACTTCGCAATTGGAGACTGGCTATCGGCATTGCTGGCAAGCTACATCTCACCGAGTATCCGATCCCGGTTCCACCGAAACAAGTCATCATAAAGTGCCTTTATGATAAACATGACTTATTAGTTGATGAATCCGAAAAGATTCGTGACCTCATGCTATTGACCATTGACCCCGAGTTCCGCAAGGATTTTGAATCCTTGGGGCCATATGAGTTAATGCAATCGGTTGAGGAAAGGTTCCAAAATCTGGTTGTAGAGGAACGAGCTAGGATCTTCAAAAGACTTGCAGAGTGTAAGTTAAAAGAAGGAAGTAGCATTGAGTCGCATGTTCTTCAGATTGAAGCGTACATAGGCGAATTATACAAACTTGGTTATTCCATGAGTCAGGAGTCGAGTGTTAACACTCTACTTGCTTCACTGACCAGTAAGTACGATCTGTTCATTCAGACGTATAGAGAGGAAGACCAGAAAAAGACCTAAATGGAAATGCATCCACTGTTGACTTTATACGAGTCACTCTTGGACAGGCATAGCTCTAATGGTTCAGCTACTTTTGGATTAAGTCTAGTGAAAAGACGTAGCAAGAAACGATCCAGATCGTCTGGACAAGTCTTAAACTGGGAATCCACAAAATCGGATACAGTCGCGGAAAGATTGGAAGACGCTCCAAGGTCAAAATCTCTTGAAAGCTCAGGTATATCTAAAAACCTTAAAACTCCTGTTCCATAATTCCTTGATGCATAATGTGATAGTCACATTTTGGTTTGTATGCAGGGAATCAGTAAGGTACGGGACTCTGGCGCATAGGAGCACATTTGGATTAGATTTCCAGCTCATGCAGTTTTAGAGTTTAGTTAGATATTGAAATCATGTTATTAGCTTATTAGATGCGTATGACATTGTCTATCATATAATACATTGTTCAAGGATTTTGTTTAAATAAATTGTCAATTTTCTTTTAACACATGTTGTTTGAAATATCCTTGAAATGTTGTATGATTGTGTTGAATGCATAATTAGTAATAACTTGAATGTTGAATGCATCCAAAGTGTTTGTATTTTAGGAATTGTGTCCCTTATGATTGTTAATGTTATAAGAATCAATTCAACCAAAGGACCAGTTAGACAGGACTTTGGAATCATTTGACTTAGAGTCTCATGATGAATTGAGTTCTTAATGTGTAAAGAAATGAATCAACCAAAGATCCAGTTGGACAGGACTTTTGAATCATTTGACTTAAAGTCAGATGATGATTAAGTTCTTTATAAAGCACATGTGGCAAGAAATGAATCACCCAAAGATCCAGAGGATAGGATTTTGAAATCAGTTGACTTAGAGTCAACTGAAGATTGCAAGTCTTGAAAAAAATTAACAAAGTCATATGTTTACATAGAGATGTGAAAGACATTAAGATTAGGAGCAACAAACACATCAGTTATTGTGTATTGCTCGAATCTTCAAATAGAACACAATTGTTTGTACTTTACAATATTTGTCATTCGGTATGACAAATATGGCTTCGCTTATCAGAATAAGTGATTGAATTAAAACCTTGAACAGTTCAAGGACTTCAAAGGAAGTACAAGACCTACAGAACCTGAGTGACAACATAAACTGGGAAAATGTTTCACAGTTTATTCCCTTCCAAGAACATTAATAGTTATAATGTGTCTTAGGGAAGACGATGGAGCGTTGGTCGAAACAGTTCGATCCTCAATGTATGAGATACATTGCCAATTAGTTTCCGATACATTGAATACTAAACCAGTCAGACCATATTCCAACCACATCCTTCGACTAAGTAGGTTTTGCAGACACTGTCTGAAATGTAAAGTTGGGATTGTCCCATTTGTACATTAAAGGTCCAGGGTCTTGTAGTGTTCGTCCGAACCTCATGACCAGCCCGAACCTAATCAGAAATTTCGTTTCACTAGCTATCCCACTGTAGCTGGAAGAGAAAGAGCTCTTTTAGAAAGAACTCATGTTCTAAGGAAACAGTGGGAGTTGGGACAGTCCTGAATGAGTTCAGGATTAGCCAAGTGAAATAGCCTTTAGTCATCACTAGGCTTAGAGCAGAAATCAGATTTTTGTTTTAAAATTCTGACATAATCTTCTCTTGACCAGTAGTACTAATCACCATCATAAGCAGTTATGATCAGGGTGACATACCGATTAGTGGTAAAACACTATAGTTGGTACGGATTTTCAATCCGACTACTTGGAAGCATTGGTGAGCCCGGTTGCTGCCAATTAAGAGAACTTTAGGACGAGATACAGTCTATATGACAGTTTGATTGATTTTACAACTGGTCTTAAAACCAGTGGGAGTAATCATCAAAAGAAACCAATATGGACAGAAACGTACCTTCAGAACATCTGGTTGAGTGAGACGATACTCAGAGTCAAGAAATTGACTCCGAGAGAAGGACTCTCAATAGAATATGAGATCCGAAAGGATACTGTATATTATAAGTCGTTAATGGAGCGCGTGTGGATCACTGGCACACTAATGGGGACTCACAAGAATATGCCAGTATAAAGGTACGTGGTCCTGGGATTACCCCATGGGCATCTCGCAAGAAAGGATATTCAGATTCTCAAAATATGCCAAAGGATTGGATTTTGAGAAAGGTCTGAAAGATATCCATAAAGATGTCAGAAAGGTTTGGATTCTCAAAAATGTGCCATAAGCTCTGGATTTTGTGAATAGTCCATAACCATGTCAAAGCTAGTGGGAACGTCGCCATTATCTATCTCCATATGTGTGTTACATAATGCTTCTAGGAAACATCTCTTTTCATTACAAAGTGTAACGACTTGGTGTTAAGAGACGGATCGCTATGAAAGACTTAATAGAGATACGGCATGCTCAGGTGGTTACAAACGTGTATGAGATAGATCGAAACTCTACCAAGATGATCTTGATGAGACTTTAGATGCATAGCTCAGGAAAGGAGTTTATGTCATTGCAAAGTGTGATGATTTGGCATGAGAGATATAAAAGGTGCAACATACTCATATAATCCATAGACATCTATCAGATAGATGTTACCATCAGTATAGACCTGGCCATAGTAAGCATGATCTTGATAAGATTCAAGATGCATGGAAAAGAGTCTCCGAAAGGAAATAGTTATTGAAAATCATGACACAAGGATTATAAGTAATCCTTAGATTCCAAAATAGTTTGGAATAGGACTGGATCGAATCCAACAAGTTTCTTGGATCGATCAGAAGTGTCGTGAACATGTCTTGATGACTTAATGCTTAGAGCATAGTGAGTCAGATTCAGGATATGACCTGGCTGGGAATACTTAATGGATTTTGTACATACGTGAGAAATCATTGGAAAATGATTAGGGGTGAATGTTGATAACAATTTGAAAAGAGTTTTTAAAATAAGGACTTAATGGTTAAAGAATTTCGTTGGCATTCCGATGGAGCGCGTGTGGCTCACCGGCACATCGTAACACCTCGAAATAGTCTTAGGGTGCACTCATGTGGACTAAAGATCCCGAGAACCACGGAAAGTCACAGTACATAGAATGGAGTTGTTAGTGAGAATGACGGTATGACCAAAATTGAAATATCATCGGAAGGATATCCGATCGGATGAAGTGTATTAGTGTATAACACTTGAATACATAGAAAGAGTGAAAGGTCAAGTAGACATAGATACATAACACGAATTAAATAGTTTAAAAGGAATCTAGAAACCGATAATAGTTTTATGTAAAATCCGACTTGGTGATTACCTCGTGGAGACTTGGTAATTAGGCAAGAGTAGCCACCGGTCAGATTTTATGTTTCAATTTTGCATGTTTCACTTCCCGAAAAATTTGATTATTCAAAAGTCCACAGTCGCTCATACTTTTCGGGAGTAAGTATGAACGAAGATTGTCGTGAATTGGTTTCTAGATTGTCTAAGGAGTTAGACATTGCAGTAAGACTGCTACAACATTCATGAGTGCTTAGAAATAGAGATTTGAGTATTGGATAAACCCGTGCTCAATAGATTGCTTCATGGATTACATCACGAGCAATGTTGAGACGATAATATCGTATGATCTTGAAGCAGAGACATATGAGTTGAAATTTACAAGTCGGTTGTGCATTGATAATACGTAAACACATCAGTAACTCGATGTTATAAAACACATTGTTGTGTACAATTTTGATAAGTAAAAGACACAAGCATATGAGTCGAAGCTTATTCGTTCCTTGACCATGATGGAAAACATATATATCTGTAGGCCGCTCGATGATTTTGAAGTTGACTAAAGTGCTGGCCAGCCTGGACTAAATTTGATGTGTTCAATTAGAAGTCTGAAAGTCATAAGCAGAATCGGAAATCGGGAAACAAAGTATTGGACAGAGATTGATCTCAATCCATGTCTCGTTTCTGAAAATATCTTGTTGGACGAAGGATCATATGATCACTTATCTTTGGACAGAACTGACTGGGTCAGAATTCGGCAGTAGTTTCCTGGAAGCTGAAGTTTGTTAATTAATTAGAAGATAAATTAAAGTCATAGACTTATCCAAGTGGGAGACTGTTGGATTAGGTGTCTAAGCCATGACTTTATATTTATATGTTTATCTTGTTAATTGAAGCAAAGTCCATTTGGGTTGCCCTCATAGCTGGAGGTTAGGATAGAGTTCAGTAGAGTAAAAGGGTGATTTATTAATTGTTTAATAAATCAATAGAATTAATTAAATGGTTTATAATATATTTAAGTGTTAATATATTTATTAGAAACTATAATAATTAATTAAGATTTAATCTAGAATTAATTGGATTTAATTCAATGATTAAATTAATTAATTAAAAGTGTAAGGACTGGTTCTGTAATTATTCAATAGTTGAATATTGACTGGCCAGTGTACAAGGGTGGAAAGTGGCGAGTTTATGGTGTGGGCACCATAAATCTCGAAACCCTAATTAGGGTTTAGAGAAAGCCTTGCCCAATTAGTAAAAGGCTTACCAAAGATGGGCTCTAGGGTTTCAAGTTGTACCACCTGAGATCTATAAATAGGGATCCCCTGGGAACCCTAATCCTGTGCCATTTTGACCTAAGACTACTCTACTAGACTATCTTCTCCATTGCTTTGGGTGTGACACCATTTGAGGCAGGACACTTGTGCTGCTAGCTTCAAGGATCATAAGATCAAAAGGTTGGTTTTTCTCAGTTTTGATATTTTGAAATAATGGTTTCCTTTAGGTTTTAGTTTATTATCTTCATAGAAGAAAACATAGATCATATTAGGGTTGCATGTGAACCATAGGAATTATTTGTTCATAGATTTCATAGAAAACCCTTCAACATCGACTCTCTCTGTGCCGGTCATTGATCTCGATAGCTTTTTTGCAACCGCTTCTGGATCTTCCACGTATTCCTCTGAGCTCAATAAGCTTCACACAGCTGCTAAAGCATGGGGTTTCTTCCAGGTCAACGCTGACCAAGTCTATATCTTCACTTCCATTTTGTCTTAGTAAATTAGAAATAGTATTGTTACGTTGCAAAATCATGATAAAATCCAACGCGATCTGCAATATTTTTTGTAACAAATTTCGTATACTTGATTAAAACAGGTTATAAACCATGGAATAAGTGAGTCCCTATTAGAGGACTTTAAGAGGGAAGCCTTCAGCTTCTTCAAGCTTCCTATTGAAGAAAAACAAAAACTTTGGCAGGAAAAAGACAGCCAAGAAGGTTTCGGTCAGCTTTTTGTTGTATCCGATGAACAGAAGCTTGATTGGTGTGACCTGTTTTACATATTTACCCTTCCACACAATCTCAGGAAATCCTGACTATTTCAGAATTTACCTCCAATTCTCAGGTTCTTTCTTCCTTCTGCAAATGAAAGCTTCTAGTTTAAAAGTTGCATTGTGTGTTTTTTTATTGGATGTATGTGTTTTGGAAATGATCATATGATATTAAATACTTAGAATCAGATAAGTCCAGATGTGGTTTTGCTATTTAAATTGTAGTAACATTTTTTATGGAATTGAGTTTTTTTCAAATTATTATTATTTGAGAAACTAATTATTAAAAAAGGCAAGATACAGAAAAATATAGAAAATCACAATATGGATTGATCATTTTATGGATTTAGCCACTAAACTTCTATCTTAAATTTGTTGGGTGTTGAAATCAATTAAGAGTTGAATAGTGACTATGGTTCTAGCAATTATATAAGAGTTTAACAATCATGCATGAGTAATGTAAAGAATAGACGAACAAAGTGAAATGGATAACTTGTGCCGAATGCTTGATTATAACTTTAGGGTTTTACAATGGGGTTTTACAATCGCACACCAAACACGGTATGGTATCACTGATATTTATACTGAATCAGTGATACGCATAGTACAATACTTTTCAGAGAATATTCTATCAGATGTACTATCCGATAGAATGACAGGGTCATGCAACACATAGTCTGCAACCACGCGTGCACCAGGGTTTCACAACGGTGAAGTCTTCGGATCCTCCAGGTGATATCCTTTGGAGTCTTCAGACTTCGGGGTCTTCTATTCGTTTATTACTTCGGGGTTTTTCTTCAAAAAGCCTTCTGATAGAACTTCGGATACATATGCACTTCATCACAATTATTCCCAACAATCTCCCCCTTTGTGTGAAGTGCATCCAAAGCCTAAACACGGAAGTGTCTTTTGTAGGCCCTCTTCAAGGTTTTCCTAACTGCCAAGTACCAGTTCATATGATCCATGAACTTCTTCTTCTTTTCCTCTGTATTAGCATGACAAGCATTCACATAAGGAATCATGCCTGAGATAAAAGAGGAGGGATGGAGGCCAAGATAGTCTATTTCAAAGAACTTGATCATGACTTCAGTTTTGTTTCGAAGTCCTTTGAAGACTACAACGTATGGTTCATCGAGAATCTCTCCATTCTTGAATCTGCTTATGTTTCGAACTACAACAGGAGGAGTGTTCACTAGTTTCTTGTAGTAGGAACATAACTCAATGTCGTGCTTGGCAAACCTCAGCAGGTAGTTGTTCAGAAAACCCAAAATGTGGTTTTTGATTGTAAGTACAGACATTGCTGCATGAGCTGCATTATTTCTTTGCAGAAGGTCAAGAATTTGAATGAAGTCCATTGGATTCAAGATTGGGAAGTCGGCAATCGTAAACCTTGACTCAACCTCATCTGCACCATGAAGAACAAGAAATGCATAATTCGTGAGGTTCTCATAAGTTTCTGCCTCCTTGATTGATATGATTCTCTTGATCTTGTTCAAGCTCCATACTTTACTCTGATGTTGAATGAACATGACATGGAAGTTGATTTTGTTGGACCAGTAGATTGGCCTCTGTTCATTTGTAATGGACTGAATGAATTGAAGGAAGGAGAAAGTCTTCGGATTAAAAGGAATGTCAAGTTGAATGTCTTCGGAGTCTGTTGTTTCAAAACTCCGAAGTGGTAGTCTGTTGTGTACACTCAAGTCTTGAAATCCGAAGAGTTTGATAGCCTCTGCGATCCATTTTCCATCATCACGTGCGAAGTTGTTCATTTTGATCATCAAGGCGTAGTCAGCACGTTTGGCTTTGTAGACATCCTCCATGTGTGGAGCAATTATGCTTTCAACAGACCTATCTGTCGAGCTTCCAGCTCCAGCTGATCCACTAGCTCACATGGTAGTTGTTGTGATGGTTGAAAATGTAGGACCAGCTGTGGTTGTTGTGGCTGCGGAGGTTAACCTAGGCCTTTCTCCCCCTTGTGAAGCATGGTCTACATGCTGACCAGTTACAGGCCTGCCTTGTGGTCTAGATAACCTATCTACAAAGTTTATCAGAGGCTGTAATACAGTTCTTAACCGAATGGTCATGTCTTGGGTAAGAACTGCATTTGTTCTTTGGAGTTGCTCTGTAAACTTTGAGATGTCTGAAGCAGCTTGGGCGGCTGTGAGCTCTTCAATCTTTGCTCTAGCCTCATCAAGTTGTTTTTCAAACTTGGTACTTTGCTGAGATTCACTCCGAAGTTATTGCAAGGCTTTCATGACTTTGGAGTGTGATTGTTCAGCCTTTTCAGCAAAGGCTCCGATTTTCTTGTCAATATTGGCTACAACAGACTCCAATTTTTGTTCAAAGGAAGATTGAATCTTACTTTGTTGATCCATGAGTTTCTTCTCGAGCTGCTGTACTGAATCTTTTATTTCTTTGGATAGGGTGACTTCCAGAGACTCGATCTCTTCCGTGATGTCACCCAAGGTTGGTTTTGTGGGATCGAAGCCAGTTTGTACTTGAATCAGAGTATCTGTAATGCCCCGGTTTTTTCTGGGTACGTTATTTATTTTAATTAATTAACTATGAGGCATTATATAAATTTAATTAATTAAGTATGATTAATTAAAAGATTGGGCTTATAATTTTTCCCATCTTGTAATCATATAATTAAGTCCATGGGTTTATAGCCAAACCCAATTAAAGCTTAGATGGTCTTCTAGCCCAAAGGCTCTAGGGTTTAGCCCACTAATCTAATATATTAGTGTTCAAAAACCCTAATTCCTCCACTCCACCCTCTCTTTCACGGCTCCCTCTCCCTCTCCTTGTCTCTCTCTAGGCTCACTCTCTTTCTCTCCCTAGCTCTCACTCTCGGCCAAGCAAAACAGCCACACCGCCGCCCTCTTGTCACCGGATTCACCACCAAGCCACCGTCATCATCATCACTCTCCTCAAACCAAGAACCTTGCTCTTGTGTTCATCCCTAACTCCAATCCTTGGTATGTTTGTAATCTTGATTGTTCTTCAATTCTATCATTTTATGTAGCATCTTATGTTGTTATTTTGATGTAGTAATCTCTCTACTTCTACCATTTCTTTTAGATGTATGTATCTTAGTGTTAGATCTGAATACACCACCTCATTACGTCATTATTGATGTACATATGAGTGTGAGTGTATGTGAAAGATCACTACAAAACCCTAAATTGAAAATCATGATCTGAGGGTTTTGTACTTGGATTTATGATTAAGTTCTTATAGTTTACATATGGCTAAATGAATCCCTAATGATCTCTAATCCTTTTTAGTACCACCATATTCATGGGGACTAAATAGGATGAGTTGGTACATCCTAGAATGTATCCCAAAGAGAAAAGGGTGGATTGGCCAAGAAATGTCATTAAAGGTTATGTTTCTGCTTCAATCAGAAAAGGGTGGATTGGATAATTAAATAACTGGAACCCCTTATTCTTGGCATGCAATTTTCGAAATTAGGGAATAAGGATAGGGAATTAATTTGATTAATTTTGTGGTTCCCCATTCTTGATTTAATTAGTTTAATTAGATTGTTTAATTAAAAGACCAATTAAATCACTTAAAGAATTAATTAAATTTTCGAAAAATAGAAATAAATTTGCAAAAATTCTTAGAAAATTAATTCTAAAATATTTTAATGAGATTAAAATATATCTTATATATTTATGATTAAAAGTTAATATTTATATATAAGAAAATTGGTTAGTCTTATCGCTAGTAGGCTCATTCACAAAACTGTCCTATAAAGAGGGTATAAGGCGACTGCCTATAAAATGGCTGTCTAATTGGTATCTACTCTTACCCACCGCTCTCCTGGTCAGTCGAGTGTCGTTAGCCAAACGGGTTTGATAGAACCGCTAAGCCTCTTAAAAGTATAATGCTATAATTGAAAGTACTAGAACCTTAATCAAAAACCCAATCTAGTTACTTTAGGTTAAAAATGTGAATTGGTGCTAATCCATGGAATTGCACATTAGACTTTGTGGAACGTTGGTGGAGCGTGTACCGTTAACCGGCACGCCAATTGGGGTCCACAAAGAGTCAAAATGGGTTTCTCGATTTTGTCATTATTAACGGAGCGTGTGTGGTTAACCGGCACGTTAATTATAGATGACAATTGACTTCGAGAGTACCGAGCAAATTTGAATGGTTATTCACACCCGGTTTGTGATCCTCGGCATCCTAGTCACAAACAATGGGGCACATCCGAGACTAAACATGGTGTAATACCGTATTATTAAATTTTAGAGATTTGTCTTAATCTTAGTGTAATTAAGATTAAATAAGTTGCCACATGCATTAGGATAGTTAAAAACCCAGTTGAGTAAAGTTTGGAGTTGAAATATACCAAAGCAGGCTACACGGGTCGTGTATGGTCACACGGGTCGTGTAACATTCCTTAAGAAAGCATGCAGTAAGCCTTTCAGACCTACGCTGGGCGTGTGAGCCTACACGGGGCGTGTAGGAATTGTTCAGGAAGCATGCAGTAAGCCTTTCAGACCTACACGGGGCATGTGAGCCTACACGGGGCGTGTAGGATTTGTTCAGGAAGCATGCAGTGGGTCTCACACGGGGCGTGTCAGCCTACATGGGGCGTGTCAGCCTACACAGGGCGTGTGACGCGCGTAGAATTGCTTCTTTAAAACAGATTTCTTTCATTTTGGGTCAAAATTAGCTCGTCCAAACTCCCTCTAAAACCCTAGAAACTTGCCCTAAACCCTCTAAGGTTGAAATTAAGGCTTGTAATTCGAGAATTGAAGTTAGGGTTTGATATCTTGTGGTACAAAAGGTAATCTCCCTTTTTTTAGCTTCAATTTGATGGTTGAATTCTTTGAATTGAGATGGTTCCAAGTGGTATTGAGGAACCATATTCAACTAGCATGAATTAGAGTATGTTTATTTGGATTAGAGTGTGTAATGGAGTTCTAATTTTAAACCCGAGCTAATAAAGAGTGTTTGTGTTGTAATTCTTCGGTTGGATAAGTCAGAATAGTAGAATTGGAAGCTACAACTAAGATAGTGTTATTATCTTTTGTTTGTAACTCATTCTATCTTTTGAATTCTTGATTATTATGAGTTGAACATGATTGAGATTTCTTTTGAATATTGACTCGGGCTATTATATTATAGCCAAGGCTAGACAGGAGCCCGGTACACGAGGTTCAGGAGTATCATACACCGACCCGACATCAGGTGAGTAGTTATCATTATATGAATTATATATTTTGTTGAGATGTTTGTTACAGATTAAATATACTACATTAAATTGATTGAATAAATCAAGGTTGAGTATGAATTACCAAGTGGTGTTGGTTATGATACAATAATGGCTGAGATTGGTGAAACTATTTGTGATGAATTGCTCAACTATCCGAAGTATGTCTGCCTAAAGCCCCGAAGTCAAATAAACAACGAAAGACCCTAAAGTCTTAAGACTCCGAAGTGCTGTGTACGGAAGATCCGAAGACTTCACAGACTGTCATCTTGTGTTTTGTGTGCATGCGTATAGTACAATACATGTTGCATGAATCTTCTATCCTATTGGCTAGTACATTGATAGGATATTCTCTGTTAAAGTTGTACTATTGGTATCACCGATTCAGTATAAATATCATTGATACCATGCCGTGTAAAGAGTGAGATAACGAGCAATTGTATGTCTACCAAATAGAAAACCCAATTGTAAAACCAAAAATCTAATCAAGCATTCGGCACATGTTATCCATTTCATTCTGTTCATCTAATGTTTTATATTGTTTTACATTGATACGTGATTTTTAAACATTGGAGATATTATTAGAATCCGAGTCATTACTCTACTCATAATTAATTTCAACACCCAACAAGTGGTATCAGAGCCAGGTTAGCTCAAAAACCTGTTGATAGAGTTCGAATTCCTTTGCTTCAGTTCTAGATCTGAATCGATTCTCAGATCTAGCCTTCCGCAACTGCTGCAAATCTCTACTACCCGTTTTTACTGAAAAGATCCAGTTGAAATACATCAAGATGACTGATTCCACAGCAACTTATGCCAATATGCTTAACTATGCAAATCTCATCGGTTCTGTAACAAAGGCCCCTGTTCTAGTAACTTCTTACTATGATTATTGGGCTGGTCGAATGAAAGATTATCTTATTGGACTGGACAAAGATTTATGGAGGTCTGTGACTGAAGGTCCACACACAGACATTGTTGGTCGATTTGTTGTTCCTGACGGAGAAGAAGCCGTTGTCCTTAATGCGGCAGACATAAAGAAGCTTGAAAACGATGAGAGGGCCATGCGTGAACTGAGAAGTGGATTGGGCCCCGATGTCAGCCACCACATTGCTGACGCGAAATCTGCAAAGGAGATGTGGGACAATCTCGAACTCCGTTTCGGAGGAGATAAAATCCTCCATACTAGCAAAGTTCAAGAAATCCTTGCAGACTTTGGGAAATTTAAGCAAGAAGAAAATGAGTCCTTAGAAGCCTGTTATGAACGTTTGAGCAACATGATTTACACACTTGATAAGTATGGGGAAACAAGAAGCCAACAAGAGATAAATATCAAATTTCTCTACAGTCTTCGCAAGGAGTGGAGGCCAATCATGCTCATTGTCAAATCCTATGAGAATATTGAGAAATACAAGCTGCCTGCCCTATACAATCTATTAAAATCACATGAACCCGATGTGGTAGGTCGAAGAAGTGAAATGGCTAGTTCTGGACCACTAGCTCTCGTGTCAAAGGAAGATGAAGAATCAAGTGATGAAGACATTGCTGCCTACATGGTAGATGATAATGGAGATACTGTTGCTCTCTATGCCGCCAACAATCGTAGATTCAAGAAATCTTTCTTCAAAAACAACTCTGGGAAGCAATTTGTGAAAAACTTTAACAAATCAAACTTCAACTCCAAGCCTAAACCTGAAATATTCACTCCAAAGGAGGAGAACTTGAAATTGTCAACCCCGAAGCCATCTGAAAAACCGGCTTCGGAGTCATCCAAAGAAAAGTCCAAAGAGAAGAAGATCTCAGGTGATTCTGGTTATGATTGCAACTATTGTCATGGCAAGAATCATTTTGCAAAAGACTGTATGCTTCGGAAGCAAAACGAAAAGAAACCACAAGTGAAGGATGAAGCATATTACGCAAGAAAAAATGGAGGAGGTTAGAGTAAAGACCAAAGACCTAGCCTTAATGGCTGCTGATGATCGTCAAGGATCATATCAAGTTTGAACTTCGGATTCAGTGATGACGAAGTAAGAAAGCCATCTCATAGTGCTTTCATGGCCTATGATGTCGATAAGAGCTTTTTAAAAGACACTTCAGAGAAATTGAATGATGAGGAAATGATGAAGGTTGAAGCAACTGCGGGTCTTGGGTTTGTGACTTCGAAGGGACTGGAAATGACAGCTGCTGATACTCTGAAGACGTGGTTTGAAGACTCTTCTGATGATGATGAGGAAGTGTGCTTGATGGCAAATGACACCCGTTTGACAATCCCAGAACAGGTATAAAAACTTCTTTCATCTTTTAAAATTCCTATTTCTCATTCTGCTGCAATTATAAATGAAATAACTCGTGATTGCTCTGTTATGCATAAATTACTCATTGATGCTAAAAATAGGGAAGTACTCACTGAGCAGGAGCTTCTAAGCTTGAGGGGGAGAGTAAAGAGCCTGAAGCTAGCATTAGAAAAATCTAATCTTATAATCTCCCTGTTAGAAGAAAACAGAGAAAAACTCCTAAACAATCATGATGTAATCTTGAAACAACGAAACATATTTTGTGAAACAGCCAAACGATTATATGCGCATATTACTAGAATTTATCATTCAGCTGATGTTTGCAATGTCCATCATAGACAACTATTGCCTTTCATTGAGTTTAAATTAAAGGAAGTCGATAGTATATCTTATGAATGCGAATCCATAGTATCAGGTTTCGAAGTTACAAATCCCTCTTATAAACATGGCCTGATATCTGTAGAAAAACATCTAACTGCTGATAACTTGTTGAAAATATTGCCTCAAGAAATTCCCATCCTGAAAAAGGTTGTACCTCAAATTGAAACAAAGGAAAAGGAACTTGTCAATAACATGTCTGAGAAAGATTCTGAAAGTGATTCGGACATGGAGGAGATTGATTGTTCTTCTTTGATATTGTTAAAGTCATCCTCTATATCTGAATCGACCTCCGAAGACATTTCACAATTGTCTTCGGTGGACAAAGGAAAAACAGAAATGGATTGTGAATCAAAAATTTTTGAAACCAAAGAAACTTCTAATTCCAAACTTCAAATCATAGATGAATCCGACTCTTGTGATCAATATCTCAAGGATAATTCAAAAAGACTAGTCAAAGTGCATGTATCTATCCTAAGGTTTCTTACTTCAAAAACACAATTTTTGTAAAACCTGGTGGATTACCCTCAATTGATAATGAATTGAAAAAACTTCTTGAAAAGGATAACTCCACAGTTACAAATGAAGGGTTTTTCTCATCATCCAAAATGGTCGAGAACGAAATGAATGAGAAAATGGAAGTAAAAATAAATATAAGGAAACAAGATTTATATGGTCACAATGTGTATAATCGTCTTTGTTTTGAAAAAGAGAAAATACCCAAAAACTTGTCACACTTACTAAATCTCAAGAATGATGATCACATTTACATAAATCAAAACTACAAACAAATTCAAGTTGTGGAGAAACCCATAGTTCCGAAGATGGATGTATTGGAATTAATGGAATCTTGTGAATGTGTACCTTTTTCACACAATCCTGAAAATGAAGTTTCAAAATCAAAAGTTTTAACCAACAAAACTTCGACACAAAAACCCCAAATTTTGAAAAGACCACAAGTTCTACAAAAACCAAAATCAGCAGTGGTGATTTCAAAACCAACTCAAAAACCCACTGTTGAAAATTCGAAAACCAAGCAAACCCTAAATCTTGTGAAAAGAAAAACTCCTTTTAGAGATTTGAAACAAAATGAAGCAATTGCTTCCACTTCTGGTACAAAACCTGTTTGTTCAAAAATCTCAGAAGTTAAAAGTCGAAATGAAAAACCAACTTTTACACCAACGAAACCTAACTTTCCAAATCCAAAATTTCAAAAACCGACGAAGAAAACATTTTCAAAAGGAAACAATCTGATAGATACATTCCACAAATGGCTGGACAACAATTTGGATATGTTCAAGGATAAGGATCTCTCATTAAATGACTTTAAAATGGCATACGAAGAGTATCTTTGTACCTCTACGTTGTGCAGCTCAATTTCAACGAAGTCAAAAACTGAAAAACCAAAACAAAACTGGAAAAGAAATGACTTGAAAGAAAACTTAACTGCAAAAACAAAAACTTCAAAATCTTCAAAATCCTCAAAATCAAAATATTCTATTCAAAAATGGGTTCCGAAGTCTGCCAATTTGTCAGTCACTTCGGACTCATCATTTTTAACTATAAACTCTTCTGAATCCTGCTCAAACACTTCGGAATCACGCTCATCACATGAGGCTTCGGATAATTTGATTAATTTAAATGCAAATGAAATTTCTGAAGAGGCCGTAGAAAAATGGATTCAAGAATCCTTTGCTTACCCTGAGGACCCAAGATTGATTGGGTACCAACTCCTTCTTGATTGATTGCAGGTTATGTCTGATGAGCGGTATGATTCAAAATGGTACATGGATAGTGGCTGCTCAAGACATATGACTGGGAGGAAGGAATATCTCAGGGATTACAGGAATTTGGAT
The DNA here is from genome assembly GCA_023525715.1 of Cichorium intybus. NCBI lineage: Eukaryota > Viridiplantae > Streptophyta > Magnoliopsida > Asterales > Asteraceae > Cichorium > Cichorium intybus. The sequence goes on along the minus strand of CM042013.1, from coordinate 108,796,230 downwards.
GATGCTGGAAATGTTCGCTTTGGTAACAATGAAACATGTCCAATTCGGGGATATGGAAAAATAACAAATGGCCAATTCACTATCAGTCGAGTGGCATTTGTTGAAGGATTAAAACATAACCTTGTGAGTATATCTCAATTGGTAGTTGGAACAGGAAACTCTGTCACATTCAACAATCAAGGGAGTGTAATCACCAAAGAAGCAACAAATGAAGTCTTACTGAAATCAGAAAGGAAGGGATCTATGTTTCCCTTAAATCTAAAGCCAGTGACAGGTGGGCAATCCTTATGTCTTCTCTCCAAAGCCAACTCCAATGTCAGCTGGTTATGGCACCGAAGACTCGCTCATCTGAACTTCAAAGACCTGAACAAATTGGTGGCTATGGATTTGGTTCGAGGAATGCCGGCTCTCAAATTCGACAATGATTCTCTTTGCTCTGCTTGTGAACATGGCAAACAGACAAAACAAAGGCATCCTACAGTGATCAACCCAAAAATCACCGAACCTCTTTCTTTTCTCTACATGGATTTGTGTAGACCATCTGCAGTAGAATCAATAGGAAAGAAGAAGTACATTCTTGTTATTGTTGATGACTATTCAAGGTTCTCTTGGGTATTATTCCTAAGACACAAATCAGATGCAGCTGAAGAAATCATCAACTTTATAAAGAAGATGGAATTGATGCTCAACAAGAAAGTCCGAACTGTGCACAGTGACAACGGTTCGGAGTTCAAAAATCAGACATTGGATAGATTCTTGAAGACAAAGGGAATTAGTCACAACTTCTCTGCACCCTATACTCCTCAACAAAATGGGGTTGTGGAAAGAAGAAATCGCTCTCTATGTGAAGCAGCCAGAACAATGCTAAATTTTGCAAACTTGCCCATGTACTTCTGGGCTGAAGCTATCTCTACTGCATGCTTTACTCAAAACAGATCCTACATTCACAAAAGATTTCATATTACACCTTACGAAGTAATCAACCGAAGAAAGCCGAATGTCAAATTTCTTCACATCTTTGGTTGTAGGTGTTTTATCTTAAACATGAAAGATCCCTTGACCAAGTTTGATGACAAATCAGAAGAAGGCATCTTCCTTTGTTACTCTCAAGACTCAAAAGCCTACAGAGTCATGAACAAGAGAACTCACAAAATCGAAGAAACCTTTAATCTAAGGTTTGATGACTACTACATCAAGAAGTCTCTGCATCCATTTCCTATGTCTTCAATCTTTCCAAAGCCTGTTGTAGATGCTGTTCCAATCACAACATTCGACATAGACTTCTCACTTTTATTTGATCAACCTGTGAGAGCTGTGGAATCCAAAGCTAGGGCACCAGATAACCATGACTCCGAATTCTCCAAGCTCACAGATGGACCTGATGACTCCTCTACAAGCAGCATACAAAGACCATCTTCTGTTGAGGGGGAGCCATCTAACCAAAGTATGGGAAATGCAAGTGTCGAAAGGGAGCCATCAAACCGATGTGCTAACACTCCAAGTACTGATGGGGAATCAAAAAACATTCCAGGAGGAACCAACACTCTTATCTCTACTCCCAGTCAATCTCAAATATCATATCCATGTATCCAACAATCCAGGGGGAGCCAGAGATTGCCACTCCGAATTCAGCCACAACAATCGCTTCGGATAAAGCTACCACTTCCTCAATACCAACAAATGTCCAGGGGGAGCGCATATCAAACTCTACGTCACAAATACACACACCACAAACCAACACAAATTCGAATAATCACTTGCTAATAGGTGATTTTCCTTCCACTTCGGGATATCCCTCAGACATTGAGGACATCGATGCTGAAGGATCTCCTGATTTTGATCTAAACTATCCTCCTTTGGACAAATGGACGAGAAATCATCCTCCATCACTTGTCATTGGTGATGTTCGAGATAAAGTACCGACTCGTGCACAACTTCACCAAAGGCAATTAGATCTTAACAAAACTTCTGAGTTGTGCATGTTCAATGTCTTTATTTCTAAGGTAGAACCTAAGAACGTCAAAGATGCATTTGATCACTCAGACTGGATTGAAGCAATGCAGTTGGAATTAGAAGAATTTGAAAGAAACAAAGTCTGGAGGCTAATTCCAAAACCTGCAAATGCCTCAATTGTCGGTCTCAAATGGGTATACCGTAACAAGCTAGACACCAAAGGCAACGTAGTTCGGAACAAGGCTAGGCTGGTAGTCAAGGGTTATTGTCAACAGGAGGGAATCGATTATGAAGAAACTTTTGCTCCTGTTGCCAGACTCGAATCAGTTCGGATATTTTTAGCTTATGCTGCACACAAAAACTTTGATGTCTATCAAATGGATGTTAAATGTGCTTTTCTGAATGGTGATCTTGAGGAAACCGTTTTTGTTAAACAACCACCTGGCTTTGAAAGTAAAACTCATCCGAATTATTGCTATGTGCTAGACAAAGCAGTCTATGGTTTAAAACAAGCTCCAAGAGCTTGGTATGCGACCTTGACTAAATTTTTAAAAGAATCAAACTTTAAACAGGGATCAGTGGACCCAACACTTTTTAGAAAGAAAGTTGGATCTCACTTGATGTTAGTCCAAATTTATGTGGATGACATAATCTTTGGATCTACTGACCCCAATTTGTCAAAAGACTTTGAAAAACTGATGAAAAGCAAATTTCAAATGAGTATGATGGGAAAAATAAACTTCTTTCTTGGTTTACAAATCAAACAATCTAAGGAGGGGATATTCATCAATCAACAAAAGTATACGAAGAGTTTGCTCGAACGCTTCAGAATGACTAACTGCTCCAAAGAAAAAGTTCCTTTGCCTGCAGGTACAATGTTAAATCCATCATTGGACAAACCAAAGACAGACATACAGCAATACCGAAGTATGATTGGATCATTGCTCTACCTTACAACTAGTCGTTCTGACATCATGTTTGCAGTTTGCAATTGTGCAAGATATCAGGCTGACCCAAGGGAACCTCACTTGGCTGCAGTCAAGACAATATTCCGATATCTTCATAGGACAACTGCTTATGGTCTATGGTATCCAGCAAACTCTGGTTTCTACATTCAAGCATACTCAGACTCCGATCTTGGTGGATGCTCTATTGATCGCATGAGCACTTCGGGGGGTTGTCAATTCTTAGATGGAGAACTTATCAGCTGGCAATCCAAGAAACAAACTTGTGTCTTTATCTCCACCGCAGAGGCTGAATATGTAGCAGCTGCAGCGTGCACTTCGCAAATCATTTGGATTCAAAGTCAATTGAAAGACTATGCCATTAATATGAGAAAAATTCCTTTATTCTGTGACTCTCAAAGTGCAATTCGTATATGCCACAATGCAGTTCAACATTCCAAGATGAAGCATATAGCTCTTCGCTACCACTTCATCAAAAGTCATGTTGAGGTGGGGAATATTGAGGTGCACTTTGTTCACACTACAAAACAATTGGCAGATATCTTCACAAAGGCTCTAAATAAAGAAGCATTCACAAGAATCGTTCGTGGACTTGGAATGATAGATGGATCAACTCTTCAATAAATTTCAGATTTGCTCACTCTTACTCTTTTCTGCAAATTCAAAAATTACAAAAATATTAAACTCCGTAGACCCCCGAAGTCAATTTTGGCTTCGGAGCTCATCGGAGAAAAACAAGCAAAAACACTTGCCACTTCACCGCAGTATTCCGAAGTAAAATATCACTTCGGAAGTCTGCGGATTAAACTTCTCTCCACAATAAAATCTCTAAATTTGAAAATCACTTAAACATTGGTTGACTTCATGTTTCAAGGATAAAAATAAAGAGTTGTTTAAGTCAAAGGAAATTCAAAAACAAGAAAATTCATACCAAACAAAAAGAAAATTTTGATGCACAATGACAAAGTTTAACTTTTCTCTCATGAATTAACCAAGTAAAGGACAAAACTTTGATTTTAGATTCTGAAAATCATACCTTATTGTACTAAAAGGTATTTGGGAATCGACTTGAAACATTGGTAAGAAGACAGACTTCAAAGTGAGGTCAAGGCTATTTTACAATTTGAAGCCTTGTTTGATTCCAATAACCTTAACATAATTTCTATTTCTAACCACCCTTCGAAACTTGACTCGCTTCAACCTCAAACTAATCTTGTAGCCTCAAAACTACATAGGATAATTCAAGTGCTCCGAAGTTTTCCTCAAAAATAGAACCAACATTGTTTGATAAGTAAATTTACATCTCTTTTCATTAAATGGTACAAAATTGAACTATATGAAGATTTTCACTCACAATGATTGTTTAATACAAAAACAAAAAGCACCAAAGAAAGAAACCAAATGGTGATGTTCTATATCTTCGGATAAGGAAATTCATAATAGAAAACAAAAGCAAAAATAAAAATAGAAAACAAGAAAGAAAAATAGAAAACAATTGTCAAAAGAAACAAAGACAAACAAAAAAAAATCAAAAGATAACCAAGGGAATGCAAAAGAAAAATCAGCGTTCAAAGGCTTATTCTTCTGCTTTAAATAACGGTACAAGGAGCTCCTATAACATAGTCGAGTACCTTGTAGAAGAATATGAACATTTCAAGTAGTCTATCTTAAATGATAAAGTGGGAGTGGTGTACGAAGCTCAAAGGCTTGTCATCAGAGCTTAGTATCCAAACACTTCAACTGATGAAAAGGAATAAAATTTTCAAATGAATCTTCAAAACAATCCAATCCAACTTCAAAAAAACTTCTGATGCTCAATTCATGAATGAAAACTTCTTTAAATTTCAAATGCAAAGGATGTTATCTTTATTATATTTGAAAATTTTGAAGCACATAAACACAACTCAAAACATGTTTCCAAATGCGAAATCAAGTTAGTAATGGGGTAATTAGACTTATACATTCATGACTGATATTGAATCAAACAAACTTCAAATTGAAAAATGGACCTCCAACAGGATTCGAATGATTCTGAACATTAATTCGTCAAATCATCTTTTCATAATGTTCATGGAAGTTAAGGTTAAATGATAGGTTGCACTAGTCAAAAGTAAAACCGAAAAACTCATAGAAAAACAAGAGAAAAACATATGGACTTCGGTACATTGACAAACACTTTGCAATCACTTGTCAATCACCGAAGTGAAGTACATTCTTAACGGTCAAAAATCCTTCTTAAAACCGAAGTCAACTTATTGTTAAAATTGAATTTTACATTTATGATTATCTCAGAGACAAACATTCTTTTGAATTTAATAACCGTTGTTATCTGTTGTTACACAGCTGTCACTGAGATAATCGTGGACAATCCTAACAATAAGATCATGACGGTTCAATTTCAAATAATGATGACTGACAACTGTACGGTTACGTCTTGCAGAAAAAGTGGAACGGCGTGGTGCTGAGGTGTCACAACATTGATGGACCATATCCCATGCACATTAAATGGCCTTGGGACCATGAATACTATATATACCTCACAACCTCTCTGTTCATCTTTTTACGCGATAATTACTCTCAGAATTCCTCAGCAACATATTTCTCAAAAACCTCAAGTTCACTCGTCTTCCTCAAACCTTTCAACAATGGCTGAAGCATCATCTCAAACAACTGAAGCTTTCTCCATCCCTGTCCTCAAGAACCAATCTGCTAATTTGGTTCTTTGCAATGATCTGAAGCTTTACCCTCAACCAATTGATGCGTTGGTTGAATGTCTGAAGAGATCCGTTCTTGGTTATGCCTTAACCTGCACTCCCTCCATCCCTGCGACTCTGGTTCACAGGGCACACTACACGTCCAATGCTCTATTTGACTCCAACAACCAAGTCAAGTCTGTATTCTATGAAGTTGTCGACTCCAAGGGCAAAACCAAGAAAGTACAATTAACTAGAGAAAAATTCGCTGAAGCCCTTCGCCTTCCTGTTTACAATTCCAAAGAGATGGTTGTACCCTCCCCTGATGAACTCGTTGGCATGTTCAATGAGATGGGATATGACCCTCTGCTCGAGAAGATCAGTCTGTTCAAGAAAAACCAACTTCCTGATCTTTGGAGATACTTCTTCAGTATCTTCCTTAGATGCCTCTCAGGAAGAACCTCAGGATTAGACTCAGCGAGTGTGGCCTTCCAAAGTCTTTTGTATGGGATCTTCTACGATGTAAAGGTAGACTATGCATCTATCCTCTGGGCTGATTTTTGCTCCCATATAAACCACAGCTTGAAGGGAACAGAAATCGCAAACCCTAGATTTTGGGCGATTGTTGTACATGCCCACTACCAACAAGCCGGATATGTTCCTGACCCTTCATTTGCTGAGATGAAGTTCACTCCCATCGCCATTCCTGCCCTTGATGAAGAACCTGCATCATTCTGTGCCCAAATCCCTCTGGTTATGCTTTCCAAAGTATCTATGGATTGCAATGAGGTAAAAACTTATAGGAATACTCTCATTATCCCATATCCTGTTCGTGATATCTCTCAGGAAGACATTCAAACTGCAGCAACCAAGTCCTAACCAAAAGCTAAAAGCAAGAAGAAACAAATCAGTAGACCAAGTGGTCCTAAGAAAACGGAGAAGAAAAGAAAGTCTTCGAAGCAAACAACTCCGAAGAGGAAGCAACTAAAAAGGTCACGAAAAGCGACTCTCAGGGATGAATCTTCGGAGTCTGATAAACACCCTGAAGCCATTCATGAAGAAGAAGAACACCAATCCCCGCCAATCCATGAAACCAAACCAACCACTCCACCACATACTACTGAACCACAATCTCCATCAAAAACAACTAGGCCACCTACACCTCCTCATATAATTCCACCTCCTCCTCCTCCAACAACAGCACAACAAACTACAACAGTAGATACCACTGAAGTACCACCACCTCCACCACCAAAATCATTCTCCACCACTGTACCACCCATTTCTTCCACTTCAGACACATTTCTCAACATTCCTTCATCCGGTGTGGATACATCATTACCTGATTATCCATTCCATGATGATTTTGATTTTGAAACCTCAACCTTCACCAAACCGCCCTCCAAGGAAGAAACCATGGCTGTCTTTCATATGGCACCAATTGCCATCGAAGACGCTGATGAAGAAAGTCTGGATGACACAGACTTTATCTTGGGAAAACAGTACAAGGTACTCAACCGAAAGTTGGATGCTCTGTTGCAGTCCAACACTGGCTTCGATCCCTCTAAGAAACCCGAAGCTAGTGTTGAAGAGCAAATTGCTGAAGCCCAAACGGCCTTAATTGGAAAAATGGAAGATTTGGTCCATGCTTCGGAGAAAAGAATTCTCGATCAACAGATCGAAATCAAAAGGATCCTAGAGACAAAGCTCAATACTGCAGTTGAACAAGTGGAAGAAAGACATCGGCTCTTAAAGGAGCAAACTGACAAGAAATTTGAGGCATTTGTCAGAAGAATGGAGTTATCAAACTCCGAATTAAAAAAGGAACCGTTCGACCTTAGGGATAAAACAGATTCCTTCAACAGACAATATCAGACAGGGTTTGCAAACACCTGTCTGATGCACACAAACGTGTGGAAGAGCTCACAGCCAAACTATCTTCCTCGACAGTTACTACTTTTGCTAATGAGCTCTGAACCACCAACCAGGCCATCATCACCGATGTGGTCACAAAATTGAAAAATACCCTTCAACCAATGATAAACGTCTCCCTAAAAATGGAGAAGTCTCAGGCGGAAAGAGCGAGACCCCAGCAGATTGCTCAGGGTGAACAACTGGTTCAACCTTCACAAGGGGGAGAATCAGAAGCCACAAGGTCTCAAGCTCTCGAGACTCCAACCTCTGAAGCCCATAAGCTCACAACAACCGAACCCCAAACAACCTATCAACCCACCATGCTGGGCAGACCATCCTTTATCCCAACAATTCCCTCCAAGGCTGACCCCATACCTGGAACCACAATGACAACCGAAGCGGGTGGTTCTGGTTCACAGCCTTTGAGAAAAGAAATCAGGATTGCTCCTCACATGGAGCAAGTCAATCGGGAAAGGGAAGAGGAGTACATGAAGATCCTCGAAATAAACAGAATTGCCATTGACAACGAGACATGGACTGAGGATCTGATCAAGACCATCGGTTTTACTGATTTCCATGTAAACAACAGGCTTCCACTCAAGATCCTTGATACAAAGAACAGTAAAGACCTGCAACTCGATCTCCCATACAATCCAAAGACCTTTGCCTTTCTGCAATTTGAAAGGCATGTTCCCAAGGAGAAGGAGAAGTTGACTGAACTCAAGCTCAGTAAAATTGCATTCCATACAAAGTTTATTCAAGCTCCACCTTATGTATGGAATGCAAAGAAGATAGTCAAAATAATCTCCATCAATAAAGGAGAAGAATATATGGGTTTTCAGAACCTAAACATCTTTGTTCTTCGTGGTACGGATGAAGAAGAGTCAAGATTCACAATTGCTGACTTTCCAATAATGAATCCTTCAGACTTCATTTCTCTTCTTAACATCCTAAAATTCTCAGCAGGAAATGAGTGTAAAGACATGGGGGTCTTCGCAACAGCCAAACATCACATTTCCTCCTTCTTCAGAAACTATCTTCAAAGAATAGCCCGTTTTGATATTACAGTTGCTGAACTCTTCGGACAATCTCTTGCACCCCCACCAACCACAATAGAAAATTTTGAACATTTGAAAGTTGGGCAGATCGTTGATAAGCCCTGGGGTGTAGTTTTCAAAGGATTGTCCCATGACAATGAAACCATGGTAACCAAATTCTTTGATGTAGACTTCATGGGTCGCTTTCCCAATGAATCTATCAAACAAGTTCTTACACTGGTCAACAGCTGCTTTGTGAATACCTGGCAAGAGAAGAAGAAGCTGAGAGAACACCTCAACTGGTGGCTGACAGTGAGGTATACTTTAAAGCAGGCATTCATAAAACATCTCCGGCAACAAAGATAGACTTCAGATGCATTTCACACAAAGGGGGAGATTGTTGAAACTATTTGTGATGAAGTGCTCAACTATCCGAAGTATGTCTGCCTAAAGCCCCGAAGTCAATTAAACAATGAAAGACCCTGAAGTCTGAAGACTCCGAAGTGCTGCGCACGGAAGATCCGAAGACTTCACAGACTATCATCTTGTCTTTTGTGTGCACGCGTATAGTACAATACGTGTTGCATGAATCTTCTATCCTATTGGCTAGTACATTGATAGGATATTCTCTGTTAAAGTTGTACTATTGGTATCACCGATTCAGTATAATTATCAGTGATACCATGCCGTGTAAAGAGTGAGATAACGAGCAATTGTATGTCTACCAAATAGAAAACCCAATTGTAAAACCAAAAATCTAATCAAGCATTCGGCACATGTTATCCATTTCATTCTGTTCATCTAATGTTTTATATTGTTTTACATTGATACGTGATTGTTAAACATTGGATATATTATTAGAATCTGAGTCATTACTCTACTCATAATTAATTTCAACACCCAACTGAGATAGCCATTTGAGATTAACTTGAAGAGAAGTAGGAATATATATAAACAAGTTATTTCTAATTACTCACCGAGCTTTTAAAGCTCATAAATCATTTGTTAATTTTGTATGTGTTAGGTTCTGGTAGTGCAGGTCATGGAAAACACATCACGGAGGGTAAGCTGGAATGGACTTGGATTTTGGACTGAAGTTGTGTTGTTGTTTGAACTTTTCAATGTCCCGCTTTTTGTATAAAACTTGAAGTACTTGTTGTATATATATACAGTTTGTAACTTAAACTAGGCTTTTGATGCAACTTTGTAACTTGTTACTCATCTTTTGGGTTTACACCAATATAATACTTATGTTTGATCAAATAAATTGGTGTATCCTTGAATTGAGAAATCGGGCATTACAAGTTGGTATCAGAGCTGTGGTTTAAGGGAATTAAACCTTGAGATGGGTTTAGACTGAAACCAGTGAGATGGAGAGTCCCAAAGAGTCCCGAGAAGCTATCATTCGTGGTGTATCAAACGAGTTGATTATGCAACCATATTGAGTACTATGGTAGCATATGAATTGAGTTGATTGCACAACCATATTGAGTATTATGGTTGTGAATACTAAATGAGTTAAATTTTATTTTTAGTTAAGATGAGTACTGGAAAGGAAAAAGAGAGAAGTGATCCTCCCAGAGATCAATCGGGATCACGAGATTCGGGAGGAGAGCGTCAACCCGAGGGAGAGCGACCTCCCGAGACACCGAGTAATATGCAAGCCATGATTGCGGCTGAGGCAGTCAAGGCGCTTAAAGATATGTTACCTACTTATTTAAAGCCTCAGGCGGAGGCTACAACTGGAGGTCCTTCAGGACAACCATCGATCCAACCTGAGTAAAGGGAGGATCGTGGAGAGATCTTTACTGAGACGAGTGGAGCCAGAGTACCAGAGAAGGTGAGAAAATGCACTTACGATGTTTTTCAAAAGTGCAAACCGTATGATTTCTATGGGAAGGATGATCCCATAGCAGCCAGAAATTGGCTGACACATGTTGAAAAGATGTTTCGTACGAGTAAATGCGATGAGGTTGATAAGGTTGAATTTGCAACAAACTTACTGAAAGAGGATGCCTAGTTTTGGTGGGAGAATACATGTATGGAAGTTGGAGAAAGCCTGGCGCTTACGTTGAGTTGGGAACAGTTTAAATTGAAATTCATGGAACATTATTGTTCTAATAATGCCATGAAGGGTATAGAGGAAGAGTTCCTGAAATTACAACAAGGGACGAGAACGGTACAACGATATACGTTAGACTTTAATGAGAAGGCGAGATTCGCGCACCATCAAGTAGATACTGAAGAACGTAGAATGGATCGTTACATGTGGGGTTTAAAGACTCAGATTCGGGAGTTTTTGCAAGGTTCCAGGTATACTACGTATCAACAGGTTGCGGAGGCAGCAAGAATAAGAGAAAGGGAATTACAGAGACAAGAAGAGGAGAGAAGAATTCAAAAGGAAAGTGTTGGGTCGAAAAGAAAATAGATAGTAGAGTTGGAGAAAATACACAGAGATCAACTAACACGGGTTCTCAATTCCGTGGAGAGTCGAAGAAAAACGAGGAGAGGAAGAGAATGTGATTCCTGTACCCCACTATCAGTCTATTTTCAATGCGGAAAGACGGGACATATGGCCCGTCAGTGTACTGAAAGTCGTCCTGTTTGTTTTAATTGTGGATAAAGCGGACATATTCGCCCTGATTGTCCGAAGATGAAGTCCGAATCACAAAGAGATTTCCAAAAGACCGGACGAGGAGGAGGTCGAGATCGAGACGAGCGGAGAGATAGGGGCGGCGTGCATGTGAAAACGAGAGCTTTTCAGCTAACTGTCGATGAGGCTCGAAATCAAACCGATGTTATCACAGGTATTTTTAGCTTGAACTCTTGTCAAGCGCGAGTACTTTTTGATTCTGGCGCATCTGTGTCTTTTATATCGGTGTCCTTTGGTTCTAAGTTAGATATCACGTTAGTCGATTTACGTGAAAAAGTTATAGTAGATGTAGCGGATGGGAGATGTATTTTTGTAAAGAGTCATTATGAACAGTGTCAGCTTGAGATCTCTGTGATTGTGTACCTTATTGATCTGAAGCCGATTACTAATTATGAGTTTGATGTGATAGTCGGGATGGATTGGATGGATGATAATAGAGGTCAAATGGATTGTCATGAGAAAACACTTTCAATAAAAACACCGAGTGGTTCCCGAATTTTGATACGGGGTGAACGACGTTCCCGAAAGGTGCCGATAGTATCATTAGCGACGGCTCGGAGATATTTGGAAAAAGGAGGTGAGTTGATTTTCGCACATGTGATTAGTGCCGAATCAAAACTTCCCAAAATTGAAGAAGTAAAAATAGTCGGTGATTATCCCGATGTATTCCCAGATGACCTTCCAGGTTTACCATCGAGTCGACAAGTTGAATTTGTAATCGATGTTATACCGGGAGCGAAGCCGGTAGCTCGACCACCTTACCGATTGGCACCTTATGAGATGGAGGAATTAAAAAGACAGTTTCAATAGTTATTGGAACTTGGATTCATTCGTCTGAGTTCGTCTCCGTGGGGTGCACCTATACTATTCGTGAAAAAGAAATATGGTTCTACGAGAATGTGTATAGACTATCGAGAGCTCAACAAGATTACTATAAAGAATCGTTACCCGTTGCCGAGGATTGATGATTTGTTTGACCAACTACACGGAGCTACGTATTTTTCGAAGATTGATTTGAGATCCGGGTATCACCAGTTGAGAGTACAAGAAGTTTATATTCCGAAAACGGCTTTTCGTACAAGGTATGGCCATTACGAGTTTTTAGTTATGCCATTTGGTTTGACTAATGCTCCAGCTGCTTTTATGGATTTGATGAATCGAATTTTTAGTCCCTTTCTCGATAAATTCGTAATTGTATTTATCGATGACATTTTGATTTACTCAAAAAGTCGAGACGAGCATAGATTCCATTTACAACAAATGTTGGATCTTCTCCGTAAGGAAAAGTTATATGCAAAATTTTCGAAGTGTGAGTTTTGGTTATGGGAAATTCAATTTCTCGGCCATGTGATAAATGAAGACGGTATAAAGGTAGACCCGACAAAGATCGAAGCTGTAATGAGTTGGGAGCCACCAAAGAGTCCGATGGAGTTTTGTAGTTTCTTGGGGTTAGCGGGTTACTATCGGCGATTCGTTGAAAACTTTTCCCGAATCGCTATACCCCTAACCAAATTGACAAAGAAGGCGGAGAAGTTCAATTGGACTGAGGCGCAACAGTCAGCGTTTGAACAATTACGAGATAGCTTGTGTAAAGCTCTGGTGTTGGACCTACCACAAGGAGGGGAAGATTTTGTCCTTTACAGTGATGCCTCTCTCAGTGGTCTCGGATGCGTGCTAATGCAGAGAGGGCGTGTAATTGCCTATGCCTCTCGACAACTAAAACTGCATGAGAAAGCTTACCCAGTGCATGATTTAGAGTTGGCGGCAATAATCTTTGCATTGAAGATGTGGCGACACTATCTTTATGGCGTACGGTTCTAGATTTACACAGATCACAAGAGCCTGAAATACCTATTCAATCATAAAGAGTTAAATATGAGACAAAGACGGTCGATGGATCTGCTAAAAAATTATGATTGTGAAATACTTTACCATCCCGGTAAAGCTAACGTGGTGGCGGATGCATTAAGCCGTAAAGAGCTGCCTATTCGAGTCGTATCGGCCCGAATGGGGATTGTGAGTCCGTTACCGGAGGTGATACGTAGATGCCAAGGCGAAGCTAATGATTTGAAGAAAGAGAGGATGATTAGTTATGTGGAGAAACTTGTGGAAAATGCACAAGGAATCAAGACTTTCCAAGGGCGAGTTTGGGTTCCGAGGCATGGCGAGGTGAAACAGTTATTGTTAGAAGATGCCCACTGTATTAGATATTCGGTTCACCCTGGTAGTGCACGGACGAATCATAATCTAAAGCTGTATTACTGGTGGCCCGGTATGAAGCGAGATGTGGGACGATTTGTGGAGAACTGCTTGAAATGTCTTCAAGTAAAAGCTAATCATCAAAAGCCTAATGGAGCAGTGCAACCATTGCCAATACCAATGAAGAAATGGGATGAGATCACCATAGATTTCATCACAAAGTTGCCTCGGACTCCATGAGGATATGATTCAATATGGGTGATTGTTGATAGGTTGACAAAGTCCGCTCATTTCATTCCAATCCGTGAAGATTATCAAGTGTCAAAGCTAGCTGAGATTTATACTAGAGCTTTGCTAAGTACTGCTTATCATCCTCAGACAGACGGACAGTCAGAAAGGACGATACAGACATTAGAAGATATGTTCCGAGCTTGTATAATTGATTTCGGGGGCAGCTGGGAAGATCACCTGCCTTCAGTAGAGTTTGCCTATAATAACACTTATCACTCCAGTATACAGATGGCACCTTTTGAAGCTTTGTACGGTGGACTGTGTCGAATACCAACTTGTTGGACAGAGACTGGAGAGAAGCCACTGGCGGGACCAGAGATTTTAGCCGAAACCGAAGAGAAGATACAAAGTATCCGCAAACATATGCGAGTAGCCCAAAACCATCAAAAATAATATGCAGATAAGAGGAGGAAGCCGTTAGAGTTCCATGTCGGGGACATGGTAATGCTAAAAGTGTCCCCATGGAAGGGAGTAATCCGGTTTGGCAAAAGAGGTAAGTTGAGCCCGCGATTCATCGGACCCCTTTCAAGTCTTGGAGAGAATTGGAGCAGTTGCGTATAAGCTTGAGCTTCCAGATGAGTTGCGGGGTATCCACAATGTGTTCCATGTGTCACATCTCAGAAAAACATTGCATGACAAATCCACTCGAATACCCTTGGTCGGAGTCCAATTAGACGAGAAATTGAGATACCAAGAGATACCGGAAAGAATTCTGGATAAAAAAGGTCAAGAAGTTACGAAACAAAGAAATTGGAGTGATAAAAGTGCAATGGCGACATCATAGAGGTATAGATGTTACTTGGGAAGCCGAGGAAGAGATGCGGTCAAAGTATCCCTTTTTGTTTCAAGAGATTCCGAGGACGAAATCTTTTGAAGAGGGTAAGAACTTGTAATACCGTATTATTAAATTTTAGAGATTTGTGTTAATCTTAGTGTAATTAATATTAAATAAGTTGCCACATGCATTAGGATAGTTAAAAACCCAATTGAGTAAAGTTTGGAGTTGAAATATACCAAAGCAGGCTACACGGGTCGTGTATGGTCACACGGGTCGTGTAACATTCCTTAAGAAAGCATGCAGTAAGCCTTTCAGACCTACACGGGGCGTGTGAGCCTTCACGGGGCGTGTAGGAATTGTTTAGGAAGCATGCAGTAAGCCTTTCAGACCTACACGGGGAGTGTGAGCCTACACGGGGCGTGTAGGATTTGTTCAGGAAGCATGCAGTGGCTCTCACACGGGGCGTGTCAGCCTACACAGGGCGTGTGATGCGCACAGAATTGCTTCTTTAAAACGGATTTCTTTCATTTTGGGTCAAAATTAGCTTGTCCAAATCCCTCTAAAACCCTAGAAACTTGCCCTAAACCTCCAAGGTTGAAATTAAGGCTTGTAATTCGAGAATTAAAGTTATGGTTTGATATCTTGCGGTACAAAAGGTAATCTCCCTTGTTTTAGCTTCAATTTGATGGTTGAATTCTTTGAATTGAGATGGTTCCAAGTGGTATTGAGGAACCATCTTCAATTAGCATGAATTAGAGTAAGTTTATTTGGATTAGAGTGTGTAATGGAGTTCTAATTTTAAACCCAAGCTAATAAAGAGTGTTTGTGTTGTAATTCTTCGGTTGGATGAGTCTGAATAGTAGAATTGGAAGCTACAACTAAGATAGTGTTAATATGTTTTGTTTGTAACTCATTCTATCTTTTGAATTATTGATTATTATGAGTTGAGCATGATTGAGATTTCTTTTGAATATTGACTCGGGCTGTTATATTAGAGCCAAGGCTAGACAGGAGCCCGGTACACGAGGTTCAGGAGTATCATAAACCGACCCGACATCAGGTGAGTAGTTATCATTATATGAATTATATATTTTGTTGAGATGTTTGTTACAGATTAAATATACTACATTAAATTGATTGAATAAATCAAGGTTGAGTATGAATTACCAAGTGGTGTTGGTTATGATACAATAATGGCTGAGATAGCCATTTGAGATTAACTTGAAGAGAAGTAGGAATATATATAAACAAGTTATTTCTAATTACTCACCGAGCTTTTAAAGCTCATAAATCATTTGTTATTTTTGTATGTGTTAGGTTCCGGTAGTGCAGGTCATGGAAAACATATCATGGAGGGTTAGCTGGAATGGACTTGGACTATGGAATGAAGTTGTGTTGTTGTTTGAACTTTTCAATGTCCCGGTTTTTGTATAAATCTTGAAGTACTTGTTGTATATATATACAGTTTGTAACTTAAACTAGGCTTTTGATGCAACTTTGTAACTTGTTACTCATCTTTTGGGTTTACACCAATATAATACTTATGTTTGATCAAATAAATTGCTGTATCCTTGAATTGAGAAACAGGGCATTACACATGCCATTGAACAGTTCAATGTGTCTCAACAGATCTAGGAATTTATAAGATGAAATTGATAAGTGCATTATCTACCTTAATGACCATTGTGTTGTGATTACGGCATCCCTCTTCACACCATAGTTGGGGTATTTTGGGTCCTAGCCTTAAAAAATAATATATTGGGTAATTATTTAAAAGGATTAATTAAACTGATAAAATTTTGTTTATTGTAGATGCCTGAATCTAGTGTCTATTCTCCTCCCTCTCCTCTTCACCCATTTCTGAGAGCATCAGAAAGCACCTGCTAAATATGGAAAGGCTGACTCGCCTCAACTGTAAGGAATGGCTTCGCAATTGGAGACTGGCTATCGACATTGCTGGCAAGCTACATCTCACCGAGTATCCGATCCCGGTTCCACCGAAACAAGTCATCATAAAGAGCCTTTATGATAAGCATGACTTATTAGTTGATGAATCCAAAAAGATTCGTGACCTCATGATATTGACCATTGACCCCGAGTTCCGCAAGGATTTTGAATCATTGGGGCCATATGAGTTAATGCAATCGGTTGAGGAAAGGTTCCAAAAGCCGGTTGAAGAGGAATTAGCTAGGATCTTCAAAAGACTTGCAGAGTGTAAGTTAAAAGAAGGAAGTAGCATCGATTCGCATGTTCTTCAGATTGAAGCGTACATAGGCGTATTGTACAAACTTGGTTATTCCATGAGTCTGGAGTCGAGTGTTAACACTCTACTCGCTTCACTGACCAGTAAGTACGATGTGTTCATTCAGACGTATAGAAAGGAAGACCAGAAAAAGACCTAAATGGAAATGCATCCACTGTTGACTTTATACGAGTCACTCTTGGACAGGCATAGCTCCAATGGTTCAGCTACTTCTGGATTAAGTCTAGTGAAAAGACGCAGCAAGAACCGATCCAGATCGTCTGGACATGTCTTAAAATGGGAATCCACAAAATCGGATACAGTCGCGGAAAGATTGGAAGACGCTCCAAGGTCAAAATATTTTGAAAGCTCAGGTATATCTAAAAACCTCAAAACTCCTGTTCCATAATTCCTTGATGCATAATGTGATAGTCACATTTTGGTTTGTATGCAGGGAATCAGTAAGGTACGGGACTCTGGCGCATAGGAGCACATTTGGATTGGATTTCCAGCTCATGCAGTTTTAGAGTTTAGTTAGATATTGAAATCATGTTATTAGCTTATTAGATGCGTATGACATTGTCTATCATATAATACATTGTTCAAGGATTTTGTTTTAATAAAATTGTCAAATTTCTTTTAACACATGTTGTTTGAAATATCCTTGAAATGATGTATGATTGTGTTGAATGCATAATTAGTAATAACTTGAATGTTGAATGCATCCAAAGTGTTTGGATTTTAGGAATTGTGTCCCTTATGATTGTTAATGTTATAAGAATCAATTCAACCAAAGGTCCAGTTGGATAGTACTTTGGAATCATTTGACTTAGAGTCTCATGATGAATTGAGTTCTTAATGTGTAAAGAAATGAATCAACCAAAGATCCAGTTGGACAGGACTTTGGAATCATTTGACTTAAAGTCAGATGATGATTAAGTTTTTTATAAAGCACATGTGGCAAGAAATGAATCACCCAAAGATCCAGAGGATAGGATTTTAAAATCAGTTGACTTAGGGTCAACTGAAGATTGCAAGTCTTGAACAAAATTAACAAAGTCATAAGTTTACATAGAGATGTAAAAGACATTAAGATTAGGAGCAACGGACACATCAGTTACTGTGTATTGCTCGAATCTTCAAATAGAACACAATTGTTTGTACTTTACAATATTTGTCATTCGGTATGACAAATATGGCTTCGCTTATCAGAATAAGTGATTGAATTGAAACCTTGAACAGTTTAAGGACTTAAAAGGAAGTACAAGACCCACAGAACCTGAGTGACA
Source organism: Cichorium intybus (assembly GCA_023525715.1). Taxonomy (NCBI): domain Eukaryota; kingdom Viridiplantae; phylum Streptophyta; class Magnoliopsida; order Asterales; family Asteraceae; genus Cichorium; species Cichorium intybus. The sequence continues at coordinate 108,778,216 of CM042013.1, read as the reverse complement.
ACATAAACTGGGAAAATGTTTCACAGTTTATTCCCTTCCAAGAACATTAATAGTTATATTATGTCTTAGGGAAGACGATGGAGCGTTGGTCGAAACAGTTCGATCCTCAATGTATGAGATACATTGCCAATTAGTTTCTGATACATTGAATACTAAACCAGTCAGACCATATTCCAACCACATCCTTCGACTAAGTAGGTTTTGCAGACACCGTCTGAAATGTAAAGCTGGGATTGTCCCACTTGTACATTAAAGGTCCAGGGTCTTGTAGTGTTCGTCCGAACCTCATGACCAGCCCGAACCTAATCAGAAATGTCGTTTCACTGGCTATCCCACTGTACCTGGAAGAGAAAGAGCTCTTTTAGAAAGAACTCATGTTCTAAGGAAACAGTGGGAGTTGGGACAGTCCTGAATGAGTTCAGGATTAGCCAAGTGAAATAACCTTTAGTCATCACTAGGCTTAGAGCAGAAATCAGATTTTTGTTTTAAAATTCTGACATTATCTTCTCTTTACCAGTAGTACTGATCACCATCATTAGTAGTTATGATCAGGGTGACATACCGATTAGTGGTAAAACACTATAGTTGGTACGGATTATCAATCCAACTACTTGGAAGCATTGGTGAGCCCGGTTGCTGCCAATTAAGAGAACTCTAGGACGAGATATAGTCTATATGACAGTTTGATTGATTTTACAACTGGTCTTAAAACCGGTGGGAGTAATCATCAAAAGAAACCAACATGGACAGAAACGTACCTTCAGAACATCTGGTTGAGTGAGACGATACTCAGAGTCAAGAAATTGACTCCGAGAGAAGCACTCTCAATAGAATATGAAATCCGAAAGGATACTGCATATTGCAAGTCGTTAGTGGAGCGCGTGTGGATCACCGGCACACTAATGGGGACTCACAAGAATATGCCAGTATAAAGGTACGTGGGCCTAGGATTACCCCATGGGCATCTCGCAAGAAAGGATATTCAGATTCTCAAAATATGCCAAAGGATTAGATTTTGAGAAAGGGCTAAAAGATATCCATAAAGATGTCAGAAAGGTTTGGATTCTCAAAAATGTGCCATAAGCTCTGGATTTTGTGAATAGTCCATAACCATGTCAAAGCCAGTGGGAGCGTCGCCATTATCTATCTCCATATGTGTGTTACATGATGCTTCTAGGAAACATCTCTTTTCATTACAAAGTGTAACGACTTGGTGTTAAGAGACGGATCGCTATGAAAGACTTAACAGAGATACGACATGCTCAGGTGGTTACAAACGTCTATGAGATAGATCGAAACTCTGCCAAGATGATCTTGATGAGACTTAAGATGCATAGCTCAGGAAAGGAGTTTCCTGTCATTGCAAAGTGTGATGATTTGGCATGAGAGATATAAAAGGTGCAACATACTCATATAATCCATAGACATCTATCAGATAGATGTTATCATCAGTATAGACATGGCCATCAGTATAGACATGGCCATAGTAAGTATAGATAGGGTCATGCAACACGTAGTCTGCAACCACGCTTGCACCAGGGTTTGACAGCTGTGAAGTCTTCGGATCCTCCAGGTGATACCCTTCGGAGTCTTCAGACTTTGGGGTCTTCTATTCGTTTATTACTTCGGGGTTTTTCTTCAAAAAGTCTTCTGATAGACCTTCGGATACATCTGCACTTCATCACAATTATTCCCAACAATCTCCCCCTTTGTGTGAAGTGCATCCGAAGCCTAAACACGGAAGTGTCTTTTGTAGGCCCTCTTCAAGGTTTTCCAAACTGCCAAGTACCAGTTCATATGATCCATGAACTTCTTATTCTTTTCCTCTGTATTAGCATGACAAGCATTCACATGAGGAATCATGCCTGAGATAAAAGAGGAGGTATGGAGGCCAAGATAGTCTATTTCAAAGAACTTGATCATGACTTCAGTTTTGTTTCGAAGTCCTTTGAAGACTACACCGTATGGTTCATCGAGAATCTCTCCATTCTTGAATCTGCTTATGTTCCGAACTACAACAGGAGGAGTGTTCACTGGTTTCTTGTAGTAGGAACATAACTTAATGTCGTGCTTGGCAAACCTCAGCAGGTAGTTGTTCAGAAAACCCAAAATGTGGTTTTTGATTGTAAGTACGGACATTGCTGCATGAGCTGTATCATTTCTTTGCAGAAGGTCAAGAATTTGAATGAAGTCCATTGGATTCATGATTGGGAAGTCGGCAATCGTAAACCTTGACTCAACCTCATCTACATCATGAAGAACAAGAAACTCATAATTCGTGAGGTTCTTATAAGTTTCTGCCTCCTTGATTGATATGATTCTCTTGATCTTGTTCAAGCTCCATACTTCACTCTAATGTTGATTGAACATGGCATGGAAGTTGATTTTTTTGGTCCAGTAGATTGGCCTCTGTTCATTTGTAATGGACTGAACGAATTGAAGGAAGGAGAAGGTCTTCGGATTAAAAGGAATGTCAAGTTGAATGTCTTCGGAGTCTGTTGTTTCAAAACTCCGAAGTGGTAGTCTGTTGTGTACACTCAAGTCTTGAAATCCGAAGAGTTTGATAGCCTCTGCGATCCATTTTCCATCATCAAGTGCGAAGTTGTTCATCTTGATCATCAAGGCGTAGTCAGCACGTCTGGCTTTGTAGACATCCTCCATGTGTGGAGCAATTATGTTTTCAACAGACCTATCTGTCGAGCTTCCAGCTCCAGCTGATCCACTAGCTCCCATGGTAGTTGTTGTGATGGTTGAAAATGTAGGGCCAGCTGTGGTTGTTGTGGCTACGGAGGTTAACCTAGGCCTTTCTCCCCCTTGTGAAGCATGGTCTACATGCTGAGCAGTTACGGGCCTGCCTTGTCGTCTAGATAACCTATCTGCAAAGTTTATCAGAGGCTGTAATACAGTTCTTAACCGAATGGTCATGTGTTGGGTAAGAACTGCATTTGTTCTTTGGAGTTGCTCTGTAAACTTTGAGATGTCTGAAGCAGCTTGGGCGGCTGTGAGCTCTTCAATCTTTTCTCTAGCCTCATCAAGTTGTTTTTCAAACTTGGTACTTTGCTGAGATTCACTCCGAAGTTCTTCCAAGGCTTTCATGACTTCGGAGTGTGATTGTTCAGCCTTTTCAGCAAAGGCTCCGATTTTCTTGTCAATATTGGCTACAACAGACTCCAATTTTTGTTAAAATGAAGATTGGATCTTACTCTGTTGATTCATGAGTTTCTTCTCGAGCTGCTGTACTGAATCTTTTATTTCTTTGGATAGGGTGACTTCCAGAGACTCGATCTCTTCCGTGATGTCACCCAAGGTCGGTTTTGTGGGATCGAAGCCAGTTTGTGCTTGAATCAGAGTATTTGTAATGCCTTGGTTTTTTCTCGGTACGTTATTTATTTTAATTAATTAATTATGAGGCATTATATTAGTTTAATTAATTAAGTATGATTAATTAAAAGATTGGCCTTATAATTTTCCCATCTTTTAATCATATAATTAAGTCCATGGGTTTATTGCCAAACCCAATTAAAGCTTAGATGGTCTTTTAGCCCAAAGGCTCTAGGGTTTAGCCCACTAATCTAATATATTAGGGTTCAAAAACCCTAATTCCTCCAATCCACCCTCTCTTTCACGGCTCCCTCTCCCTCTCCTTCTCTCTCTCTCGGCTCACTCTCTTTCTTTCCCTAGCTCTCACTCTCGGCCAAGCAAAACAGCCACACCGCCGCCCTCCTGTCACCGGATTCACCACCAAGCCACCGTCATCATCATCACTCTCCTCCAACCAAGAACCTTGCTCTTGTGTTCATCCCTAACTCCAATCCTTGGTATGTTTGTAATCTTGATTGTTCTTCAATTCTATCATTTTATGTAGCATCTCATGTTGTTATTTTGATGTAGTAATCTCTCTACTTCTACCCTTTCTTTTAGATGTATGTATCTTAGTGTTAGATCTGAATACACCACCTCATTACATCATTATTGATGTACATGTGAGTGTAAGTGTATGTGAAAGATCACTACAAAACCCTAAATTGAAAATCATGATCTTAGGGTTTTGTACTTGGATTTATGATTAAGTTCTTATAGTTTCCATATGGCTAAATGAATCCCTAATGATCTCTAATCCTTTTTAGTACCACCATATTCATGGGGACTAAATAGGATCAGTTGGTACATCCTAGAATGTATCTCAAAGAGAAAATGGTGGATTGGCCAAGAAATGTCATTAAAGGTTATGTTTCTGCTTCAATCAGATTCGGAAACCATTTTGTAAAAATCATATCTCGCGTTCTAGAACTCAAATGGACCCCATATCAGTGCCCAAAGTTCACAAATCGAGTTGGGTAACTTTCGTAAAAGGAAACCTCGATAAAAAGAACTTTACCTATGCGCAACAACAGCTTCTCTGCTGTTGGGTCGGATCCGGGTCTGCTGTGATATGTCATTTTGTTTTTATCATTACTAGGGTTTGGGAAATGATCCTGAGTGATTCCAAATACCCACATGTACATTACATAGTTAGTTTAATATCTGGAGAAGATGGGTCGTTAATTCTCATTATAACTTGGTTATAATGGACCCACACACCAGGTCAATGGACAGTCACCAGCTTATGCTGATTCTATGATTGACCACCTTGTGATTTTTATATCTAGAGCTTGGGAAACCCTTTGTAATCGATTCCACCTCTAAGACTTGTATTTTTGTGTCTAATGATCCTCTGAGTTTTGGTTGGGGCTAATTCCACCCACAAGTTGGGTAGAATTGGCCAACACCACCTGACTGTCCGTCCAAAGACTGCAGTGACAAGTCTTTTTGTAAAATTCATATCTCTTACATCCTTTGGAGTTATGAGGAGTTCCTTATGGTTCTGGAAACCTAAGCCATTTTAGTTTCTTGTAAAAATTATTTAATCCTATGTTTCTATTGTGCATTTTGGAGTAATTCAGTCCCGATCAGCAGGACTGTTTTAGAGTCCTTGCTGTGATTACTCCCTTCTCATTTCTTAGTTTCACAACTTCACTCTTCTAACCTTTAGTTCTATTTAGGTGAAGCCTTGAAGTTTGCACAAGCTTGGTAGCCTTATATTGACTCCTATCTGTTACTCACTCACTCAAGGTGAGTTTTCTCACACCGTTGTATTAGCATTTATGTTTGCTAGATAGCTCGTGTGTGATTGTTTAGATTTACTAATTAAAGCATGTTATATTATTGTTATAAAATCGTACATGTGCACTGTATGTGATTGATTAATACTATGAGGGGTAGTTAGGTAAGATCACCAACGTTATACTCTTTATGAGGTGCGGGGATCGGGGCCAAAGGATACGGGATTTACCCGGTGCGGCTCAAACCTACAAGTCCTCCCTATTAATATAAGCATTGATTTGTTCCTTGCTTATTAATGTAATTATAATTGGAATTGGATTAGGATTGGTAAATGTGAATATTGATATGATGTCTGTGTTTGAATTCACTAAGCTTTATGCTTACGGTTCTCCCTAACATTTTCAGGTATTAAGATCAAAGAGGCTGAGGCGTGACTTGGAGCACCGGGATACCACTACTAGAAGAATTTTCATTTCGGGACATTATTATTATTTTGGTTCCGCACATTATTATGTCTATTTCGTTATAATTTGGTTTTGTGATACTTATCTTTTGTAAACTCATAGCTTCTTTTATGAAAGTTGTTTTAAAAAGTTCAAATATTTCGCGAAAATTTTTGGGTGTGACAGTATCAAGCTTGGAATTCAGAATTTTGTACTGTTTCATTAGTACAAATGCTTCATCTGGTAGTTCTTCATTTGAGGTTCCTTCAGCAATCAAAGGAGCCATATGAAAAGCCTCAAAGAAGGCTGTTGAAGTCGGGTTTTGTCCTGAGGGTGATGGAGATGAATCAAAGTCTGGTAGAGAAAAGTCAATACCAGAAGAAGGGATAGTAGATGTTCGAGGTGCAGTTGTAGGCGGTGGTGGAGGTACATCAGATGATGTGGTGTGAATTGTGGTGGTCAGTTGAGCTGTTGTGGGTGGAGGAGGAGGTGTTGTTGTGTGAGGTGGTGTAGGTGGTTGGGTTGTTTTAGGTGGAGATGGTGGAGCAGTGGTATTTGGAGGAGTGGGTGGTCTAGTTGTTGGTGAAGGTGAAGGGGGTTGGTCATCATGTTATTCTTCTTGTTCTTCTTCCTGGACTGTGGATGGAGTCCTTTCTGAATCCGAAGACTTATCCACAATGGTTAGTTTCCTCGTCCTCTTTTGTTGCTTCCTCTTCGGAGTAGTTTGCCCCGAAGTCTTTTTCCTTTTCTCAGCCTTCTTCGGACCGCTCGGTCCACCAGTTATCTTCCTCTTTCCTTTCCCTTTTGGATTTCTCATGACTAGTGCTTCTTAACTTAAATCACGAGTGGGGTAAGGGATAACTAGAGTGTTACGATAGGTGTTTACCTCATTGCACTCCTTGGGCACTTTAGAAAGCATGACTTGTGGAATTTGAACACAGAAGGGTGCTGGTTCATCATCCAACGGTGGGATGGCAATGGGAGTGTATCGTAGTTCTAGAAGTGAAACATCAAGAACAAATCTAGCTTGTTGATAATGGGCATGAACAACAATTGCCCAAAATATTGCATTAGACATTTCTGTCCCCTTCAAGCTGTGATTGATATGCGAACAGAAATCAGTCCAAAGAATGGTTGCGTAATCTACCTTGACGTCATAGTAGATTCCATAGAGCATGGTTTGGAATGAGACACTTGCAGAGTCCAATCCCGAAGTTCTTCCTGAGAGACATCTGAGCAAGATGCTGAAGTAGTATCTCCACAGATCAGGTAGTTGGTTCTTCTTGAATGTGCTAATCTTTTCGAGAGGAGGTGAGTATCCCATCTCATTGAACATTTCAACCAGTTGTTCAGCAGAGGGAACAACCATTTCTTTAGAGTTGTAGATGGAGAGATAGAGGGCATCAACTAACTTTTCTTTGGTTAACTGTACCTTCTTGGTCTTTCCATTTGAAACGATAGCCTCATAGAACACCGATTTCACCTGATTGTTGTGATCGAACAGAGCATTCGATGTGTAGTGAGCTCTATGAACAACAGTTGCAGGAATCGTAGGAGTGTAGGTTAGGGCATAGCCAAGAACGGATCTCTTCAAGCATTCAACCAGGGCATCGATTAGTTGAGGGTAGAGTTGTAGATTGTTGCGAAGAACCAAATTAGCAGACTCGCTCTTGAGGTTTGGGATTGAAATGGATTCAGTGGTTTGAGATGAAGCTTCAGCTGCCATTGTTGATGAAAGGAAGAAGATGAAGAAGTTTAAGGTTTCTTTGAGAGTAAGTTTGCAGAGAGAGTTTGAAAGTTATGTTCGCGTAAAGAGAGTAACTGAAACGGTGAGAGGTTTATATAGTATTCGTGGTCCCTACGTCATTTAATGCACGATTGAAATGGTCCTGTAATAACTGGACACCTCAGCACCTGCGCGTCCCACTATCCCTGCAAAAAAGAGAAACGTACGGCTGTCAACTGCAATGATTTAAAATTTGAACCGCCCTTTTTGTGAGATCTTTTTGTTAAGATTTTCCTTTAATTTCTCATTGACAGTTGTACACGAACAAATGGTCATTTATTTCTAAGGAATGTTTTTCTCTGAGAGTTATCATAAATGTGGAAATCATTTGAACAATAAATTGACTTCGGATCTATGGGGGAAATTATGACCGTTATAAGTGCTCTTCGGAGTGAAGGCATAAAGTTATGATTAACTGCGAAGGGTATTATTTACACTTCGGTGGATAACATGTATCTGTGAAGTATCTGTTAGGACACCGAAGTTCATTGGTTTTCCTTTGAAGTTTTAGTTTTACTTTTGAGTGATGCAATATGACATTTATCCTTAACTTCCCTGAATATTATGAAAAGATGATTTAACAAGTTAACGTTCAGAATCATTCGAATCATGTTAGAAGTCCATTTTTCATTTCAAAGGTTGTTTGATTCAATATCAGTCATGAATGTATAAGTCTAATCACCCCATCACTAACTTGATTTCGCATTTTGAAACATGGTTTGAATTGTGCTTTTGTGTTTCAAATTTTTCATACACAATAATGGTAACATTCTATGCATTTGAAATTTAAAGAAATTTTCATTCTTGAATTGAACATCAGAAGTGTTTTTATAAATTGGATTGTTTTTAAGAACCTTTTTGAAAAATCTATTCCCTTTCATCAATTGAAGTGTTTGGATACTAGGCTCTGATGACAAGCCTTTGAGCTTCGTACACCACTCCAACTTTATCATTTAACATAGACTACTTGAAATGTTCATATTCTCTACAAAGTACTCGACTATGTTATAGGAGTTCCTTGTATTGTTATTTAAAACAGAAGAATAAGTCTTTGAATGCTGATTTATCTTTCTTTTGCATTCTCTTATTTGTCATCTTGTTTTTGTTTGTTGTCTTTGATTCTTTTGACAATTTGTTTTCTGTTTATCTTTTCGAGAATTTTCAATTTTTCCTTTTTATCTTTTCTATTTTGGATTTCCTTATCCGAAGATACAAAAACTACACCATTTAGTTTCTTTCTTGGTGCTTTTTGGTTTTGTTTATACAATCCTTGAGTGTGAAAATCTTCTTTTAGTTCAATTGTGTACCATTAATGAAAAGAGATTTAAATTTGCTTATCAGACAATGTTGGTACTATTTTTGAAGAAAACTTCGGAACACTTGAGTTATCCTGTGTAGTTTTGAGGCTACATGATTAATTTGAAGTTGAAGCGAGTCAAGTTCAGAAGGGAGGTTAGAAGTAAACATTTTGTTAAAGATATTGGAATCAAACAAGGCTTCAAATTGTAAAATAGCCTTGACCTCACTTCGAAGTCTGTTTTCTTACCAATGTTTCAAGTCGATTCCCAAACGCCTTTTAGTGCAATAAGGCATGATTATCATAATCTAAAATCAAAGTTTTGTCCTTTAGTTGATTGATTCATGATAGTAAGGATAATCTTTGCCACTGTGCATCAAATTTTTCTCAAAACATAATGTGTATGTATAAGAGCCTTTGTTTTTCCTGTTTTTGATTTTTCTTATGCTTAAATCTTTCTCAAAATATGTTTAAATAAATTATGATTTTATTGGACAGAAAATTTTGTTCTGCAGAGTTTCGAAGTGATATTTTACTTCGGAGTGCTGCGGTGCAATTCTAAGTGATTTTTCTTGTTTTACTCTGATGAGCTCCGAAGCGATGAAACTCTTCAGAGGACTGCGGAGTGTTGTGATTTTACAAATTATCAGACTGAAGAAAAGAGTAATAATGAGCAAATCTGAGATTTATTGAAGAGTGGATCCATCTACCATTCCAAGTCCATGAACTATTCTTGTGAATGCCTTTTCATTCAGGGCCTTTGTGAAGATATCTGCCAGTTGTTATGTGGTGTGAACAAAGTGCACCTCAATATTCCCCTCCTCAACATGACTTTTGATGAATTGATAGCGAAGAGCTATATGCTTCGTCTTGGAATGTTGAACTGGATTGTGGCATATACGAATTGCACTTTGGGAGTCATAGAACAAAGGTATTTTTCTCATGTTGATGGCATAATCTTTCAGTTGAATTTGGATCCAAATGATTTGTGAGGTACATGCTGTAGCTGCTACATATTCTGCTTCTGCTGTGGAGATAGAGACACAAGTTTGCTTCTTGGATTGCCAGCTAATTAGTTTTCCATCTAAGAATTGACAGCCCCCGGAAGTGCTCTTGCGATCAATAGAGCATCCACCAAGATCTGAGTCAGAATAAGCTTGTATGTAGAAGCCGGAGTTTGCTGGGTACCACAGGCCATAAGCGGGTGTGCCATGAAGATATCGAAAGATTGTCTTAACCGCAGCCAGGTGAGGTTCTCTTGGGTCAGCCTGATATCTTGCATAATTGCAGACTGCAAACATGATATCAGGGCGAGTGGCTGTGAGATAGAGCAGTGATCCAATCATGCTTCGGTATTGTTGTATGTCTGTCTTCGGTTTGTCCAAGGAAGGATTCAACCTTGTACCTGCAGGCAAAGGAACTTTTTCTTTGGAGCAGTTAGTCATTCCGAAGCATTCAAGCAGACTCTTCGTGTACTTTTGTTGATTGATGAATATCCCCTCCTTGGATTGTTTTATTTGTAATCCAAGGAAGAAGTTAATCTTTCCCATCATACTCATTTGAAATTTGCTTTTCATTAATTTTTCAAAATCTTTTGATAAATTGGGGTCGGTAGATCCGAAGATTATGTCATCCACATAGATTTGGACTAACATCAAATGAGATCCAACTTTCTTTCTGAAAAGTGTTGGATCCACTGAACCTTGTTTAAAGCTTGATTCTTTTAAAAATTTTGTCAAGGTCTCATACCAAGCTCTTGGAGCTTGTTTTAAACCATAGACAGCCTTGTCTAGCATATAGCAATGGTTTGGATGTTCTTTACTTTCAAAGTCAGGTGGTTGTTTAACAAAAACGGTTTCCTCGAGATCACGATTCAGAAAGGCACATTTGATATCCATTTGATAGACATCAAAGTTTTTATGTGCGGCATAAGCTAAAAATATCAGAACTGATTTGAGTCTGGCAACAGGAGCAAATGTTTCTTCGTAATCAATCCCATTCTGTTGATAATAACCCTTGACAACCAGTCTTGCTTTGTTCCGAACCACATTGCCTTCGGTGTCTAGTTTGTTTCTGTACACTCATTTCAGACCAACAATTGAAGCATTTGCAGGTTTTGGAATAAGCCTCCAAACTTTGTTTCTTTCAAATTCTTCTAACTCCAGTTGCATAGCTTCAATCCAGTCTGAATGATCAAATGCATCTTTAACATTCTTATGTTCTACCTTAGAAATAAAGACATTGAACATGCACAATTCGGAAGTTTTGTTAAGATCTAATTGTCTTTGGTGAAGTTGTGCATGAGTCAATACTTTATCTCGAACATTACCGATGACAAGTGATGGTGGATGATTTCTTGTCCATCTGTCCAAAGGAGGATAATTTGGATCAAAGTCAGGTGGTCCTTCAGAGTCAATGTCTTCGATGTCTGAAGGATACCCCGAAGTGGAAGGGAAATCATCCATAATTAAATGATTGTTTGAATTAGTTGTGTTAGATTGTGGTGTGTGCATTTGTGAAGTAGAGTTTAGAGTGTTCTCCCCCTCGACATGTGTTGGTGTTGAGGAATTGGTAGCTCTATCCGAAGAGATTGGTGTTTCTGAGTTCGGAGTGGTAATCACTAGCTCCCCCTGGGCTGTTGGATACAGGGTCATGATATTAGAGATTTCCTGTGGAGGTGAGGTAGGACTGTTGGCTCCCCTTAGACTGTTGTTTGTCTCCCCCTCATTACTAGCATTTCCTTCACTTCGGTTAGATGGCTCCCCCTCAACAGATGACGGTCTTTGTACACTACTTGTGGAAGAATCATCAGGTACATCTGTAAGTTTGGACAATTCAGATACATGGTTGTCAGGTGCACTGGCTTCGGGGTCCACAGCCCTCACAAGTGGATCGAACAAAAGTATGAAGTCTGTATCAAATGTAGTGATTGGTATAGCATCCACAGCAGGTTTTGGAAAGATGGATGACATAGGGAATGGATGCAGAGACTTTTAGATGTAGTAATCATTAAACCTTATGTTGAAGGTTTCTTCGATTTTTCGGGTTCTCTTGTTCATGACTCTGTAAGCTTTTGAGTCTTGAGAGTATCCAAGGAAGATTCCTTCTTCTGACTTATCATTAAACTTAGTGAAGTGATCCTTCAAGTTCAAGATAAAACACCTACAACAGAAGATGTGAAGAAATTTGACATTTGGTTTTCTTTAGTTGAGTACTTCGTAAGGTGTGATAGGAAATCGCTTGTGAATGTAGGATCTGTTTTGAGTAAAGCACGCAGTTGAAATGGCTTCGGCCCAGAAGTACATAGGCAAGTTTGCAAAATTTAGCATAGTTCTAGCTGCTTCACACAAAGAACGATTTCTCCTTTCCACAACACCATTTTGTTGAAGAGTATAAGGTGCAGAGAAGTTATGACTAATTCCTTTTGTTTTCAAGAATCCATCCAGATTCTGATTCTTGAACTCCGAACCGTTGTCACTGTGCACAGTTCGGACTTTCTTGTTGAGCATCAATTCCATTTTCTTTATGAAGTTAATGATTTCTTCAGCAACATCTGATTTGTTTCTTAGGAATAAAACCCAAGTAAACCTTGAATAGTCATCAACTATCACAAGAATGTATTTCTTCTTTCCAATTGACTCAACTACGGATGGTCCACACAAATCCATGTAGAGAAGTGAAAGGGATTCGGTGATTTTGGGATTGATCACTGTTGGATGCCTTTGTTTTGTTTGCTTGCCATGTTCACAAGCAGAACAAAGAGAGTCATTATCAAATTTGAGAGCAGACATTCCTCGAACCAAATCCATAGCCACTAACTTGTTTAAATCTTTGAAGCTCAGATGAGCAAGTCTTCGGTGCCATAGTAAGCTGACATCAGAGTTGGCTTTTGAGAGAAGACACAAAGATTGCCCACCGGTTACAGGCTTTAGATTCAAGGGAAACATCGATCCCCTCCTTTCAGATTTCAGCAAAACTTCTTTTGTTTCTTCTTTTGTGATTACACTCCCTTGGTTGTTGAATGTAACAGCATTGCCCGTTCCAACCACCAATTGAGATATGCTCACAAGATTATGTTTTAACCCTTCAACAAATGCAACTCGACTGATTGTGAATTGGCCATTTGTTATTTTGCCGTATCCCCAAATTGGACATGTTTCATTATTACCAAAGCGAACATTTCCAGCATCATCCAAAGTCCTGTAGTCCCTGAGATATTCCTTCTTCCCAGTCATGTGTCTTGAGCAGCCACTATCCATGTACCATTTAGAATCATACCGCTCATTTGACATAACCTGCAATTAATCAAGAAGGAGTTGGTACCCAATCAATCTTGGGTCCTCAGGGTAAGTGAAGGATTCTTGAATCCATTTTTCTACGGCCTCTTCTGATATTTCATTTGCATTTAAGTTGATCATATTCTCCGAAGCCTCATGTGATGAGCATGATTCCGAAGAGTCTGAACATGATTCTGAAAAGCTTTTTGTCAAATTTGATGAGTCCGAAGTTACTGAAAAAATGCAAGTCTTCGGAACCCATTTGTGTTTGAATGATTTTGACTTCGAGGTTTTTGATGTTTTCTCTTCACTTGAAAGTTTTTAACTCTTTGAAGATTTTGAAGATTTTGTTTTAGCAGTGAAATTTTCATTCAAATCATTTTTTTTCCAGTTTTGTTTTGATTTTTCAATTGTTGACTTCCTTGAGATTGAACTACACAATGTAGAGGTATAAAGGTACTCTTCGTATGCCATTTTGAAGTCGTTTAGTGAAAGATTCTTATCTTTAAACAAATCTAAATTTTTGTCTAGCCACTGATGAAATGTATCTATCAAATTGTTTGCTTTTGAAAATGTTTTCTTTGTGGGTTTTTGAAATTTTGTATTGGGAAAGTTAGGTTTTGTCAGTGTAAAAGTTGGTTTATCATTTTGATTTTTGACTTCGGAAACCTTTGAGTTAAGTGGTTTTGTTCCAGAAGTTGAAGCAATTGCTTCATTTTGTTTCAAGCCTCCGAAGGGAGTTTTTCTTTTCACAAGATTTAAAGTTTGTTTTGATTTCGAGTTCGGAGCAATAGGTTTTTGAAATGGTTTGGTAATCACTATTGCTGGTTTTGATTTTTGGAGAATTTGAGGTCTTTTCAAAATTTGAGGCTTTTGTACCGAAACTTTGGTAATTGAGACTTTTGGTTTTGAAACAACATTTTCTGAGGTTTGTGACAACGGTACACACTCACATGATTCCATTAATTGAAAAACATCCACCTTCGGAGCTGCGGGTTTTTCCACAACTTGAATTTGTTTGTAGTTTCGATTAGTGTAGATGTGATTATCATTTTTGAGATTTAAAAGGTGTGACATGTTTTTAGGAATCTTTTCTTTTTCATAACATAGACGATTGTAGATGTTATGGCCATACAAATCTTGTTTTCTTATGTTGACTGTAACTTCCATTCTTTCATTCATTTCATTTTCAACCATTTTAGAATATGAGAAGAATCCTTCCTTAGTGACTGTGGAATTATCCTCCTCAAGAAGTTTTTCTAAATCGTTTTCAACCAAAGGTGATCCACCTGGTTTCACAAAGATGGCATTTTTGAAATAAGATATCTTCAGATAGATACAAGCCACATGAACTAGCCTTTTTGAATTGTCCTTAAGATATTGATCATAAGAGATACAAACGTCTGAGATTTGTAATTTTGATTTCACAATTTCTTTGTTTTCAAAAGTTTTAGGTTCACAACCCACTTTTGTTTTTCCTTTGTCCACCGAAGACAGTTGTGAGATGTCTTTGGAGGGTGATTCGGATACAGAGGATGATTTTAATAATGTCAAGGAGGAACAATCAATTTCCTCCATGTCTGAATCGCTTTCAGAATCCTTTACAGACATGTTATTAACAAATTCTTTTTCCTTGGTTTCAATTTGAGGTACAGCCTTTTTCAAGATTGGGATCTCTTGTGGTAAGATTTTCAACAAATTATCAGCAGTAAGATGTTTTTCTACCGATATCAAACCATGTTTATATGAAGAGTTGGTCACTTCGGACCCAGACTATAGATTCACACTCATAAGATATACTATCAACTTCCTTAAGCTTAAACTCAATAAAAGGTAATAGTTCTCTATGTTGAACATTACACACATCAGCTGAATGGTAGATACGTGTAATATGAGCATATAATCGTTTTGCAGTTTCACAAAATATATTGCGTTGTCTCAAAATTACATCATGATTGTTCAAAAGTTTTTCTCTATTTTCTTCTAACAATGAGATTCTTAGGTTGGACTTTTCTAGGGCTAGCTTCAGACTTTCTACTCTCCCCCTCAAGCTGAGAATCTCCTGCTCACTGAGTGTCTCCCTATTTTTCACGTCAATAAGCATTTTACGCATCACAGAACAATCACGAGTTATTTCATTTATGATAGGAGTTGATTAAGAGATAGGAATTTTAAAAGTTGAGAGAAGTTTTGATACCTGCTCAGGAATGGTCAGGCGTGCGTCATTTTCCATCAAACATATCTCTTCATCATCATCCGAAGTATCGTCAGACCAGGTCTTCGGGTTCACAGCATCAACCATCTCATTCATCTCCGAAGTCTTGAAACCAAGACCAGCAGTTTTTTCATCCTCCAGCATCTCTTCATCATCCATCTTCTCAGAATGCCTTTTTGAAAGCTCTTACCGACATCATATGCCATGAAAGCATTATGAGTTGGCTTTCTCACTTCATCATATTCCGATTCCGAAGACCAAACTTGATAAGATCCTTGATGATCATCAGCAACCATTAGAGCTAGGTCTTTGGTCTTTACTCTAGCTTCTTCCATTTTCCTTGCATAGTATGCTTCGTCCTTCACTTGAGTTTTCTTCTCATTTTGTTTGTGAAGCATACAATCCTTTGCAAAATGATTCTTACCATGGCAGTAATTGCAGTCATAGCCTGAATCACCGGAGACCTTTTTCTCTTCAATTTTCTCTTTTGATGACTCTGAAGTCTGTTTTTCAGATGGCTTCGGGGTTGATGATTTTAAATTTTCATCCTTCGGAGTGAATATTTCTGGTTTGGGTTTGGAATTGAAGTTTGATTTGTTGAAGTTTTTGACAAAAGGCTTCCCAGAGTTGTTTTTAATGAATGGTTCCTTGAACCTTCGACTGTTAGCAGCATAGAGAGCAACAGTTTCACCATTGTCATCAACCATATAGCCAGCTATTTCTTCATCACTGGTTTCTTCTTCTTCTTTTGAAACAAGGGCAAGTGGTCCAGATCCAGCATTTTCACTTCCACGACCCACGACATCTGGTTCATGTGACTTTAGCAGATTGTACAGAGCAGCCAACATGTACTTCTCAATGTTTTCATAGGATTTAACCATGAGCATGATTGGTATACATTCTTTGCGAAGCCTATAAAGAAATTTAATGTTGATCTCCTGTTGGCTTCGTGTTTCCCATACTTGTCTAGGGTATAGATCATGTTACTAAGACGTTCATAGCATGCTTCGAGAGATTCATTCTCTTCTTGTTTGAAGTTCCCGAAGTCTGCAAGAATTTCTTGAACCTTGTTGGTGTGAAGAATCTTATCTCCTCCAAAACGAAGTTCGAGATTATCCTACATCTCTTTGGCAGACTTCGCATCAGCAATATGATGGCTGACATCAGGACCTAGTCCACTTCGTAGTTCACGCATGGCCCTTTCATCATTTTCAAGTTTCTTCATATCTGCTGCATTAAGAACTACAGCTTCTTCTCCATCAGGGACAATAAAACGACCAGCAATGTCTGTATGTGGACCATCAGTCACAGACCTCCATAAGTCTTTATCAAGTCCAATCAGATAATCCTTCATTCTTCCAGCCCAGTAATCATAGTAAGAAGTTACTAGAACAGAGGCTTTGGTTGCAGAACCAATAAGGTTTGCATAGTTGAGCATATTGTCATAAGTTGCTGTGGAATTAGTCATCTTGAATAGATTTCAACAGGATCTTTGCAGTAAAACGAGCAATAGAGATTTACAACAGTTGCGGAAGACTAGATCTAAGAAACAATTCAAATCTAGAACCGTAGCAATGGAATAAAAGTTCTACTAACAGGTTTTTTGAGCTGACCTGCTCTGATACCACTTGTTGGGTGTTGAAATCAATTAAAAGTTGAATAGTGACTATGGTTCTAGCAATTATATAAGAGTTTAACAATCATGCATGAGTAATGTAAAGCAAATAAATGAACAAAGTGAAATTGATAACTTGTGCCGAATGCTTGATTATAACTTTAGGGTTTTACAATGGGGTTTTACAATCGCACACCAAACATGGTATGGTATCACTGATATTTATACTGAATCAGTGATACGCATAGTACAATACTTTTCAGAGAATATTCTATCAGATGTACTATCCAATAGAATGATAGGGTCATGCAACACGTAGTCTGCAACCACGCGTGCACCAGGGTTTGACAGCTGTGAAGTCTTCGGATCCTCCAGATGATACCCTTCGGAGTCTTCAGACTTCGGGGTCTTCTATTCGTTTATTACTTCGGGGTTTTTCTTCAAAAAGTCTTTAGATAGAACTTCGGATACATCAGCACTTCATCACAATTATTCCCAACAAAATTGATTTAGCCACTTAACTTCTAATTTATATTTATTTAACCCTTAAGTTCTTATTATAATAATCAATAAAAAGGTAGTCCGCTGGCTAAATCGAAAAAATGGTGAAAGTATCTTGCATTTTCTGTATTTTGGCCATTTTCGTGAACGTGTAAGTTGTAACTTAGAAATATATTTTTTAATCTTTCCAAAGATATAAAAGTACAATTGCTACAGAAAATAATTGAATGGCTAAATGGATAAAAGGAAGAGCAAATCGAGATTGGGGACGATATCACATCAAAGGAGAGTTTTCTTTCGTCTATTTTACTCCTTTTATTTACAACCTTCATTTTTTAGATCATTCAAAGAAAGACAGGAATCTATTAATATGCGTACTTTATCTAAGTTGTAAAAAGAAAACCTTTTTAAGGGATCCGGCGAGATTTTTCAAAACAACAAGTGATTGGACGTGGCCATAACAATGGAGTCTAACAAGACTCAAGGATGGGTCTTTTTCGGCCCGAGCAAATAAAAGGAGTTGCATTTCTTTAACAAAAAGTAGGGTTTTTATTTCCTTATTTTTAATATTTAAGCATTTCTTCCTTTATAATTGTTTTCAGGGAAAATAACCTATAAGGGTAACGAAGTATCAGAATTGTTCAAAAAACAGCATTGAAGTTTTTTGTGTACACTGTTGAAAATTATATTTTTGTATGTGACAATCACTGAAATAAGATGAACTGTTATTATCTAACAAATATTATCAGTTTATTTCAGATTGCGTGAATTCGAGATCAAAAACAAGAATAAATCAAGACCCGAGAAACTTTGAGAAAACATCCAAACCTGAGGAAGTAACGCAACAAACCAAAGAGCAAAATACAAAATATCAAAACTCTACAGCGCTCGCGACGCGACGGAGAGAGTGGTCGCGACGCGAAGCTCCATCGCGAAGCCCCTCCAACGCGACACCACCAACTTTCTAATCGCGAGACTACCAACCCAACGCACTATCCTTCGCGACGCGACCAAAAGCAACGCGACCAAAAGGAAACGCGACGAAAAGCTCGACATACCAGCGAAGACGCACTGACCCGACAAAAAGCGCACCGACCACCAGCGAAGCCCCTTCGCGACGCGACGGACCATATGGTCGCGACGCGAACGCTGTTCTTCAGCTACTATAAATTGAAGCTCAATCTCTTGCCATTCTTAACAACACACACACAACACATATATCAACCAAGTTCCATACTCTCTTACCCACGACCAGAAACCTCAAGACTCTCAAATTTCTGCATTTGGCAACAAGAATCAAACCGCACAACCGCAAGAAACAAGATATCCTCCCGACACCAAAACTTCAAACCTCTAAATAACCTCTACCCGACACCTAACTTCAAACCTCCAAACAACCTCTACCCGACACTAAATATCACCAAAACCTCATCCTACCGCAAAGAACAAGAATCGAAGCTTCAAAGAAAATCGCCATATTCATCTGCTATCGATAAGTTCTTTTGAAATTGTCTGTGTTATTATTGATTTATTCAAACTGTTATAAATCAACTGTACCAAATATCCAAGACATAAAAAACGAACCGTGACAACGAAAACATATGTGGACTGTATTTAACCGAGACATTTAACTTCTAACTTCTAACCTTTTTATTTATTGTAAAAACATGTTATCGTTGATAATGGCGTTTATTACATCTAACATCTAACTCCTAATTTCTAACCTTTTTATTTATTGTAAAAACACGTTATCGTTGATAATGGCGTTTATTACATCTAACATCTAACTCCTAATTTCTAACCTTTTTATTTATTGTAAAAACACGTTATCGTTGATAATGGCGTTTATTACATCTAACCTCTAACTTCTAACATTTACTTTATTTACCGTTTTCTGTCTATTTAAATACTGTCTAGTTTAGATTTACCGCTTTATTCCGCAACTCTTATTTATTCCGCATATTATAGACAAAATACATATCTGTCACACAGTAACTGGCTTAAAAACCCTTACTTGTGGAGATCGATCATCGTATTTTCAACAATTGGTATCAGAGCTCATGTGATTTACTTTGAAATTTTTATCGAGAACTTTTGTGTAGCGTTTTTATAAACCACCAATAAGTTTCCTTTAAAAATTTCATCTTAATATCACTTGTTCAAAAACAAAAAAAAAAAAAACATTTAAAAAATTACTTGTGTGATTTATTTTGAAATTTTTGTCGAAAACTTTTGTGTAGCGTTTTTATAAACCACCAATAAGTTTTCTTTAAAAATTTCATTTTAACATCACATTTTCGTTAAAAAAAAAACCAAATAAAAAATGTCTTCCGCAAACTACTCAAACATAAATTATGTATATATTGCTAACAGTATAGGTTCAGGTACTCGAGCACCCATTCTTATTCCCGAAGAATATAAATCATGGGTAGGTCGTATGAATCTTCATCTCAACTCTATAAGTGAAGATGTGTGGAAATGTGTAGACGGATCTCTACCAGATAACATGACTTCTCTTACGAGTAACTTGGATATACTGAATGAAAGGAAGAAACTTGAACTTCAAGCCAAAAAGGAGCTTGTGTCTGGAATACCCCACAGTATTCTAAGCCAAATGAATGATATAATCCTTTTAACCGCAAACCAAATTTGGCAAACTTTGAAAAATCGTTTTGAAGGAAATGAGAGAATCATTGGAAACAAGAAAACATCTGTTTTAAACGAATTTGACAACTTCAAAATGTTTTCACATGAGACCATCCATGATGCTCATGACAGATTCAATCTCATTACCATCAAAATGAATAATTTAGGCATCAAAAAGTCACAGCATGAAATAAACCTCAAATTTTTAAACAACCTTTATGAAAGCTGGAAAATGGTCAAACTCATCATCCAGGGAAATCCGGCAATTCATACTGAATCTTTGTACAATCTGTATGGAGAATTACAATCGTATGAATCCTCGATTGACCCACCAACGTCTACTTCTTTTGGAGGACCGCTTGCTCTTTTGTCAACATCCTCTCAAAACCAAACACATTTTCCTGATCAAAGTCAAAATGATTTAAATCAAAACCAAGCTTTCTTAAGTAATCCTTGTGACTTGTCCGATCCAAATAATGAAGCTGACTACCATCAATTGTGTGCTTTGGTAGGAAACACTAATCTCGAAAGATTTTTGCCACATCATAGACTAAATTTTCAACAAAGATCCACTTTTGGACAAAACTTTCAGAATCGTGGATTTCAAAATAATCACAACTCTTACAATCAAAACAATGGTTTTCAAAATAACCAAAATTCTGGATTTCAGCAAAATCATTCAAAACCATCTCAACAGAAACAAACTCAAACATCTGAAAGACCACCCGTTAAGAGCCAAAAGGCTGACAATAACGATGATGATGATGAAGTAATCATTTGTCACAAATGCAAAGGACTAAATCATTATGCCCGAGATTGTAGAGCCAAAATCAAGGTCAAAGACTCAGCTTACTACGCTCAAAAAGCCGAAGAACTGAAGAAACAAGAAAAGAAAGCAAAGCAAAAAGCTTTGATGGCATTCTACGAACCTAGCGTGGAACACTGGCCAACTTCTGATGATGAAACAGATAATGAACCAGCTCAGTCAAACTTCTGCTTCATGGCAGACAATGAACCAACCACAAGAGCTCCATATGTCATCGATCAGGTATGGTCTATGATCTCAGATCTCGGTCTTTCAAGAACACCATTTGAGTCCACATGACTAAGATTGAGAACAGTCTAAAAGCTGATCTCAGACTGTATCATGACACAATAGTCAAATCTGATATCTACAAATCTGAATTACAAACTTTGCAACTCAGATTTGGAGAATCTACAAGGACTAGAGACAAACTTGAAAGAGACATTGAACGAAAATCTGAAGAAAATAATCACATCCTAGAACAATTAAATGAAGCTCTAAAACAGAAAAGGGACTTAGAAATAAAAAATCAATCTGTTATTTCATCTGAAATAAAAGATACGTTAGAAAAGGAAATCCTTCAGTTAAAACAAAAAATTCAAGATTTAACTGACAAAAACACTAGTTTAAATCTAAAACTAGATGATTCTTCAAAGCAAATTAAATTTCTTGAATCCGAAAATCAAAGATTTCAAGGAAAACTGGAATCTATCAATATTGCCAGAAAATTGAGTGATGATGTTTTCACTAAAGCAAACAACTTAGGAACTGGCAAAATTGATACGAACTATAAACCAGGAATTGGAAGAGAATCTTTTGAAAATGAAATGACTGAAAATGAGAATGGGAAAATTAGTGAAAACTCTAAATCACCACAACCAGATTTTTTCTCATCTGCTAATGAGGACGATTCAGATGATGAAACAGTTATCAACTGCAGCCCAGATGATACCTTTTTCAACAAATCATTCAAAAGAGTTGTAAAATCTAAATCAGACTCTGCTAGTTCAGTAACTCATCAATTGAGATCTACTAAACTAACAAAGAATGATGGCACAATCAAACTTGAAAATTTCTTAAATGGAGAAAATTCTGATCATCAAAACGGTAGTACTTCTGTTCCAACAGTCTTTCCCTCTTTAAACTCAACCTTTATTGGAAAGAATAGTCTGGGACAAAAGTATTCAAAGAAACAATAGACAAATAAACAACCCATTCAAGCTGTCTTTAAACCAAAAGAACAAAGCAAGCCCATTGTTTTCAAAGAAAAACCTTTGAAACCAGTCGCTGTGCCACAAAAACAAACCTTTAATCCAAAACAAAAACCTTTTCAAAAACCGATTCAAAGTCACTTTCAAAAGATAAACTTCAATCTCTCAAGGAACTTTCAGAAACCATCATTTCACCAAATTCCATTCAATCATCAAAGTGTTTTTCCAAAACCATTCAGATCCCAGATACAACGAAAGGTTATCAAACAGAACTTCACATATAGGATATTTTTCACAAAATCAGAAATCGTTTCAAATGACAGGTTTTCAAAGACAAATCTTAAATTGGGAAAATCTGATAAGTCAAATCAAGCCTCAACCACTTCGTCCAATTAACAGAAACCATAATGATTTCAGATTATCAAAAACCATTAACAAATCAGGACCCACCATGGTTTGGGTACCTAAACTTTCTGTCTAATTGCAGGCACTTTGTGCTGGAGAGCCCAAGGATGGCACATGGTATATCGATAGTGGCTGTTCCAAGCATATGACAGGAAACCAGAGCTTTCTACGAGACTTCAAACCCACAGAATCCAAACAAGATGTTACTTTTGGAAACAACATGACTGCAAGAATCAAAGGTTATGGAAACATAACAAATGGTCACTTCACCATCAAGAAAGTAGCCTATGTTGACGGCCTGAAACACAACCTAATCAGCGTATCACAACTTTGTGACAACAATCATGAAGTTCTTTTCACCAAACAACGAAGCATAATCACAGATTCCAAGACCAAAGCCATTCTAGTTAATTCTGATCGTCTAGGCAACATGTATCCACTAGATATGGACCTTATCTATGGAAAACCAGACATCTGTCTCTTGTCCAAAGCTTCTGCTGATATTAGTTGGTTGTGGCATCGTCGTCTTTCCCATCTCAATTTTGGCTACATCAACAAGTTGATTGCAAACGATCTTGTTCGCGGACTGCCACTTCTGAAACTTGATAATGAAACTCTTTGTGCAGCTTGTGAAGGAGGAAAACTGTCCAAATCCTCTCATAAAAGCATTCCTGAATCTAGTGTATCCGAACCACTAGAATTACTGCACATTGATCTTTGCGGCCCTGCAAAAACCCAAAGCATAAAAGGGAAGAAATACATCCTTGTTATTATTGATGATTACTCACGCTTTACTTGGGTTTTCTTTTTAAGGCTAAAGTCAGAAGCACCCGAAGAAATGATCAACTTCATCAAACAGATTGAATTAAAGCTCAAACGACCGGTTCGAAGAATCCGAAGTGACAATGGTTTAGACTTCAAAAACATAACTCTAGACTCATTTCTCAAAAAGAAAGGCATCGAACACAACTTCTCAGCCCCTTACACTCCTCAACAAAACGGCGTTGTTGAAAGAAAGAACCGAACTCTGTGCGAAGCTGCAAGATCAATGCTTATCTTTGCTGATCTACCACAATACTTCTGGGCAGAAGCAATAGCCACAGCTTGCTACACTCAAAATCGTTCTTTAATCCATAAACAACTTCATAAAACACCATATGAAGTCATTAACAACCGAAAACCAAACATCAAATTCTTTCATATTTTTGGTTGTCGATGCTTCATAAAGAATAACAAAGATCACCTTTCAAAATTTGAATCAAGATCAGACGAAGGAATTTTCCTTGGTTACTCCTTTACCTCAGCTGCTTATCGAGTACTGAATAAACGTACTAGAGTAATTGAAGAAAGTACCGATATTCATTTTGATGAATTTTATGTCAGGCAATTGGATCGTAAACATTTTGGTTCTAAAATGATCGATAATATTTTTCAAAATCCAATTCAACAAATGCCTTCTACAGACATAGAAATCGATCTTGATTTACTTTTTGAACAACCCAAAACCGCTTATAATTCTGAATTTCTCACATCTTCTACTTTTCCTACAGGAAACTCCGATGCAGAAACTTCACAATCAAACTAAGAAAATAATGATCAAGTCGAGGGGGAATTACCAACTCTAAATCCCTCTTTGAACACTCCCAATCCACCTGTTCAAAATGATCCCAGTGCATCATCTATGGGGGAACCTTCTTTACCCCATACTCACCCTATAATCCAAAAAGACATATCTGAAAACAACCAAAATCTATTCCCAACAGAATCACCTGACCAAGAAGAACAATGGGACATAGAAACACCAATCGAAATACCTAAAAAAACTCGCCTAAACAAATGGACCAGGAATCATCCTGCAGACCAAATCATAGGAGATCCCAATTCTGGTATTCAAACAAGAGCCGCTACCTCAAATGAATGTTTATACGGAGCATTCTTATCCATGACCGAACCCAAAACCATCCATTCAGCTCTCAAAGATCCAGACTGGGTCAAAGCCATGCAAGAAGAACTAGCTGAATTCGAAAGAAACCAAGTATGGGATCTTGTTCCTACTCCTCCCGATGTTACTGTAGTAGGTTCAAGATGGGTTTTCAGAAACAAAACTGATGATCAAGGCATAGTCTATCGAAACAAAGCAAGACTTGTCGTCAAGGGCTATTCACAACAAGAAGGAATTGACTACGATGAAACTTATGCTCCAGTTGCAAGACTCGAAGCCATTCGTATCTTTCTAGCATATGCAGCTCACAAGAACTTCAAAGTATTTCAAATGGATGTAAAATGTGCATTTTTACATGGAGAGATTGATCGCGATGTGTATATTCAACAACCTCCAGGTTTTGAAGATCCACAGTTCCCAAATCACAGTTGTAAGTTACAAAAAGCAGTTTATGGCTTAAAACAAGCACCTCGAGCCTGGTATTCAACATTGTCAACATTTCTAGAAGAATCAGGATTCAAAAGAGGTTCAATTGATCAAACTCTCTTTCGTAAAATTTTTAATAAACATCTGTTAATCGTTCAAATATATGTCGATGACATTATTTTCGGTTCTACTGATGAATCTTTGAGTATCAAGTTTGCAGATTTAATGAAGAGCAAATTTGAAATGAGCATGTTAGGAGAAATGACTACCTTTCTTGGACTTCAAGTCAAACAATCATCAGATGGAATTTTCATCAATCAAGAAAATTATGTCAAAAATCTTCTAACTCGTTTTTCCCTTGATAAATCCAATACAGCAAAA
Organism: Cichorium intybus; assembly: GCA_023525715.1. NCBI lineage: Eukaryota > Viridiplantae > Streptophyta > Magnoliopsida > Asterales > Asteraceae > Cichorium > Cichorium intybus. The sequence continues at coordinate 108,753,163 of CM042013.1, read as the reverse complement.
ACCCCAATGGCCCTTGGTTACAAATTAGATGCAGACTTAAATGGCAAGCCTGTTGATCAAAAGAAATATCGAGGAATGATAGGATCACTCCTATACCTCACAGCCAGCAGACCCGACATCATGTTTTCTACATGTGTCTGTGCCAGATACCAAGCCAATCCTATGGAATCTCATGCTATAGCTGTAAAAAGAATCTTTAAATATCTTAAAGGAACTCCATCTCTTGGCCTTTGGTATCCAGCTAACTCTGATTTTCAGCTTAACGCCTTCACCGACTCCGACTATGGAGGATGCAGACTAGACAGGAAAAGCACATCTGGTTCTTGTCAATTTCTAGGAGGCAGACTCGTAAGTTGGACCTCAAAGAAACAATCATGCGTGTCCACTTCAACCGCAGAAGCTGAATATGTAGCTGCCGCAAGCTGCTGTTCACAAGTCATGTGGATGCAAACTCAATTACGTGACTATGGCTACAAAGTATCACAAATTCCCATATTTTGTGACTCAACCAGCGCAATTGCCATTTCTCACAATCCCGTGCACCATTCCATGACAAAGCACATCGACATTCGATATCATTTCCTCAAAGACAACATACAAAAAGGTCATATCGAATTGCACTTCATAAACACCGAAGATCAAATTGCCGATGTCTTTACTAAGGCTCTAGACGAAACCAAGTTTCAATACTTCCTAGGCCGTCTAGGAATGTTGAATCCAGATAACATCCATCCCTAATCTCTTACATTTTGTTTGTACAAAAAAGTGTTTACTTTCAGTCAAATAATCAAAATTTTCAAAAAACATTCAAATAACCAAAATTTTCCAAAAACATCCACATAATCAAAAATCACAAAAAATTAGGATAAAGTTTTATCTTTTAAAGTCCTTATAAAACCATGTGATTAACATCTTCTTGACTAAATTTTCAGATACTTATGCTCGATGAATGTTCTCAGTCATATTGATTCTTAAATTAAAGTGAAGGTTCAAATCTCAAAATTTTCGTTATGTACATTCTCCTATTCCCTTTGAATTTATTTCAAATATAACGATTTTATCAATTAAGGGACATAAGATCAGGAGATTCAGATGAAAACCAAACCCATGTGAGAAATTGTGCCTCGTCTTTAAATGCTAAGTGGAATTCATTTCTGTGAGCAAAGGTGTTTTCATGATGACTTATAGGATTTATACACTTATACCGTGATGCTAGTCTCATTTTTGCTTAGATATCAAAATGACCAGGGACGATACATTCATTTTCTTATATATTAGACAAACTGTCTATTATATCACCTATCCCTATCCTCAATGAAGCCACATCAAGAAAAGATTTATCATCTTGCATAGCAAGTCTGACAAATGAAGAAACGACAAAGTCACATCCAACAAATGCTGTCAACAAATCACAATTGATAACCACATCAGATATCTTTTCACAAATCAAGAAAAGATAAAGACAAAGGTGAACACCTCACCAAAGAAAAGAAAGATTTACAACAACAATCAATCAAGACAGACATCTCTCAAAATTTTCCAAACAAACAGATTCTCAAATGCTTTATCAAATATAACTGTTAAAATCGATGATTTACCGGGATACTGTAGCCTTCATAATTGAATATCCTTAGTTGCAAACTGCACTATGAATATTTCTAAACCCCTCTACATGTATTTCCCGACGGAGAGAGAGTGAACATCAATGGCATGAATGAAGAAACCCTCTGAGTAATGCCGAAACCAGTCTTATGTGATTGATTATCTAATATGAAGACCAAGTGACTAAAGTATATAGGTATAAATCCACATTAAGCATAAGTCAACACCTTCAAACTGAGAGATATCACTCATCTTTAGTGATTATACACCCGTTCTGCACCCAGAACAAACAAACACCTCAGTCAAGTGTGAGCTATACCTATGAGAAGTTTATCTGAATCGACCTATTAAGATCACTTGTCATCTTTATAAATGTTATAAAATCTTAAGGAATATTATGAAAGTACATATACAAAAACCTTTTGATAATTGAACATGAATCCTTAATTCAGAAACAAATATTCTTGACAAACATTTTTCAAAACATAAGTAAAATCTAGTCACACTTTTTCAAAACAAGTGATATGGTTTTATAAATGTTTTATCCAAAAATTCAAGAATTTGCAACCTTACCTTTTAATCTGTTCTTATTTCAGTAATGATCACATAGGGGGAAATTGTTGAAAATTATATTTTTGTATGTGACAATCATTGAAATAAGATGAACTGTTATTATCTAACAAATATTATCAGTTTATTTCAGATTGCGTGAATTCGAGATCAAAAACAAGAATAAATCAAGACCCGAGAAACTTTGAGAAAACATCCAAACCTGAGGAAGTAACGCAACAAACCAAAGAGAAAAATACAAAATATCAAAAATCTACAGCGCTCGCGACGCGACGGAGAGAGTGGTCGCGACGCGAAGCTCCATCGCGAAGCCCCTCCAACGCGACACCACCAACTTTCTAATCGCGAGACTACCAACCCAACGCACTATCCTTCGCGACGCGACCAAAAGCAACGCGACCAAAAGGAAACGCGACGAAAAGCTCGACATACCAGCGAAGACGCACTGACCCGACAAAAAGCGCACCGACCACCAGCGAAGCCCCTTCGCGACGCGACGGACCATATGGTCGCGACGCGAACGCTGTTCTTCAGCTACTATAAATTGAAGCTCAATCTCTTGCCATTCTTAACAACACACACACAACACATATATCAACCAAGTTCCATACTCTCTTACCCACGACCAGAAACCTCAAGACTCTCAAATTTCTGCATTTGGCAACAAGAATCAAACCGCACAACCGCAAGAAACAAGATATCCTCCCGACACCAAAACTTCAAATCTCTAAATAACCTCTACCCGATACCTAACTTCAAACCTCCAAACAACCTCTACCCGACACTAAATATCACCAAAACCTCATCCTACCGCAAAGAACAAGAATCGAAGCTTCAAAGAAAATCGCCATATTCATCTGCTATCGATAAGTTCTTTTGAAATTGTCTGTGTTATTATTGATTTATTCAAACTGTTATAAATCAACTGTACCAAATATCCAAGACATAAAAAACGAACCGTGACAACGAAAACATATGTGGACTGTATTTAACCGAGACATTTAACTTCTAACTTCTAACCTTTTTATTTATTGTAAAAACACGTTATCGTTGATAATGGCGTTTATTACATCTAACATCTAACTCCTAATTTCTAACCTTTTTATTTATTGTAAAAACACGTTATCGTTGATAATGGCGTTTATTACATCTAACATCTAACTCCTAATTTCTAACCTTTTTATTTATTGTAAAAACACGTTATCGTTGATAATGGCGTTTATTACATCTAACCTCTAACTTCTAACATTTACTTTATTTATCGCTTTCTGTCTATTTAAATACTGTCTAGTTTAGATTTACCGCTTTATTCCGCAACTCTTATTTATTCCGTATATTATAGACAAAATACATATCTGTCACACAGTAACTGGCTTAAAAACCCTTACTTGTGGAGATCGATCATCGTATTTTCAACATACACATATTACCAACAAACTATAGTCGTTGTACATGTATGACCATTAAAGTTTATCATTTGTTCAAAAAATATCATTGGCTTGTAAGGTATACTTCTGGTAATGTCAATGGTATTTTTTGAACAAATGATAAACTTTAATGGTCATACGTATACAAAGGCTATAGTTTGTTGTTAATATGTGTACAAAAAAAATTCAATGGTATTTTTTAAACAATTTTGATACTTCGTTACCCTTATAAGTCATTTTTCCGTTTGGCTTCCTAGTTGTTTTTGAGTTATTTATTTCCTTTTCTGTAATTGGTTGTACTATAGTAGTATGATTACTGTTGATATAAATATAATGCTAGGATCAATCTTTTTTTTGAAGTTATGAACTTATGATCGAGTTTCTAATAAACTTTTATAAGAATAAGGTATTAACTCTTGACAGAACGACGATTGTTCTTTGTGATTTTTAAGTATTCTGTAAATATATGTGGAGCCCAAGAGTGTCTCTCCAAAAGAGCCCTTCTCATAAAATCAAGGTCGGTCGGCGGTGCACCCCGCTAGGGGGATCCCGCCAATCAGCTTCCTTGCGCCTTGCGGGTTTACTCACCCGTTGACTCGCACACATGTCAGACTCCTTGGTCCGTGTTGAGACCACAACAACCACCACCACCTGTGAATATATGTGGAGCCCAAGATTGTCTCTCCAAAAGAGCCCTTGTGGAGAGAGAGAGGAGACTCCAACATATATACAAACTCATAAGACCGTGTCGCACCAATGTGGGATGCACTAACACTCCCCCTTAGAGACGTAGGCTCGATGAGGTTACAGGGTGCGGGACACTGGCTCTGATACCACGTAAATATATGTGGAGCCCAAGATTGTCTCTCCAAAAAAACCCTTGTGGAGAGAGTGAGGAGACTCCAACATATATACAAACTCACAAGACCGTGATGCACCAATGTGGGATACATTAACATATTCGATTGTGTTCTGCAGTTAATTATGCTTCACCACACTTATCCAGAAAATTCTTGGGTGTGATTTCATTTTGAAGTAATGGACTCAAATTGTGGTGTATCGTTTTGACTTAATAGAAAAAGTCTGTACTGAAATGACGCTTTCCCCATTACCTCCTAAATTTTTACAAATTTTCCCTCATTAATTTTTTTATTTTATTTCCACAAGTGTACAGTTCTCAAATATTTTTAAACACCATTTATCAGAAAGCACACCCCAGGCATAATTGTTATAACACTTTGAAGAAAATTTGCAGGGAGAAGTTGGAAGCTTACACTGCGGTAATGAAAAAGCTAGCAAAAGCCATCTTGGGTGAAATGGGAAAGGCTCTAGGGATGGACAACGAGGAAATGACTGAATTATTTGATGATGGTGTCCAATCAATGAGAATGAATTACTATCCCCCATGTCCGGAACCACAATTGGCTTTGGGATTGTGCCCTCATTCCGATGGCGGTGGTTTAACAATCGTTTATCAATTAAATGAAACCGAGGGCCTCCAAGTTTGTAAAAATGGAAATTAGGTATCTGTTAAACCGTTGCCAAACGCTTTAGTAGTCAACATTGGAGATGCAATGGAGGTAATACAATAATTCATGATTTCATCGTTTTGACTTGTATGAATAGTTTTTTTTTGTATTTTCAAATAACTGAAAAACGAAACCGCTTGTGGTTTTCACTTTTTGTTTTTATAAAACGGAAATTGTAGGGTTCGTTCGGTTTTTGTTTTGAATCCGTAAATAAAAACCGAACGCAACTGTATCCGGATATGATGTCTCTTTTACAACATATATAAGTTTTAAATGCAAGAAATAGCAACATACTTTCATTTAGTTTAGTATTATAACATCATGCTCTAGTTTCTTTCTACTACAACATTGTACTTTCTTTCCTACTTTCGTATTAACAAATATTACTTTGCAAAATCTACCGAATTTTAGCACCGTACTTTCATTTTCTTCTTATTAGGACATTATATTTTGAAAAATATACCCAACTAAAACTGTGAACAGTGCTTTGTATTTCAATGACATTGCAAAGTGGGTAGATTTTCATCATACAATGCTCTAATAGGAAGAAATGAAAGTAGGATTTCATAATAAACAAATCAATGACATATTTTATTTATTTATTTTGTTTTTGCATTAACTTATCACTTATTAAGAAATTTCCATTTCCAGTTTCCTTTGCGTTCCAATTACTTGTGCTAAATATAAAATTTTAGAACCTTTTTCTGTTACATACATATTGCAAAATCAACGTATGTCTTCTTCATTCTTTTTTTGGATTTTGACTTCAACAAATTTTCATTGCTTATATAACCAAAACCGAATCAAGCCGTGCATCACTCCTAATTTTATTTGTGTTTACAGATTATAAGTAATGGCGTGTACAAAAGCATAGAACATCGTGTCACTGTGCAATCAAACAAGGAGAGGTTATCAGTGGCCACATTCTATGTTCCCAATATGACTAAGGAACTAGGCCCCACACACAGCCTTGTTGCACAACATAAAGTAGCAAATTTTCGGCGTGTCCCCTTTGTGGAATATTACAAAGGTTTTTTTGCTCGAAAGCTTGAGGGTAAGTCAAATTTGGAGTTTATGAAACTTGAAGTTGAAGTGTTGAAGGAAAAGGTTGTATAGTTGGCCTATGTCTTTGGTTCTTACAAACTGGCCCATTCCCCCAATAATTAACTGAAACAGTTTGGCATAATCATCTTGGCAACCGTTTCAATTATGTTTTTCATGTTCCTTCTTTTAAAACTAAAACTAATAAAACATTGACATGCTTGTCATATTTCCAAAAGCATACTACCTTTTTTTAATAAAAACTTACAATCGTATTATCTATTATTCATTCTAAACCCTAGGACACTTACCTACTTAATGATAGCAGCGATGTTTGATTCGTGTTAATTTATATTCCAATCTTTTAAGTCGTTCTCTCATTTGAAAATACATGAAACATCTTCTCCACCTCCAACGTGGTGGTGCCTACAATGTTTCATGCTTGTACACCCAAACAAAATGGAGTTGTCAAATGAAAAAGTCACTTATTTACCAAGTAAACTCACCAAAATCCACAACTTGTATTTCACTGGTTATCATAAAGGATACCTCTTCTATGATTCGCTTACCACTACCATACATGCAAGTTATCATAATTTTGCCTTTCCCTCTTTTCCACCCTATTCAACTTTACCTCTTGAAGACAACTTCCCCCTAGTTGTCCTTATGCCCCCTTCTCCTTTATGCTCTACATCTTTGCATCCACCTAAAACATCATGGCTATGCTACATACAAATTGATGCAGAACGAAAGCAAAAACGTAAAAATATCCAAAAGGAATTGTTATTGAAATTCAAGATGCCTCTAAAGTCATACAAGTTTGCTAAATTTAGTAGGTAAGCCAAATTTTGGAAAACCGAAATTGACAAAAAAATTCCCCTAGTTAAGCATCTAACTAACGATAGAAATTTCAGAAAATTAGGAAACAAATATTCTGTCATTAAAACTTATTAAAAAGAAACTAGAAAATTGCGAGAAATTTTAGGGAAACCTCAAATCGGAGGTCCAAACAGTGGAATTTCAGGTTCAACTTCGGCGGTTTGCTAAGAGATCCGGGCCGACGAAAGCTTTTTGACGCCATATCGTACGCCCCCAAACTCCTAACAGATCAACACTTACGTCCATTTTAAGTTGAGCCTCTTGCGTTTCCATTATTATAAGTGGTAGTTACCACCTCTTGCGTTTCCTACTAATGTAAGAGGCATTTCAGTAATGACAAAAGGCATCCAACAATTCAAGTGCGTCTTAACCAACTACCTAATTCGTATAACTCTTGAGCAAGTTCAATTCAATCAAAACATTAACAACTTAAATTTAAGACATCTATAACAACTACACTTCATTCAAAAGGTCGAATTATTCAGTACTTACTAAACATAGGGTTTCAGTCTTTTAAGAAATATGTGGATTTGGAACATTACACTACAAAAAAAAATTACATTTAGTGGCATAATATTTTTTATGCCATTATATTGTATTTTTAGGGGCACATCTATATTTTGTGCCACTGTAGCTGAAAATTTCTAATTTCATTTTTTAAAATGAGCATGGTTAAGGAACCAAAATAACCGAAACCGATAATGGATTTAAAAAAAACTAGAACCAAATCATCATATATAATTGGTTTCGGTTCCGTTAGAGAGAAAAAATAAATCATTACAATTATTACTAATATAATAAAAAATAAACTGTTACATTTGATTATCATAAATATTCAAATTATAGCTTATATATCACCATTTCGACAAAACAAATCATTGTTCTTATTTTATTTATTTTTCTATTTCTCATCAATTAAATATTTTGAAATGCTTATAATTATTTATTTGTTAATTTTAAAAATACATTAAGTTTTCAGAAAATTTCGGTTTTGACACTCTGTTATTGTTTTTTAAAATTAAGTCACTAAGTTTTTAATTTTTCCAATTAAGTCACTATGTTTTCAATTTTGTTTCATGTCAGTGCCACATCATTAAGACTATGTAACACCTGGTTTCTCATACAAAGTACACCCAAAAATTTTCAAACAATTATACATTAAAATGGGTATACTTGTACTCACCCATAGAAAACAAGATGTTATCATGCACTAATTACAACAAAAGGTCCTTACGTTACATATCAGGCATTACAAATAAATCTAATTCAACTAAAGGATAGGCTCTAAACTTGTTCGTCTCTCTTTATCACATGCCTTCCCCTATCACAGCTATAGATACCTGCAAAACAACATACAACTCAAGTGTAAGCTTATAAAAAGCTTAGTGAGTAATCTCAATCACACTCCATAATCTCTCTCATTAAACTCTCTCATCATTCTCCTTTGCTAGTCTCATTAGCAATTATTCACTTTCTCTTACTCTGAAATCTGCAAACATATTAGCTTTACAAACACCAGCTAATTAGTAGTAATATCAAATCAATAATAAGTATCACGACTGATACTACTCATAAACTCAATTACACACACACTCGCATATACTCATTTCACAATCAATTATACTCAATTATAACACCCATCATGGTTGTAGCAATCAAACTCAAAGACTCTTTAACTCACCGCTACATCATATACTCTATATGAAATTCAACTCATCTCTTGTTATCCACTGATAACAGAATCACTCCGTCTCTAATTTATTTCAATATCAATATAACACACACACACACACACACATATATATATATATATATATATATATATATATATATATATATATATATATATGTATATATATATATATATATATATATATATATATATATATATATATATAACCTACAACAAGATATGACTCTTATTTCTCATACGAACATAATCTCAATCGTGTATTAAATTACACTCAAAATCTCATTCTCGTATGTTAAATCACATGTTTCTCAAGTATAAACTTGGTTATATCAACCAATTTAAAATCAATAGTAACCTGTAAATTCACAATTTAATCATAAGAATGAATTATAGTTACTCACTTAATATCGGTTTAGTATATGGAACCCCCAATTTACGCGTACCGGGCTCCTGTTCGCTAGACTTGGTTATATCACCATAGTATAAATCAATTATCCAACACGCACAATCATCTCAACAACATCTATCTCAAAGATGTATAAATCAAAGGAGGATAAAGGAGTATAAACGGTAAATATCAACTCTATATTTACCGAAACCCCAAATCTGTGGTTCTACTCATTCAACCGTAGGAACTCGACAATAATCACACCAATAGCTCAAAAGACATCCACTAACAATCTACTAACAACGTATTTAACAAATTATTGCTAAATCACGAAAATTGAAGCTAGGGTTTCAAGATCCCAAAAACGAAGAAATCACTCACCTCGACGAATTAGGAAGCAAGAACACGTTTACGGGGTTAGATCCACACTTCTCTATGTTCTCCCACGAACCTCCAGGCTTCAATTGACCCAAAATCGCCATCTCCAGCTCTTAAAATCGAAAAGGAAATGTTTTCCTTCGAAATGGGGTTTGCTGTCTTTTAAATAGATCTGCAGCCGTAACCCGACCCGGGTTACAGAACCCGACCCGGGTTACAGAACCCGACCCGGGTTACAGAACCCGACCCGGGTTCCTTTCGCGACTTTACTTCCATTCGTTTAATAGGCACAACACGACCCGGGTTAAGGAACACGACCCGGGTTGGTTCTTTTTGGCATTTTTCAAACTCAAACTTCTTCCAAAAGGTCCTGTAACCACATTAACACATATAACAACTTATATAATCTTAATTAAACTAAGATTAGTACGTAAGAGGGATTCCAACCTCTTCTCACTCATCAACGATCTCAAAACTCGAAGGAAAACACAAGGATCGCCACACCTTTATGCTAAGCAACTCATAGCTAGAATCACACCGAATATAAGGTAATAACTGTACTTACCTTATAAAGCATCTAATTTTAAAAATGGGTCTTACAAGTTCTCTCCTCCTTCAAAAGATTTCGTCCTCGGAATCTCTTAGTTAGGGCACGGTGTATACAACTACCTCATCACCGCAATCACAGATCACATGCAATAATGATATCCTCTCTTCAGCTCATATGACATGTATATATCATTACACCTCATCATAATATAGCTAACGCCCGCTATCACTCTCATAAGATGATCTCTATAATCACATTCGTTATCACTATCTCCACGTGGACAACCACCCACAATGTACAAGAACTATATAATAACAAGTTTATCCAGAAGCAACCCAAGTAGCATAATTAAACAAAATGTACGTGTATTAGTTCAGCTTGTCTCAAATAGACATCTGGAACTCAACTTCTGTTTCAAATTTTCTCGAAATGATTTACTCTAACTCAATAAGAAAAACGGTCTTATCGATTTCAAACTCATTCTCTATCTTAATTTACTCCTCCAATAACAACACGCCAGTTATTGATTTCTCTGACTTGCACATTCTCATTGTTTAGATTCGGAAAAACACTCATACAACATAAAAGACACAGACATTCAATTGTCTCACTCATGTTATATAACTCATCAACACTAGGATGTAAATCCAACAATAATATAATATCAGAAACTATCTCAAGTTTCACTCACGTCTCCTTTAATTTGGTATTTAATCCTCGACTCTTTGGTCACATAAGACCCCTTTCAGTTGTCTTATCACCACAACTGATTACAACGTCTCTGAAAGCTCATTCATCTCTGTTTCCGCCTCAGCACACATATTAGGTTTTTACCTAATATACAACTAACAATCCTCCACCAAAGTGGCTCCTCTTCATACCAATTCAACAACCTACCTCATGTTGTTTCTCTTGATGTACTCACTCATTATATCCTCTCTTATGTGGACAAATCCACATCACATTCTCACTAAATCATTAGCTATATCAAACTCGATAATTTATTATCTAATAAATTCTCAACACAACCGCATATATTCCTCCTGACATACCATCAGTAAGGATTTTTTTTCTCTCTCCACTTCTCCGTCATTATCACCTCAATCTCTAATTCATTCGAATGACACAATTAGGTCATACATACGGCTCATCGTAATCTCTACACACGACTCAAAATAATAACATCTAACACCGTAATCTCTACGGTGAGATCATATCTCATTATGCGACTAACTCATTAATCTCAAGAAAAGAACTCAAAATCATTTTAATAAAATCTACTATTCATCGTCTCATACGAATAAATAGTATTTTCATCTCAACATTTACACATTTTTCTCATTGGCAGTAATTGGTTTGATTATTATGGAACGAATCCTATTAATCACAACTACAATTACTCTTCTACTCTTTTCACTCATATTTTCTCATTATGTAGTTACACAACTCTATCTCGCTCGACATGCAAGAAATCTCACACATTCGCAACATGATTTCATGATAAACACACATACTTATAACAACACTTCTCAACGGTATTACTCATTTTATTATCTCACAATACCTCTATACTGTTACTCATCCTCTGATTCGTCATCTTCTCAACTCGTAGGTTTCAAGCCACACAAGCTTACCGTTACGTTCATATCTACCCGCACACAAGGATATTACATGTCTCATTACTCTACATCATCATAAAGTGCATGCCTGTCTACACACAAGCACAACACTATAGCACCACTCTACCTCAAATCTTAGTACCCCGTACCATCCTTTGGTCTCATCATTCAACACTATCTCACGGTACCTCGGACCGTCCTCTAATCATATCATGGTACCTTGTACCATTCTCCAATTTCAATCCATCTCCTCTTTGAATCTAGTGAGTCTCCGCTACGGTCTCGAGCCATATAGACTCACCGTTACTCCTCCTTTTGTCTGAGTTATAACAATCTTCATTACTCTAACCACAAGGTACTCATTACGTGGTCGCCACCATGTTTATTCGTTATGCGGCCCCACAATATATATGTGGTCTCAATCACCTTTACTCAATATGTGACCCCACCGAATACGTGGTCTCAATCACATTTACTCAATATGTGACCCCACCGAATACGTGGTCTCAATCACATTTACTCAATATGTGACCCCACCGAATATGTGGTCTCAATCACATTTACTCAATATGTGACCCCACCGAATATGTGGTCTCAATCACATTTACTCAATATATGACCCCATCGAATATGTGGTCTCAATCACATTCATTAGGTAATTAACCTAATCTCTAGGTCGATTAGGCCTACATGAACCACTCTAGGTTCTCCCAATTATAACCACAAGGTACTCTTTATGTGGTTACTCGAGTGTCCTCTAACAACTCTGTCACTAATGTCTCATTATGTGACAAGTCCAAACCACACAATTTAACTCTCAGCATGTCAACTCATAATCAGTTATAGTGTGCAATCAACTATACACTGACCGTCTTTCTCAACTCATAATCTTTTGGCTATCTCAACCATTTATTTTGATCGATCATAAGTACTAGTCATGTGGTCCCACAAAATATGTGGTCTTAACTACAAAGTACTCATATACAGAAATCTCGTCACATCTGTGAAACAACAAGCAATATATATACACAATATCATAATTTATACATTTTCCACCATGTATATACTCAATATACACACTTCTCTATGGTTGCTAAGTACTCGCCAAGCAACCCCTTATAATCTCAGTTATACATAATCTTATAACACTCATTATATGATATGTAAACCTTATCTCAAGTGGACATGAGATTCTCATCTGTATGCCAATTACTACACCTTTTAACAACAATTCTCTAACACATGTATTATCAACAATTAAATACGCGCGATGTATTACAACTAACATGTTAAGTAAAATTACTTACATACCTCATAACAACAAATCTTATCTTCTCATTAGCTGAAACTCGCATACTTCGGATCTCAACTCTTGAGTGTACTCGGCTACACTTACATGTCTCAACTCTTAGCTCATACTCAGCTTATGCTCATACTCTTTCTCATCATCAGTTGGAATATCACCATCAGCTGGGATCTCATCTCAATTAGTATCTCATCTCGTATTTAGTTGACATCTCATTATCAACTGAGGTTCTTGTCTCCTCGTTAACTGATATCTCATATCGGCCAAAATCTCGTCACATCATCAATTATTGGTCCAACCAGTTTTGACCAATTTCTCAACTCATCCTTCATCTAACTCCATATATGTATTTACACACAGAAAACAACAATAACAAATATAACATATAAGTTATACTTAAATCATAACCTAAAATCTGCAGTAGTATCTTTTCCAAGCATGTGATGAGGGATCTCTCTCCCCTCGGTTCAAGACGAGGGCTCTACACTCAAAGACCTAGTTCGCTTAAACCATGCTCTGATACCAACTTGTAACACCCGGTTTCTCATACAAAGTACACCCAAAATTTTTCAAACAATTATACATTAAAATGGGTATACTTGTACTCAACCATAAAAAACAAGATGTTATCATGCACTATTTACAACAAAAGGTCCTTACGTTACATACCAGCCATTAAAAATAAATCTAATTCAACTAAAGGATAGGCTCTAAACTTGTTCGTCTTTCTTTATCACATGCCTTCCCCTATCACAGCTATAGATACCTGCAAAACAACATACAACTCAAGTGTAAGCTTATAAAAAGCTTAGTGAGTAATCTCAATCACACTCCATAATCTCTCTCATTAAACTCTCTCATCATTCTCCTTTGCTAGTCTCATTAGCAATTATTCACTTTCTCTTACTCTGACATCTACAAAAATATTAGCCTTACAAGCACCAGCTAATTAGTAGTAAAATCAAATCAATAATAAGTATCACGACTGATATTACTCATAAACTCAATTACACACACACTCATATATACTCATTTCACAATCAATTATACTCAATTATAACACCCATCATGGTTGTAGCAATCAAACTCAAAGACTCTTTAACTCACCGCTACATCATATACTCTATATGAAATTCAACTCATCTCTTTATCCCCCGATAACAGAATCACTCCGTCTCTAATTTATTTCAATATCAATATATGTAACGCCCGGTTTCCCAAAATTGAATTACACCTTAATCTTCTCACATTAGAACAACATTAAAGGGTGTAACTCAATTTAAGAATCAAGTAATACAAAGCTGTTACCAAAAACATAGTTTAAGTCTAAAGCTATTTACAACTATCATTCAAAAACCGGGTTAAATTACATATTTCAAAACAACAACTAAGTCTAAGTCCATATCCAAGTCCAGCTATCCCTCTGAGACACGCTTCCCCCGATCGCCACTACCAAATCCTAACACAAAACAACAATAACAAACAATTTATAAGCTATGAAAGCTCAGTGAGTAATTTAAGGTAAATTGGTTTGTATCATCTATTATCTTATTTTAACCAAGCTCAATGGACTATCTCAGTCCCGAGTATGATATACACACTATAACTCTTTATTCCATATACTCAAATTTTGGTTATACTAAACCAAATCAAAACATAGCTCACTTCTTATCTGTAAACAACATCATAATAAGGCATAATCATCTAATAATTAACTACTCACCTGTTGTCGGGTTACTCTGTGGAACTCCTGAACCGCGTGTGTCGTGCTCCTGTCTAGCCTTAGCTGTATCACAATATCTCGGGTCAAACTCAATATTCAACAATCTCAATCACACTCAATATCGATAACAATCAAGAATTTGAATCATAAGAGAGGGCTACAATCAAAAGATAGTAATACTATCCTAATTGTAACTTTCAATTTCACAAATTTAACTCATATAACCCTAGGAACATAATACAAACACTTCACTAGCTTAGGTCTCGAATTTGAACTCCCTTACACACACAATTCCAAGTAAACTCACTCTAATTCATGCTAGTTGCAGGTGGTTCATCAAAACCACGAGGAGCCATCTCAATTCCAAAGATTCAACCGTCAAAACAAGATAAAAATCAAAGAGGATTACCTTTCAAGCTCAAGGAACTAAGCTCTAGCTTCAATTCATGAAAGATAGGCTCAAATATCGACTTAGAAGGTTTAGAGATGGTTTTCTAGGGTTTTGAGAGGTTTTAGACAAAAAGGGTTTTAACTCCAAATGAAGCAAAATCGTATTTTTAAAACTGATCTGTGCGATTACACTGCCCGTGTTAAAATTACACGGCCCGTGTAACTTACGGTATGCACTTAGAGTTTGGGCTGCAGAACTACACGACCCATGTCAATATTACACGACCCATGCTGCACACTTTACACGACCCGTGTTTATGTTACACGACCCGTGTAACTCACGGTATGCTTAAAACAATCACAAGGGACTCCTACACGACCCGTGTAACTCCAACACGACCCGTGTAACCTCTTTTTAGCATTTTTCAACCTCAAACTTCTACCAAATGGGATTTTACCTACCCAAACTCATACAATAGCCTAATAAATCTTAATTACACTAAGATTAACTCAAAATCTCAAAAATTCAATATCACGGTATTACAAGTTCTTACCCCCTTCAAAAGATTCCGTCCTCGGAATCTCTTGAAACAAGAAAGGATATTTCGACCGCATCTCTCCCTCAGCTTCCCAAGTAACATTTGTTTCTTTATGATGTCGCCATTGTACTTTCACTAATCCCACTTCTTTATTTCGCAATTTCTTAACTTTCTTTTCTAGAATTTGCTCCGGCATCTCTTGATATCTTAATTTCTCATCTAGTTGAACTCCAGCCAAGGGTACCCAAGTGGATTGGTCATGCAATGTTTTTCTAAGGTGTGACACATGGAAAACATTGTGGATACCCCGCAACTCGTCTGGAAGCTCAAGTTTATTTACAACTGCTCCAATTCTCTCTAAGACTCGGAAGGGTCCAATGAATCGTGGACTCAACTTACCTCTTTTACCAAATCGGATTACTCCCTTCCATGGGGACACTTTCAATATTACCATGTCCCCAACACAGAACTCTAATGGCTTTCTTCTTTTATCTGCGTATTGCTTTTGGCAGTTTTGGGCTATTTGCATATGCTCACGAATACTTTGTATCTTTTCTTTGGTCTCATCTATAATATCTGGTCCCGCCAATGGTTTCTCTCCAGTCTCTGTCCAACAAGTCGGGGTCCGACACGGTGCACCATACAAGGCTTCAAAAGGTGCCATCTGTATACTGGAATGATAAGTGTTGTTATAAGAAAACTCTACTAAAGGCAGATGATCTTCCCAACTGCCTCCAAAATCAATGATGCAGGCTCGTAGCATATCTTTAAGTGTTTGTATCATCCTTTCCGACTGTCCATCTGTCTGGGGATGATACGCAGTACTCAATAAGGCTTTAGTACCAAAATGCTTTTGGAAACTCTGCCAGAAATGTGAATTGAAAAGACTATCTCTATTAGAAATTATTGAAGTTGGCACTCCATATCGTCTCACTACTTCTCTTGTATAAATCTCAGCTAGCTTTGACACTTGGTAATCTTCTCGGATTGGAATGAAATGAACTGACTTTGTTAACCTGTCAACAATCACCCAAATTGAATCATATCCTCGTGGAGTTGGAGGCAGCTTTGTGATAAAATCCATAGTGATTTCATCCCCCTTCTTCATTAGCACTGGTAATGGTTGGACTGCTCCATATGGCTTTTGATGATTGGCTTTTACTTGAAGACACGTCAAACAGTTTTCTACAAAATGTCCAACATCTCGTTTCATACCGGGCCACCAGTAGTACGGTTTTAGATTATGATACATTCGCGTGCTACCAGGGTGAACCGAATATCTAGTACATTGAGCATCCTCCAGCAATATCTGTCTCGCCTCGCCATGCCTCGGAACCCAAACTCGCCCTTGGAAAGTCTTGATTCCTTGTGTATTTTCCACAAGTTTCTCTACATAACCAATCATCCTCTCTTTCTTCAAGTCGTTAGCTTCGACTTGGCATCTACGTATCACCTCTGGTAATCGACTCACAATCCCCATTCGAGCCGATACGACTCGAATAGGCGGCTCTTTACGGCTTAGTGCATCCGCCACTACGTTAGCTTTACCGGGATGGTAAAGTATTTCATAATCATAATCTTTTAGCAAATCCATCCACCGTCTTTGCCTCATATTTAATTCTTTCTGATCAAACAGGTATTTCAAACTTTTGTGATCCGTGTAGATCTGAAATCGCACGCCATAAAGATAGTGTCGCCACATCTTCAATGCAAAAATTATCGCCGCCAACTCTAAATCGTGTACTGGATAAGCTTTTTCATGTGGTTTTAGCTGTCGAGAGGCATATGCTATCACTCGTCCTCTTTGCATCAACACACATCCAAGACCATTTAAGGAGGCATCGCTGTAAAGAACAAAGTCTTCCCCACCTTGCGGTAACGCCAACACTGGAGCCTTACATAAACCATCTCGTAGTTGTTCAAAGGCTGACTGTTGTGCCTCAGTCCAACTAAATTTCTCCGTCTTCTTAGTCAGCTTGGTTAAGGGTGTAGCTATACGAGAAACGTTTTCAACGAATCGTCGGTAATAGCCTGCTAACCCCAAGAAACTACGAACTTCCAGTGGACTCTTTGGCGGCTCCCAACTCATTACGACTTCGATCTTTGCCGAATCCACCTTTATACCGTCGTCATTTATCACATGGCCAAGAAATTGAATTTCCCGCAACCAGAACTCGCATTTTGAAAATTTTGCATATAATTTCTCAACACGAAGATCTAACATTTGTTGCAAATGAAATCTATGCTCGTCTCGACTCTTTGAATAAATCAGGATGTCGTCGATAAATACAATCACAAATTTATCGAGAAAAGGACGACAAATCCGATTCATTAAATCCATAAAGGCAGCTGGAGCATTAGTCAAACCGAACGGCATGACTAAAAACTCATAGTGACCATACCTCGTGCGAAAAGCCGTCTTCGGAATATCAACTTCTTGAACCCTCAACTGATGATAGCCGGATCTCAAATCAATCTTTGAAAAATACGTGGCCCATGCAGTTGATCAAATAAATCATCGATCCTCGGCAACGGGTAACGATTCTTTATAGTGATATTGTTGAGCTCTCGATAATCTATACACATTCTCATAGATCCATCTTTCTTTTTCACAAAGAGTATAGGCACACCCTACGGAGACGAACTCGGACGAATAAACCCAAGTTCCAATAACTCTTGCAACTGTCTCTTTAATTCCTCCATCTCGGAAGGTGCCAATCGATATGGTGGTCGAGCTACCGGTTTAACCCTGGTATCACATCGATCACAAACTCAACTTGTCTACTTGGTGGTAAGCCTGGAAGATCTTCAGGAAATACATCAGGATAATCACAAACCACTTCTACTTCTTCTATTTTGGAATGTTTTGACTCGGCACTAATCACATGTGCCATAATCAATTCACCCCCTCTTTCCATATATCTCCTAGCTGTTGCAAGTGACATTATCGGTACTTTTCGGGAACGTCGTTCACCTCGTATCAAAATTCGGGAACCACTCGGTGTTTTTTTTTGAAATTGTCTTCTTATGACAATCCATTTGACCTCGATTTTCGTCTAACCAATCCATCCCGACTATTACATCAAACTCATGATTAGTAATCGGCTTCAGATCAATAAGATAGGTATCTCCAAAGATCTCAAGTCGACAACGCTTATAATGACTCTTTACTAAAACACACCTCCCATCCGCTACATCTACTATTACTTTTTCAAATAAATCATCTAACGAGATATCCAATTTGGAAGCAAAAGACACCGATATAAAAGACACAGAAGCACCGGTATCAAAAAGTACTCGTGCTTGAGAAGAGTTCAAGCTAAAAATATCTATGATAACATCAGTTTGGTCTCGAGCCTCATACACGGTTAATTGAAAAGCTCATGTTTTCATGTGACCGCCGCTCCTTACTCTCCGATCATCTCGATCTCGACCTCCTCCTCGTCCGGTCTTTTGTGAATCTCTTTGAGACTCGGACTTCATCTTTGGGCAATCAGGACAAATATGCCCACTCTCTCCACAGTTGAAACAAACTGGACGACTCTCGGTACACTGGCGAGCCATATGCCCCGTCTTCCCACACTGGAAACAAACTGATGGTGGGGTTTGAGAATCACATTCCCCAGTGTGCTTTCGCCTGCACTTCTTACACCATCTTTCCTCCATCTTTTTGGTTTCACCATGGAATTGAGAACCCGTGGTAGCGGATCTCTGAGAAGTATCTACAGCTTTACCTTCCCACTTTCTGTTAAATCCTCCAGCTTCTCTTTCAGTCCTTCTCTCTTCCTCCTGTCTTTGCAATTCCCTGTCTCTCGATCTTGCTGCCTCGGCAACTTGTTGAAAGGTAGTATATCTGGAACTCGGCAAAAACTCTCGAATCTGGGTTTTTAAACCCTACAAGTAACGATCCATCTTACGCTCCTCCGTATCTACTTGATGTTGTGCAAATCTCGCCTTCTCATTGAAATCCAGCGTGTATTGCTGCACAGTTCTCGACCCTTGTTGTAACTTCAAAAATTCTTCTTCTATTCCTTTCATAACATTATTGGAACAATAGTACTCGGTAAATTTCAATTTGAACTGTTCCCAACTCAATGTATACGCCAAGCTTTCTCCTATCTCCATACACATATTCTCCCACCAGAACTATGCATCCTCCTTTTAAAGGTTTGTTGCAAACTCAACTTTATCCGCCTTGTCACATTTACTTGTGCGGAACATCTTTTCAACATGAGTTAACCAATTTTTGGCTGCTATGGGATCATCCTTCCTATAGAAATCGTATGGCTTGCACTTTTGGTAAACATCGTAAGTGCACCTTCTTGTTTTCTCGGGCACTCTAGCTCCACTTGTCTCGATAAAGATCTCTCCATGATCCTCTCTCTGCTCAGGCTGGACTGGGGTTGGTCCCGAAGTACCTCCAGTTATAGCCTCCTCTTGAGGTTTCAAGTAAGTTGGTAATATATCTTTGATTGCTTTAGCTACCTCAGCTGCAATCATCGCCTGCATGTTACTCTGTATCTCGGGAGGTCGCTCTCCCTCGGGTTGATGCTCTTTACCCGAATCTCGTGATCCCGATTTATCTCTTGATGGATCACCTCGCTCTTTTTCTTTTCCATCGCTCATTTTAACTGAAAAATAAAATCAACTCATTTAGTAATCACCACCATAATACTCAATATGGTGTGTAATCAACTTAATTGTATATCACCATAATACTCAATATAGTGTATAATCAACTCAATTGTATATTACCATAATACTCAATATAGTGTATAATCAACTCAATTGTATATCACCATAATACTCAATATAGTGTATAATCAACTCAATTGTATATCACCATAATACTCAATATAGTGTATAATCAACTCATTTATAATACACCGCGGAGGATAGCTACTCGGGGCTCTTTGGGACTTCTCTATCTCATTGGTTTAAGTCTAAACCCATCTCAAGGTTTAATTCCCTTAAACCACGGCTCTGATACCAACTTGTAATGCCCGGTTTCCCAAAAATGAATTACACCTTAATCTTCTCACATTAGAACAACATTAAAGGGTGTAACTCAATTTAAGAAACAAGTAATACAAAGCTGTTACCAAAAACATAGTTTAAGTCTAAAGCTATTTACAACTATCATTCAAAAACTGGGTTAAATTACATATTTCAAAACAACAACTAAGTCCAAGTCCATATCCAAGTCCATCTATCCCTCTGAGACACGCTTCCCCCGATCGCCACTACCAAATCCTAACACAAAACAACAATAACAAACAATTTATGAGCTATGAAAGCTCAGTGAGTAATTTAAGGTTAATTGGTTTGTATCATCCATTATCTTATTTTAACCAAGCTCAATGGACTATCTCAGTCCCGAGTGTGATATACACACTATAACTCTTTATTCCATATACTCAAAATTTGGTTATACTCAATCAAATCAAAACATAGCTCACTTATTATCTGTAAACAACATCATAATAAGGCATAATCATCTAATAATTAACTACTCACCTGTTGTCGGGTTACTCTATGGAACTCCTGAACCGCATGTGTCGTGCCCTTGTCTAGCCTTAGCTGTATCACAATATCTCGGGTCAAACTCAATATTCAACAATCTCAATCACACTCAATATCGATAACAATCAAGAATTTGAATCATAAGAGAGGGCTACAATCAAAAGATAGCAATACTATCCTAATTGTAACTTTCAATTTCACAAATTTAACTCATATAACCCTAGGAACATAATACAAACACTTCACTAGCTTAGGTCTCGAATTTGAACTCCCTTACACACACAATTCCAAGTAAACTCACTCTAATTCATGCTAGTTGCAGTTGGTTCATCAAAACCACGAGGAGCCATCTCAATTCCAAAGATTCAACCGTCAAAACAAGATAAAAATCAAAGAGGATTATCTTTCAAGCTTAAGGAACTAATCTCTAGCTTCAATTCGTGAAAGATAGGATCAAATATCGACTTAGAAGGTTTAGAGATGGTTTTCTAGGGTTTTGAGAGGTTTTAGACGAAAAGGGTTTTAACCCCAAATGAAGCAAAATCGTATTTTTAAAACTGATTTGTGCGATTACACGGCCCGTGTTAAAATTACACGGCCCGTGTAACTTACGGTATGCACTTAGAGTTTGGTCTGTAGAACTACACGACCCGTGTCAATATTACACGACCCGTGCTGCACACTTTACACGACCCGTGTTTATGTTACACGACCCGTGTAACTCACGGTATGCTCAAAACAATCACAATGGACTCCTACACAACCCGTGTAACTCCAACACGACCCGTGTAACCTCTTTTTAGCATTTTTCCACCTCAAAGTTCTACCAAATGGGATTTTAACTACCCAAACTCATACAATAGCCTAATAAATCTTAATTACACTAAGATTAACTCAAAATCTCAAAAATTCAATATCACGGTATTACAATATAACACATATATATATATATATATATATATATATATATATATATATATATATATATATATATATATATATATATATATATATATATATATATATTACCTACAAAAAGATATGACTCTTATTTCTCATACGAACATAATCTCAATCGTGTATTAAATTACACTCAAAATCTCATTCTCGTATGTTAAATCACATGTTTCTCAAGTATAAACTTGGTTATCTCAACCAATTTAAAATCAATAGTAACCTGTAAATTCACAATTTAATCATAAGAATGAATTATAGTTACTCACTTAATATCGGTTTAGTATATGGAACCCCCAATTTACGCGTACCAGGCTCCTGTTCGCTAGACTTGGTTATATCACCATAGTATAAATCAATTATCCAACACGCACAATCATCTCAATAACATCTATCTCAAAGATGTATAAATCAAAGGAGGATAAATGAGTATAAACGGTAAATATCAACTATCTATTTACCGAAATCCCAAATCTGTGGTTCTACTCATTCAACCGTAGGAACTCGACAATAATCACACCAATAGCTCAAAAGACATCCACTAACAATATACTAACAACGTATTTAACCAATTATAGCTAAATCACGAAAATTGAAGCTAGGGTTTCAAGATCCCAAAAACGAAGAAATCACTCACCTCGACGAATTAGGAAGCAAGAACACGTTTACGGGGTTAGATCCACACTTCTCTATGTTCTCCCATGAACCTCCAGGCTTCAATTGACCCAAAATCGCCATCTCCAGCTCTAAAAATCGAAAAGGAAATGTTTTCCTTCGAAATGGGTTTGCTGTCTTTTAAATAGATCTGCAGCCGTAACCCGACCCGGGTTACAGAACCCGACCCGGGTTCCTTTCGCGACTTTACTTCCGTTCGTTTAATAGGCACAACACGACCCAGGTTAAGGAACACGACCCGGGTTGGTTCTTTTTGGCATTTTTCAAACTCAAACTTCTTCCAAAAGGTCCTCTAACAACACTAACACATATTACAACTTATATAATCTTAATTAAACTAAGATTAGTACGTAAGAGGGATTCCAACCTCTTCTCACTCATCAATGATCTCAAAACTCGAAGGAAAACACAAGGATCACCACACCTTTACGCTAAGCAACTCGTAGCTAGAATCACATCGAATATAAGGTAATAACTCTACTTACCTTATAAAGCGTCTAATTTTAAAAATGGGTCTTACACACTACATCATAAAGACTGACACGTCACCATGTCACGTCAGCTAGCAACCGGGTTGACCGGTCAAGTTGTCAAATTTAAAACAAAATTGAAAACATAATGACTTAATTGAGAAAAATGAAAAAGTTACTGACTTGATTGAAAAAAAACAAAGTGACAAAATCGAACTTTTTTGAAAACTTAGTTTTTTTTTTAATTTACCCAAAAATTTATAATGGTCATTTGTTACAACTGATTAGAGATGGCAACGGGGACGGGTATACCGGGGATTGCATTCCCCATCCCCATAACTGTATCCCCGTCCCCATCCCCATAACCATTGGGTATTAAAAATCTGTCCCCATCCCCATCCCCTACAGGGAACGGGGATCCCCAATGGGTAATCGGATATTTTTTTCCCCATTACAAGTTTTGAAATTTTATGTAGCTAACTCCAAATTTCCAAATTGCAACTATAAAAAAGTCTTCATATACAAATAATAACGTTCAAGACTTCAAATTTACGGCTAAAATGCATGACGTCAAATATATATATATATATATATATATATATATATATATATATATATATATATATATATATATATATATATATATATATATATATATATATATATATATATATATATATATATATATATATATATATATATATCGGGTATCCGATAGGTAGAACCATCCCCGCCTCCATCCCCGATTTTCATATCGGGTATTATCCGTCCCCGTCCCCATCCCCGATCAACTTGGGGATTTATCCATTAAATTTGGTTTCGGGTTTCGGATATCCGTCGGGTGCGGATATTTTTGCCATCTCTACAACTGATGTAGTATGTTTTTTTGTATATGCATTTAACCTCTTAAATTACAATTTCTTATTAATTTGTCTAATTTAAAAATTAGAATAATAATGTAGTATTGTAGGTTATGTAATCATATTAATGAATTACAGAAAGTTACGTAATCATCGGCCATGGCAAAAAGTGTTATTTAAGTTTGTAATATAACAACACCAACCACCACCATCACAATCATCACCAATATTATCGTCACAAATCATTACCGCCACCGATAACCACCACCACCAATACCACCACACCACCATCTCAACCATCACCATCACCACAGTCGTTATCATCGCCACCGCCAATACAATCACCACCACCACCACACCACCATCTCAACCATCACCATCACCACAGTCATTATCATCGCCACCACCAATACAATCACCACCACCAAATTGAAGTCCCTAACACCACCAACCCCCCTAATTAAACCTACCTTGCACTAACATCACCTACGACCACCAATTTCACCACTGAGACCACAACAACCACCACCACCTAAACTTACCTTCCACAACCATCGAACCCCTAAATCAAGACCAAATTGAAATGCCTAACTACAGAGAGGAGTAGCATTGAAATTGAATGAGATGGGAAGAATAAACATTAGATGTGAGTGATTTACATTCGCACGACGTCGATATGGGTTTCTTTGAGAGCGATTTGATTCTTCCTCTTTTGGCCATTGCTTTAAGAAACCTTGCAGGTTGGAGTCTTAGAGATCTTGTGTAGTGGGTGGAGAGATGTTTTTGATGATGACTCGATGATTGTTGTAATAATGGACGGAGAAGGAGAGGAGGGAACGTTTGGTTGGAGGAGAAGCACAACGACAAGACCTTTTCGATGGTGGGATGAGGTGAGACAGCGACTGTGGCAGGTTGATGCTTATGGAGTCACCTTGATGTTTTTAGGTTTTACTAACTTTGGTGTACAAGAAAAAAAGTCATTTTACTCTAATTATAATAACAAATTTCAGTTTGAAAAAAATAAGATTTTAATTCTACGTGGATGTCACATTAAACCCACATAGATATGGAAATATTATGGAGCAAATGAACTTCGGAAGGAAAAAGTGCTCATCTTCAAAGTTGACTTCGATAAGGCCTTCGATTCGGTAAATTGGGGATTTCTTGGAAATATTATGGAGCAAATGAACTTCGTAGAAAGATGGAGGAGGTGGATACTTGGATGTCTTTCATCGGCGAAGGCTTTGGTTCTCGCCAATGGCTCCCCTACTTTGGAATTTAGCATAAAAAGAGGCGTTTGGCAGGGTGATCCGCTTTCTTCTTTTCTTTTCGCAATTGTTATGGAAGGGCTAAGTGTATCAATCAAAGAAGCATGCTCTCAAAATTTGTTTGATGGTGTTTTCCTTCCGAATAATGGCCCGATGATCTCGCATTTGATGTACGCGGACGATGTCTCTTTTATAGGCGAGTGGTCTGAATCCAACCTCATCAATAGAATTCTTCGATGTTTCTACATTGCTTCGGGTCTTAA
This sequence comes from Cichorium intybus, assembly GCA_023525715.1. Taxonomy (NCBI): domain Eukaryota; kingdom Viridiplantae; phylum Streptophyta; class Magnoliopsida; order Asterales; family Asteraceae; genus Cichorium; species Cichorium intybus. The sequence continues at coordinate 108,727,516 of CM042013.1, read as the reverse complement.
AGTTAATCTCCACAAGAGCAAAGTTTTTGGTGTAGGCGTGGATGATATCGAGCTTAATAGATTTGCGAGTATCTTGTCTTGTGAGCCATCTTCTCTCTCGTGTACTTATCTTGGGCTACCCATTGGTTGCAATATGAAGAGGGCTACTGCCTCGAACCCGGTAGTTAAGAAGTTTAAAGAAAAGTTTTCTATATGGAGATCTAAGGCGTTATGATTTAGAGGTAGATTGACTTTTGTCAAATCCGTTCTTAGTAGTCTCCCTTTATACTATTTCTCGTTATTCAAGGCTCCGTCCAAGGTGATTGAGAAGCTAGAGTCGATTAGGAGGAATTTTTTATGGGGGAGTGATGGAAATAAGAAGAAATTGCACTGGATTACATGGGACAATCTTATTAAGCCTAAGTGGCTTGGTGGTTTAGGAATTGGATGTCTCTCGACAATGAACATGGCTTTGATGGCGAAATGGATGCGGAGGCTAAAATTGGAAGATAAAAGTCTATGGAAGTAGCGCATTAGTGCTATTCATAGAATCAAGGGCTTCGATGGCGCTTCGGTGGCTAAAAAAGTAATTCCTGGAACTTGGTGCTTTATTGCTGAAAGTTGTGAGGAGATGCAAACATGGAATGTATCGTTTGATGATCTCATCGAAAGGAAAGTAAACGCAGGAGATAAAACATTTTTTTGGAAAGATGCTTGGCTCGAAAATACTTCCCTCAAGTTTTTTTTTCCAAAATTGTATGCTTTAGAGTCTAATAAAGATTGCAGGATAAACGAGAGGCTTGTGGATGCTATCGGCACGTATGCTTGGAGTTGGAAAGGAAATATTCGCAAAGGGGCTCAACATCGGGAATTTTCTGATCTGGTGGAAAAGATGAGCAAGCTGAATAGGGATAGTGGCGTAGATACTTGGATCTGGAAGCCTGCTGCTGGAGGATCCTTTTCTGTCCGATCTTTAAGACGAGAAATAAGCTGTAAACGGTGGAGCAAAAGTCAGTTAATGTTCTCTTGGTGTCCTTGGATCCCGATAAAGGTAAATTGCTTCGCTTGGCGTTTATTTCTGGACAGGATTCCGGTTGTTGTTAATCTTCTAAAGAGAGGGATAAATGTCACTTCTCGTTTCTGCCCTTTGTGTCATGCGATTGAGGAGGATATAAATCACTTATTCTTTGATTGTTTATTCTCCAAGGTGGTGTGGTTTAAGTTCTACAAGTGGACGAATTTTATTCCCCGGAACCCTTCTAACAGGGATGATTTATTGATGATGATTAAAGGAGGTGCAATCAACCGGGATTTCAACAGGCTCAGGCGCGGGATTGTTTACTCAACTTTATGGTACATTTGGAAATTTAGAAACAATATGGCGTTCAAGAAAATTGCTCCGGACTCTAATAAGGCGGTGGACGATATACAAAGCTATGCTTACATTTGGTGCAAAAATAGATCGACGTTAGGAGGTTTTAATTGGAATGTTTGGATTGATTCTTGTTGAAAAGTATCCAATTCTCTGTTCAAACTTAACAACTTGAGTAAGTTATTATTATCTAACTTATTATGGTTATTGCAGGATTGTACAAGGGGCTGTTGGGAAATAGCTGAAACTTGGAGGATTAATCTTGTGTGGGTGCAGCAGGAAAGGATTGCTGAAGGACTGAAGCTAGACAAGGAGGAAAAGTTGAAGGTCGTTTATTCAGAAGATCAAATACATAGACACGTGGACCTTCTTCTACCCATGGATTATCCATGGGTTAACCCGGAACTATATATACATGTTGGTTTACATTCCAGAGATAGTGACGTGATATTTTTGCTGTATATGCTCACTAGTTTTTCCTCTCTAAGAACTTTCCTGATATCTTCTAGGGTTTGTTATGTATTTCATTACAGAACTTGTGAGATTGTTCAAGTTTTATCGAGTGTTTCTGATTTTGAGTGTAGATTAGGAATCTTGTAGTGAGGTTTGATTTGTAATAGCTTTATAAGAATTTTCCAGTAAAGTTTCTTTTGGTTTCTAGAGTTTTAACAATTCTCCTTTAAAATGTATTCTGTAATTCCCTCTCCTCTAGTGACTTGCTAGAGTGTCTTTTTTAATAAAATTGTCGCCGTTCTAAACAAAAAAAAAAATTTAACCCACATAGATGAAGCTAATCGGAAGATGACAATAATGACTTTTCAAAACTTTCATAACCAACTTTATAAATAATCCCAGCTAAATTGCATCAAGGCCTCTAAAGGTGCCAAATTGTGCCGGTTGGGCGAATTTAGTTGTCCCACCGCTATTTTATATAGCTAGTATTGAATTTAATAAATACTTTTTTTTTTAGAGCTTGGCAATTTGGTTTCACCTGAGGGTAAGAGCCCCGCAACCTAGGGCGGTTGGCAATTACCTATGGCGCAAAGGCCACTTCCCCTCAAAGCCTCGTCTTTAAGGAAAATCCCCCACATGGGAGTTGGCAGGAGTCGAACTCCAGACCTTCCCTCCACGCGGGTATATAACCCAGCACCTTAGCCCAGTTGAACCGGACGTCATTGGCTTAATAAATACTTGATGTAATAAATATGATTACCAAACTTAAATATTTTAATATTAATATAATTCATATAACAAATAGATGTAGGAGGCTATAAGCACTTCCCTACACTGTGGGTGACCTTTAACCCAGGGGCGGACCTATGTAGGAGCCCGGGTGGGCACGTGCCCCCCCTGAAATTTTACCCCGTAGTGTAAAAAAAAAAAAAAAAAAAAATTTTTTATATATAGGTGTCCCCCGTCTAAAAAAAATGTGCTCCTCATTGCCCCTCGTGTCCATTTTTCCTGAGTCAGTGCCCCCCGTGTTCATTTCTCCTGGGTCCGCCCCTGCTTTAACCCTTTCTGTGTGGTCAAAGTTAGTCCGAACCGGTCGAACACATGAATAAATAAAAGACCAATGAATTGGGTTAATCTCAGGTTCAATACTTTTGGTCCTGTCGGCTTTTGTCTGATTTGTTATCTTATATAACTAAACATTATTAGCAAAAAAACATCAAAATTTGAGAGAGAACAACAAATGACCAAGAAAAACCCGAATAAAACCCGGTCAGGACAGAGTAGTCATCCCAAAAGATCCGGCCGAATTCCTGACCGGTCTTTTTCAATGACTTAACCTAAATTACCACTTCTAGAGGAAGTTTTGTTTTTTTCACCGTTTAGTTGTTACTACAATGCCGTTTTGCAGGCATTAAATCATTATATAGTAGATAAAACTATAGTATTGTTTCTGCTTTCAAATTATCTCCTAATACATAACAACTCTAGTTTAAAATGTATCAACATCATCTTTACATTAATTCATCCCGTCCATTTTAATTCATATATATCTCCTTTTCATTTGTACTAGGTCTTTGTTGTTTATAATGTGACCCTAAAAAAGACGACACCACTTTAATTTAGGATTGATGTGACCCCCAAAAAGACATGTAAATGGCCATGGCCGGCTTTTATGAGGTTACTTTTATCAAGTCACTCCAATGTAGTATGGCTGATTCACTTTATCTCATCTAGTTGTTCATTCGGCCGGAAAGCATCAATGTCTTGTTTAATTCCCTATCGATTATGGATTCTAGTATTCTTCAAGATTGAATTTCCATGGAAAACCACAAGAATGAAGGGATCAATTTTGGAAGATCACTTATAGTACCAAGTGTTCAAGAACTTGCTAAGCAACCCATTACCAAGATTCCACCTCGTTATGTGTGCCAACATCATCAGAAACCCTTACCCGTATCATCCGATGACACCTCAAATATATCTGTACCGGTCATTGATCTTCATAGCTTATTTGCAACTGCTTCGGAATCTTTGACTTATTCCTCTGAACTCAATAAGCTTCATTCAGCTGCTAAAGAATGGGGTTTCTTCCAGGTCAGCGTTGACTAAGTCTACTTGTCTCGATTTAGTTACTAATTAGAAATCATTTTCATGGTTACGTTGCAAAATCATGATAAAATCCAAAATGGGTACTAAGGGCGTGTTTGGCAAAACTAGCTAGTAACTGGAAGTTGGTAGCAGTTAGCTAGAAGCTGGTACTTGTAGCTTTTATTAGTGCAGAAATGTTCGGCAAAACCAGTTGTTAGCTTTTAGAAGTATAAAATAATATAAAAGTCAAAAGTTAAACGATAAACGCTCCCAAAATCTACTTGAAGTAGCTTTTGGATTAGCAGCGTTTTGTTAAAATAAAAGCTAAAAGCTCTTGCTGCCGAACAAAGCTTTTTCTTATTTTCGAGCGTTTTCCTAGAAGCTAAAAGTTATAAGCTCTTAAACGCTGCATGCCGAACACGCCCTAAATATGCTAAAAATGGGGTTCTGTAATAATTTTTTGAAACAAAATATGTACTGTTGTGTTGTTAAAAAAAAACAGGTTATAAATCATGGAGTAAGTGAGTCCTTATTAGAGGATTTTAAGAGGGAAGTTTTAAAGTTCTTCAAGCTTCCAATCGAAGAGAAACAAAAGCTTTGGCAGAAAGAAGACAGCCAAGAAGGTTTCGGTCAACTTTTTGTTGCATCAGAGGATCAAAAGCTTGATTGGTGTGACATGTTTTACGTAAATAGTCTTCCACATAAATTCAGGAATTCTCAAATATTTCAAAAGTTACCTCCCATTCTCAGGTTCTTTTTCCTTTCTCTAAATGAATGCTTCTAGTGTGAAATTTGCATGTTTGTTATTGGATGTGTGTCTTAAAAGTGATTATGTCATACTGAAATGAGATCATTAGCGATAATAATGTTGGACGTGCTTTTGTTATTTAAAATTGTAATGAAATCACAATGTTGAGTTTTTGTCTAATTCTAGTTAAGTTGGCTGTTATTTTTTTAGTAATCTAGCTACTAAACTATTATTTTATGGGGAAAAGTTGAAAAAAAAAAAAAAAACTCAGTGTCAGTCAAGGCTGTTGTACCAAATTAGTCGGGAAATGTTGTGTTCTTAAACACAACAAAAAATTATTTGGTCATTGTGCCCATGTTTAGAGGTTAAATAATTTTGTTGTGTTTTATTTGATCAATGAACTTTTCTTTACCAAATAGGGTCCCTTATCATATTTTTATACCATTTTATGTGTTTGTACCATTATTACATTAATTAATAATTTACTATTAATGGTAATTAAGTGATAGTATCGTATTAAATATATTTTATTTTTCATATAATGGTATAATGAATCGAATACATTGTGTTGGAATAATTGTTTTTGATACCATTGCATGCGTAGGTTTAATAACCAAAATGAATTCTAAACCAACCGTCACAATGGATACAAACAAATTATTGTTTATTTCTTATGGTTTTATACTTCGGTGACCAATTAAAATATATTGTGATGGAATATTATATTTTTTTTGTGTGTGTGAGTCAGAATATATCAAGTTGCGTCGCTATTAATAAACTATGGAATTTGATTAAACATTTATTTAAGTATTTATTCGATCCAACTTATTTTATTCGTATTTTTATTTTTACCTTTCTAAAATTATCCAAAGTGTGAAATTTGATTAAGAAATTTTAACAATAAAAATACAAAAAAAAAAAAAAAGCATTTCATCCATTACCTAAGATATTCAACCTATTGTTTTGTTGTCTCTACTAAACTGTAATTATAATAGTATATCTAAAAAATATAGATAATAAGGTAGTATTATTTAGTTAATAATGATAATAATAATATAAATAATAAGAATAATATATGTTAGTAATAATGGTATAAAGACACATGTAATTATATACCTATTATTAATTACCAAGAAATTTAGAAAGACGTGCCAAAATTATTTAAATGCTCCTTACTAGCATAATTGTAAAAGTGGTCATTGTATTATAAATCTACAATAATAGTCCTTGTCTTATAGCGATTTTTTTAAAACGGTTCATGTATTTACAAAGTTATATTAATAGTCTTTCTCTAATAGCAATTTTACTGAAATGATTCTTCTTTTTCAAAAAAATCAAAATTTATCATTGCATCTAAGACAACTACAAAATGGTCACCGGCTAATTGCAGAATTCCAGAAGTAATCGTTATTTTTCAAAATAGCATAGATATAGTTACCGTCTAATAGGGAAATAACAATAATGATCATTATATTTCATAAATTTATAGAAATAGTCCATATCTAATAATGAATTAACAAAAATAGTCTTTGTGTTCCATAGAAATTACAGAAACGATCCTTTTATAAGAGTCCATTACAGTATGGTATAAAAATATAGAAATACTAAGTCCGCTGCAACGCGCGGACTATCTCACTACCTATATACTAATTTGCAGGAAATTTTAGGATAGTGTGCCCTTTTTGTCGTTTTCTATGTTCTTATTTTATAGAAATGATCCTTAATTTATAAAAAAAAAACTATAGAAATAGTCCATGTATTTTATAAAACTACAATAATGGTCATTGATTAATTGCAACATTATAGAAATGGTCTATCAATTTCAAAAAAATTACCAAAACTGCTCCTATATTTAAGAGAATTACAAAATCATCTCCGCCTAATTGATAAATTCTATAAGTGGTCATTTTTTACAAGAATTATAGATACGGTCCAAATCTAATGACAAAATAACATAAATAGTCAATGTGTCTCACAGCTTTATATAAATAGTCTGCCTAATAGCAAATTTACAGACATGCTTCCCATGTCTCACAGAAATTACAGAAATGGACCTTATGTAAGAGATTTTTATAAAAACAATATCGAAAATATATAATTTAATAAACTCGCCGCAACACGCGGGTCATCCCACTAGTTATATAAATAATTCAGTGTCCGTAGGTTACATATATAAGACTAAGTGACCAAAATTGAATATAAGAATTCCACTCAAATGGTAAACTTATGTTACTCGGTCACAAAACCGGGAAACTTGTTTTTGTTTAAGAACCCAGCATGGACAAATCACAAATGTGCAGAGTTAGCTGTATTATTTGAATGTTTCCCTTATTTTATTTATCATAAAAGACGTAGTACTTCACTAGATGAATTTATAAAATGATGAATGTTTGTTGGGCTTTTGCTTTTTTGTATTTTGCCTTTCTAAAAACATGATAACTGCGAAAACATTTTCTACAAAAAAATATATATGATCAACTAGCTAAATGGATAACATGGTGAAAGTGCATGCATTTTTTTGTACTTTGCGGTTATCAACATCAAGGTAGAACAAAGTTATGTAGTAATCTACTTTTGCCATTTGACAATCATTTTGTTGTAGTTATCAAACCAATTACTTGGCCCCTAAACCTTAAACTAGTGAGATAATTACAAGGAGTAGGTTGTGCAAATACTTGAAATTGATTATTACGACTTCAAGTAGCAATAATCAGATAATCACTTTCAAAATACACATCCAAACAGAAGAACGATCAAGTTCACATCATGCACGTTGTAAACTTGTACGTATGACGCGCTTCAAAGTAAAAAAGAGAGCAATTATCTAATCTTTCTTCAACTTACTTAAATGATTCATCATTTCGTATTCTTTTGACTTAATGCACTTAATATGGATGACTTAATCCAATAAGTTATACATGGGTGTTTCCTTTTGAGTTAATGCAGAAAGAACGCGGCTTTCCACATCAAGTCCTAACTGTTTACTAAGTTTTCCCTTATTTATTTATTTTCCGTTCAATCATTTTCCCAAATATTTTCTAAACATCATTTATCCAGGGAGAAGTTGGACGCTTACTCTACGGAAATAAAAAAGCTAACAGTAGCCATCTTGGGTCAAATGGCTAAGGCTTTAGGGATGGGCAATGAGGAAATGAGCGCGTTGTTTGACGATGGTACACAGTTCATAAGAATGAATTATTATCCTCCATGTCCGGAACCGGAATTGGCTTTGGGATTTTCCCCTCATTCTGATGCAACTGGTTTAACGATTCTCTATCAACTAACCGAAACCCCTGGCCTCCAAATTCGGAAAGATGGAAAATGGGTATCCGTTAAACCTTTACCAAATGCTTTGGTAGTCAACATTGGAGACATAATGGAGGTAAGAATATAATACATGATTTTAATGAGATGACATAGGTTAATAAATTTGTTATTTCAAATAGGTTAGATACACGAAATAGGAATTTACTTTGATTGACTTGTTTATGACAGCAACGTACTTTTATTTATTTGTGAATTACAACATTCTACTTCCATTTCTTTTTGTTACAAAATTTTACTTTCATTTTCTTTTGTTTTAAGACATCGTACTTTCAAAAATCTACCAATTTTAGATAGTATTTTCATTTTTTTTCTTATTAGGCTACTATACGTTGAAAAATCTTAATCCAAATATCGCAGTGAAAATTACTTTCTATTTAGATGACGTTGTTATAATTGAGTAGATTTCTTTAGTTTTAAAACATATCATAAATATACATTGCAATTTTTTGCATTTAACCAGTGAACTTCGCAAATCGTATTACATAGAGACGTTGGGCAAACATTTAACCAGTGAACTAGTTTCCTTGCATTGCAATGTGTTGCGTTGTTTGATTTAAATTTCTAGAATATATTTGCTATACATTGCAAAATTCAACACATATCTTATTCATTTCCTTTTTTAACTTCACCAAGTCCATGAATTGCTGTTGCATATATAGCTAAAAAAAAAAAAAAAAAAAAAAAAAAAAAAAAAAAAAAAAAAAAAAAAAAAAAAAAAAAAAAAAAAAAAAAAAAAAAAAAAAAAAAAAAAAAAAAAAAAACGAAACCGAAAAAACCCGGTGTTTAGGCCTAGAAACCGGATTTTCGGTTTTGAGAAAAAACTAAACCTAATCAAATTGTGTTCATCCATATTTTTTTATCGGTGTTTGTAGATCGTAAGTAATGGTGTGTACAAGAGCATAGAGCATCGTGGCATTGTGCAGTCACACAATGAGAGGGTATCAGTGGCCACATTCTACAGCTCGAGTATGGGTACAGAAATAGGCCCCGCACAAAGCCTTGTTGCAAAACATAATGTAGCAAACTTCCGGCGAGTCACAATTGAGGAATATTACAAGGATTTTTTTGCTCGAAAACTTGAGGGCAAGTCAAACTTGGAGTTTATGAAAATTGAAGAGTTCAATGAAAAGGCTACATAGTTGAACTATATCATTGGCGTCTTTTGTTTCATGAAATACAAAAGCATGCTAAAAGTATTGTTAGTAGTGGTAGTTTAGCCACATCGTCAATTTCTTTATTTCGGGTATGTTAACCGACTATCATGTATAAATAGACATCTTTTGTATGTGTTTGTATTTCGACTCGCTCATGATCAACAAACTAAAAGCTTCATTCATGATTGTAATTAAGTTATATCCTTTTCCCTCATATAATTGAGCTTCATACTCCAATTAAAAAAAACGCAACACACAAAAAAGCAGCAAATTCAACTATGTAACATTTTCCTTCAATTCTTCAAGTTTCATATAATCCAAGAATGACTTACCATCAAGCTTTCGAGCAAAAAATCCCTTGAAATATTCCTCAAGAGGGACCCGCCGAAAGTTTGCCACATTATGTTGTGCAACAAGGCTTCGTGCTGGACCTAATTCTGTACCCATACTTGAGCTATAGAATGTGGCCACTGATAGCCTCTCGATGTTTGACCGCACTATTGCTCGATGTTCGATGCTTTTATACACACCATTAGTTACGATCTGCAAACGGATAAAACCGAAACCCAATTAAATAATTTTGTTTATAGCCCTAAAAAAACCTTTCTTGGGTTCTTTTCGGATTCTTCTTTTTTTCATTTTTGGTTTTTTTCCATTTTTCAGTTGCATAAGCGATAAAACAGCAATGGAATGCATGGAGATAGCTTAAATAAATAATGGGTTAAATGCATAAGAAAGCAATGTATGCCCATTGATTTATTTATCATACAATGTCATTTAAATCAAAGCAATTTTTACAACTATAGTTGCGTAGATTGTTGCAAGTATAATTTCCTAAAAAGAAAAATCTGAAAATACGATGCTATAATTACGTAATATTTTCAAAGTACCATACTTTAATAAGAAAAAAATTGAACGTAAAATGTTGTAATGGAAAATGAAGTAGGATGCTATAATTATTAATACACAAATAAATGAAAGTACGTTGCTTAATCCTGCATTTAGCCACAAATAACCAAGCAAAGAACTTATATATGTTATTACCTCCATAATGTCTCCAACGTTGACTACCAAAGCATTTGGGAGAGGTTTAACGGGTACCCATTTTCCATCTTTCCGAACTTGGAGCCCTTCGGTGTCAGTTAGTTGATAGAGAATCGTTAAAGCATCGGCATCGGAATGCGGGGAGAATCCCAAAGCCAATTCCGGTTCCGGACATGGGGGATAGTAATTCATTCTTATAGATTGGACACCATCATCAAATAATTCGGTCATTTCCTCATTCTCCATGCCTAAAGCCTTTCCCATTTCACCCAAAATCGCCATTGCTAGTTTTTTAATTTCCATAGAGTAAGCCTCCAACTTCTCCCTACAAATTTATTCAAAGTTGTTGAAACAATTAGCGATTTTTAGTTCTCATTAAGTAATGTATAGATAAATGATAAAAAATATATTTGAGAAAATGATGGCGTAATTTGTGAAATGGAAGGAAAAAATCAGGGCAATTTTGAAAAATGTGAGGACTTAGTTCATTTATTTCGGTTACAACTTTCTATTTTCAACTTGTTTTTTCTCAAGGAATTGTACTTCGAAAAATCTATCCATTTATAGCATTGTACTTAACATCTATCCAATTATATCATTGAAAATTTCTTTTTCCTTGGATGGCCTTTCTAAAATTGGATTTTTTTTTCGAATTACAATGCTATATTAGGAAAATCGAAAATAGTTAGCTATAAAAAACAGATTAACGAAAATACGTTGCTATTTCTTACATTTTCCATACACATTTTCAAGACACGTCTCGATGACATACATGCAAACTTATAAACTAGGATCTTTTCATTTATAGAAGAAAGAACAAACCTGAGAACAAGAGGTAACTTTTGAAATAGTTGAAATTGTCTAAGATTGTGTGGAAGGGTAGTTATGTAAAACATGTCACACCAGTCAAGCTTTTGCTCTTCGGATACAACAAAAAGCTGACCAAAACCTTCATGGTTGTCTTCTTCCTGCCAAAGCTTTTGTTTCTCTTCCATTGGAAGCTTGAAGAACTTTAAAACTTCCCTCTTAAAATCCTCTAATAAGGACTCACTTACTCCATGGTTAATAACCTGTTTTTATCGACTATATAAGCTAAATATGACATAATCGAACCAAAACGTACCACGAATACGTTGATTCTAGAATAATTTCTTACCAGGATTCTCTTAATTGATATAATGGAACCAAGATTTCATAATGAATTTGTAATCTAACCACAAATACCATTTCTAGTTTATAATGACAACATCGAGTCAAATAGAGTTTAAGAACACTGACCTGAAAGAAACCCCATTCTTTAGCAGCTGTATGAAGCTTATTGAGCTCGAAGGAATACGTGGAAGATTCAGAAGCGGTTGCAAATAAGCTGTGAAGATCGATGACCGGCACAAATGGAATCGAGGGATCATCGGATGATATTAATGGAGGTTTTTGATTATCATGGCGCACATATCGAGGTGGAATTTTGGAGATGGGTTTCTTAGCAAGTTCTTGAACACTTGGTACTATGAGTGATCTCCCGAAATTGATCACTTCATCGTTGTGGGTTTCCATGGACAAGACAGTGAGAAGAGTTTAAGAAAAATCTTGGTCTTGATAATCGGAGGGGAAATTAGACGATTATAATATGGGATATGAACCTTGTCGGCTTGTTCGATGCGAATCAACTATTTTTTAGTTTAGTTATTCGTATTTCAAAATCGATTCTTAAATTCATGCTCAAATTATGTAAGAAAACACTCTAGTTTCTAACGAACCTGTGTAGGAATAAAAGAAATTGTTCAAAGTCTCTCGATCAAAATACAATACGACATTGTTTTTATTTATTCATTTTTTATAATTTAATATTTAGTTGATCTCGTAATTCCAAGTTTAAATTGGTATTATAGTTTCATTTTTAGTTGATTTTGTAATTTCATATTTATAGGTATTGTAATTTCTAAATATTATCAATGTGATGTGGATTATATGTTTATTTGTTGTTTATATAATTATAACAATATCAATATTGCTATTGATTTGATGATATTAATGAGATCTTTTAATAATGATATAAATTGTTAAAAGTGATATATATATATATATATATATATATATATATATATATATATATATATATATATATATATATATATATATATATATATATATATATATATATATATATATATATATATATATATATATATATATATATATATATATATATATATATATATATATATATATATATATATATATATATATTGATGCGATATCAGTTTCTGTTTGGTCTGATTCTCACTTCATGGGTGATTCTGATCGCCTTGAGCTTAACCTGCGACCACAATCACAAGGGAATAGCAACGTCAGCCGTTCTCCGGGAGGGGATCCCGGGAAAACACTCCGATGCTTAAATTAGATCTCCGGCGAATGAATGGTGAGTGTATAGTAAGTGTAGGTTAAGAGTGTAGTGGTTTCGATCCCTTTACCCGTTTACCGTATGCCCTGCGAGGGCTTTCATACGTGTTGCCGGTCCGGCTGTGGCCGACAGGATCTCTGCCATGACAGGTGGGGACCAGGTCGTCCATTCGCTGCACGATCCTCGTCCTTCATCGCGCCCCATTAGTCCAGACAGGCTGGGTGGGACGCGCACGATCTATGTCAGGTACGGACGCCACGCGTGGGTTAGGGAGCATGGCGCCAAGTCTGGTCCACGCTAGGCGTTCCAGTGAGTGTATCGCTAGCGATTCGGAATGAAGTTCTCCCGGGGGGCTTCTCCAGCGGGCCGGGATGGAGCTTTCCTAGCGAGACATCTCCAGCGGGCCAGGATGGAGCCTTCCTGGCGAGACATCTCCAGCGGTTGGCGTGATCAGGATCTCCAGAGAGCTCCTTAGGGAACGTGCTAGCGGATGCCAGATGGCACGCTATCAAGTCTCCCTAGCCTTAGGCATTATTACGTATGCGCAGCTAGTGATGGTGACTAGGGCTAGCATTGAGTTAACTCTACGTTGACGTGACCGTTACTCAGACAGCGTTAATCATCACGGTTGAATTTTGAAACTCCCGCCCACGACCCTTCCTTATCTGTCCTCTTTATATTCCTTTTTCATCGCATGTTAATTTTTTTACGATTTCTCTTCTTCTTATCGATCTTTTCGTTCTCCTCCGTCTCTGTTTTTCTACTATCGTTGTCGAGATGAGTTCTTCATCAGACGTTGCTCCTGACTCGCAATACTACGACTCGTTGGTGTCCCGTTATGGCTTCCAACCAGAAGACAGCGTGGAAATTCCCGTTGATGAAGCCGTTTTTTCCCTTCCGCCTAAGGGGAAAATCGGTATGTACTTGAAACATTTTTAGGCCGGTTACCGGTTGCCGACGTCGGACTTCTTCATGGAGGTTCTTGATTATTATCACGTTCATATCCACCAGTTGGTTCCTAATGGTGTAAACAAGGTAGTTGCTTTCGAGCTCCTTTCTAGGGTTGTTCATCTGGAGCCCGACTTGTATGTGTTTCGTCACTTCTTCCGATTTGCTCGCACTTCGACGGGAAACAACTACACTTTCTGCGTCCGTCAAGATCGTCCGACTATCGTTACCGATCAAAGGGGGTCCGCCTGAAACTGGGCTCAACACTTTATTTGGGTAGACCAGCATCAAGTTGGTGCCATGAAGCGTCGCGCCGAGCCCATATCCGACCGTGCTTTCACTCTTTTCCTTGCAAAAGAGGCTATCGTGAGGGTTATTCGATCCTTTCGTGTGGTTGGGGGGGAATTTCCTGAGTATATTCTGGCTGGCGCCGGTATCAGTACTTCTTGGCGACTTCGGGGCAAAATGCTTGAGTTCTTCAGCATTGTGGACGGTTAGTTCTAATCCCTGTTTGTATTGTCTTTTCTTCTCTCTTTCTTCTCCCCCCCCCCCTCCTTTTTTTTTTTGAACAGTGTAAGGGTTTCATATCCTTTCTTTGTTGTAGGGCGGGAGCATGATATCCTATTTACCGATGTTCTAGCGAAAACTTATCCCGAGAGTCTCCAGTACCTGGAGATCCCTTTGATGTATCGGGTGCTTCCCTCACGCGCTTTCCGCCATGAGGCTTTTATTACACGGGCCTCGGCGGTGCAGGAAGAAGAGAGGTGGAGGGATGTGGGGTCTGGTCCTCTGGTTTTTTCAGCTGTTGATGCACGGACTGTGTCTCAGGAGAAAGTTGGTGATGCGGGTGCTAGTGGTGATCATGACAGTCCTTCAAAGGCTTTGGTTAAGAGACGTGCAGCATTGTTTGGTGTTGGTGACAGTTCTGCCAGCGTGGTGTTGCCACGGCGGCTGCGTCCTCGCCGTTTGGGTGGTGGCAGTGGAACCTCAAGTTTGGTCCATACGCAGTCTCCGGTGATTAACATTGTTGATGACGCATCGTAGGGCGGGGGTATAGAAACTGACCAGGGTGGGGTGCACGTATCGGTACCCACCGTGTTGTCGAAAATATTACTGATGAAGGTTCCGGAGAAAGTCACCCCCCTTTACCGGTTGGGCCTCAGCCTCCTCACCTGGATTTTAGCGATTTTAGTCGTCGTCGTAGTGCGGCGGTTTTGGAACCTCCGCCAGCAGGTCCTGGGGAGGCCAGTCATGTTGCTCCTACTAGGGTGTTCGTTCCTGGATGGTCTTTGACAGAGGGTGCACGCCTATCGACCTACCAAACTGCTTTGGAGTTCACACAGCATGCGTTTCCTCCAGGTACCCGCTCGGAGATGGGGAGTTATTCCCCGGCCGATTTGGTAGGTTCGCTTCGTTATGCCGCTGCCCAAAGAGCTTGTTTTTTTAGTGAAGGTGCCAATTGTTTAGAGCAATTGTTGGCCGCCAATGCTGATCGTCCCTCCCTTCAGCAAGAGTTGGATACTGCTCGTGCCGAGATTGTTAGGAATCAAGATTGGCTGACGGACCTCCGTAGTCGCGTTTTGCACGTTGATGCTGACCTTCGATCTCATGTGACTCTTTTGCAGGTTGCTGAAAAGGAAAATGCCCAACTGAAGGAGCAGCTGTCTCTGCTTGGGCGTGAGAAGGCTGAGCTTCAAAATGCTTTAGCTGGGGTTAAATCTGAGAACGAGGGTCTGCATATACTATTAGTTCTATATGCTCAAGGATGATCATAAAATGATATTACTAATAATACATGATCCTATAGGGTCACACCAACAACAAGTTTGACACCAATTGATCATTTAGAACGTTAAATTTGATTTAACATCAAATGATACTAAACTTGCAATTTAATCTTGTAAGTTATTATTATTTATAGTAAATAATAATGACTACAAAATTAAAGGTTGATTAACAATTCATATGTGATGAATTATTCATGCATGACAATTAAATTGTTTAAGTAGTTAAATGATTTAATTAAGTTATAAGTAAACCCTTTTTATTTAATTTAATTGGTAAATTAAATAAAATGAAATGTGTATATTTATACCATTTATAATGCATGATTAATTGTTTTATGTAAGTGATTAATGGTCTAAATGTTACTCCATTTAAACACTAGTATGAAAGTTTATTATTTATAAACTTTGTATTATAAGTTTATAAACAATAAAATGGTAAACATATTTTGTTAAATATGCCATCTAATGGCCAGCCATATACATCTCACATGGCCATGTGTGGTTAGTTGAAAAGCAAAGAATATTCTCTCATTGTCCAAGTTGTGACCATGTGAAAGTTGCATGCTTCATGTGATGATAGTGCACACTTTTTCTCTTGCTTTTAAACCAAGTTTTGGCCGACCATTAGGTAAGAAAATTACCATCTTTTCATGCTCAATTTGATCAGCCAAAACTCTCCCAAAAAGCCTTAGCAAAAACGTTTTTTTTGCCAAGAGAAGAAAGGAGAAGAAAAGGGTTTTCATCTTGCAAGTTGTGGAACTAGCATTCAAGGGTGTTCAAGCTTGTGGTGGATCAACTATAGAGGGATTCTAATTTGATTCCTAGCTATCAAAAACATCCAAACCAAACCAAAGAACAAAGGTTATGATCTTGAACTCAATCTATGTTTGTTCTTCATCTTATCTCTACATGCATGTAGCATGATCCTCTTGAAAATGGAATTTGTGTTCATGATTTTATGCTTCCGTTGCAAACTCTAGTTTTTGAAACTAACTACATGAACCTTGATTTCCAACAATTGGTATCAGAGCCATGGCTATATTGCATGTTTATATAATAAGTTTATTTGGATAAACTTGGTTTTTGGAAGCCATGAATGTTCATCTTCTTAAATGAAAGTTTCATGCATGGCTTCTTTGGCAACATGCAAGTAGATTATCTATGATTTTATGTAACCAACTATATCTTATGTATGCATGCTTTTGGTTACATAAATTTTGTTGCCTTAGAAAAACAAAGTGTTGGTTTTCTTATGATTTTATGTGATAAAATGGTGCATAAACAAGCCAAGGACCATATGATGCATGTTTTGTGTTTATATTCAATTTGGTTGTAATATATTCTTTTATTCAAATGGTTTGTAATAATAATTAGTTATTTCCTTCTTAATATTCATTTTGTAAATATTAGAATAGTTGTATTTTATTTATTTCACAAAATGTAACAAGAGAATGAAGTAAAAGACCAAGAGAAGATTGCACCCAACAGCAGCACTTTCTGAAGTGCTGCTGTCCAGATTTCGAATTTTTTAGAAAGGTTTTAAAAAATTCATATCTTGGTCATTTGGTGATATAATTGTTGGTAACTTTAATATCTAGTATATACATTAAGTTTCAACAAGTATTAGCATCAATATGGCCAAGAAAGAATTGAAAAATGCAACAAAAAACCACATTTTTCTTCCTGCTGCCCCTGGATTTCGAAAATTTTCAAGGGGGCAAAGAAAAATCACAACTCATTACATGGTGTCAAGAAATGGTGGTTCAAGTATCATTTGATGTTATAAGAAGCTTGGCAAAATTGTAGCCAAATCGAAGATCATTTGGTTGAGTTTTTGTCACCTTTTTGTCCCTAGGTTTGGACTTGATATTTCATGTGTGGCTCACATGAAATATCAAACTAGTTGGCTTGTGTTTATGCACCCATGCATGCTTGTGATGATTGAATGTTTTATTATGTTATGTTGTGGATGAAAATAAGATTTTGCATGCTAGACAACCTAGATAATTAAACATAATCATCAAGGAGTTTGTATTTTCAAAAGTTGACATTTAAAACATAAGATGTGATAAAATGGGTTTTATTAAAATGGTTTTTGTTTAAAACCTATTAAGTCAAGTTTTGAAAATGATTGTAACAAGATATAAAATGGAGATTTTATAAACTCTTACAAACTCCAAACCTAAATAATAATGGTAATTATTTAGGATTATAAATTGGTTCTAATATATGTGATCAAACTCAAACTTAATATTGGATATTAATTGTAATCTTGACCACAAACAAAGAATCAATAAAATGGAGATTTTATGATTTAGGAACCAATTAACAAAATAAGATTCAATGGTACCATGTTCATTGGATGCATGCAATCTACATGATACCATATGTTTTTCAAAATTAGAATTGTAAAACATTCAAATCCCTTATGAAATACGAATCTATGTCGTCCTTCTTAAAGACACTCATGTATCACTTGTATTTCCTTGTGGGATAAAGGATACCTAACCACTTGGAGTCTTCTTGTGATACAAGAAGTAGTTTTGCAATATTGATGGGATAAAGGACACCTAACCATTAATAGTTGTCAAAACTACACGTCCGTTTAAGTAGGATGATTCGTTTGGAAATCTCTTGTGATAAAGGTCACCTAAGCATTAGAAATCCAAGGCATAGATGGGATCAAACATGCCAAACTTATAAATGTTATAATGGGATGCCATAACTCTAGAAATTATATTTGGATATAATTGGTAAACCGTTACCTACCTTGTTGATTCGAATAGGCGGGATAAAGGATACCTAACCACTTATTCGTGATGCAACTTGGATTCTAGACCTTAATTAATTAAAAGTTTATGAAACAAGAAGGGGTATTAATTAAGGACTTAATATCATAATTTACTAAATAGAACCTTGTTAAAATTTTGTAGATGGCACCAAACAACACACACTCGGCTCCTAACAAAACCTCACTACGGTCTCTCCTTGAAGGAGAAAAACTTAACCATACCAACTTCTTGGATTGGCACCGTAGTGTGAGAATTGTTCTCAAACAAGAAAAGAAAGAATATGTTCTCAATGAACCACTTCCAGAAGAGCCCCCTGCCATTCCTAAGCCCGCACACGATGCATGGCTTAAAAAAATGGATGATTCCATCGATGCATCATGCCTCATGTTGGCAACCATGATTCCTGACCTTCAGAAGGATTTGGAGAATCATGCAGCCTATGACATGATTCATCAACTAAAGGAAATGTTCCAACAACTTGCAAGAACGGAAAGGTTCGAAACTGTTCGGGTTTTCCATGCTTGCAAGATGGAGGATGGGCAGTCGGTAAGCTCTTATGTGCTCAAAATGAAGAGTCACATTGATCATTTGGCACGTCTTGGAGTTGTGATGCCTGAAGAGCTAGCAACGGATATGATCCTTAACTCCTTGACAAAGTCCTTTGATCCTTTTGTCATGAATTTTAACATGAATGGTTTAAACAAGACTATCCCGGAATTACATGGGATGCTAATTACCGCGGAAAAGAATCTGCCTAAGAAAACCACTCAAGTTCTCATGATCACGGAAGGTGGCACAAAGAGAACTAGACCAGAACACCCCACCAACTCCAAGGGCAAGGGGAAAGCAAAAGCTTTCAAAGGTAAGGGCAAGAAAGTTGTCCAACCTTCCCATTCGCCCAAGAAGAAGGCAAAGGTTGTCAAAGAAGATACATGCTTTGAATGTGGCAAAGCTGGGCATTGGAAAAGAAATTGCCCTATGTATCTTGCGGAGTTGAAGAAGAAGAAGGCCGGTGAAGGCACTTCAGGTATCTATGTGATAGACCTAGAACTTTATAATTTATCTCCTAACACATGGGTATTTGATACTGGTTGTGGAACTCACATATGTAATATGTTACAGGGGTTCAAAAGGAGTAAGCGACTGAAGGCAAATGAGGTAGTACTTCGGGTTGGAAACAATGCAAGGGTTGCAGTGGATTCAATTGGAAGTTTCGATTTATTACTACCTAATGGCTTGTGTATGACATTGTTGAATGTTTACTATGTTCCTAGCTTGACTAGGAATATTATTTCGGTTGCTAAATTAAGACAATGTGGATTTGATCTTTCCTTTAATAATGATGATATTTGTGTTTACAAAAATAATGTATTCTATTTTGAGGCTAGGCCTTTAAATGGAATTTATGAAGTAAACCTTGATGAAAAGACTAACCAAGGCTCTTTATACCATACTTTCACCAAGAAACCCAAATTTGATTTGAGTCAAACCTATCTATGGCATTGTCGCCTTGGGCATATAAACAAGAATCGCATATCCCAACTTCAAAAGAGTGGACTTTTGAAGGCAAATGAGAATGACTCATTTGATATATGTGAATCTTGTTTACATGGTAAGATGACTAAAGCTCCTTTCTCCGGAACCAATGAGAGAGCAAAGGACTTGTTAGGAATCATACATACGGATGTATGTGGTCCTTTCAAGCCAATGACTAGATATGGTGAAAGATATTTCATCACCTTCACTGACGACTTTAGTCGTTTTGGATATGTTTATTTAATTAAACATAAACATGAGGCGTTTGAAATGTTCAAAACGTTTCAAAGTGAAGTGGAAAATCAACTCAACAAAACAATTAAAGTTCTTCGTTCTGATAGAGGAGGTGAGTACTTAAGTACAAACTTTATGGATCATCTTAAGACTTGTGGAATTGTTTCACAACTTACTCCACCTGGAACACCACAACATAATGGTGTGTCTGAGAGGCGGAACCGAACACTATTGGATATGGTTCGATCCATGATGAGTAGAAGTACTCTACCTTTATCATTTTGGGGTTATACTTTACAAACAGCTGCTCGTCTCCTAAATATGGCACCTACTAAAAGGGTAGATAAAACGCCTTATGAGATATGGCATGGAAGGGTTCCATCTTTATCCTATCTCAAGGTATGGGGTTGTGAAGCTTATGTTAGACAAGAAGCTTCAAACAAATTAGAACCCCGTTCAACTAAATGTATCTTTGTAGGGTATCCGAAAGATTGTCTTGGATACTATTTCTACAATCCCATCGAGAATAATATATTTATTTCTCGAAAAGCTGAATTCCTAGAAAACAAGTTTCTGACGGAAGAGGCTAGTGGGAGGTTTGTGGAACTTGAGGAACTTCAGGAACCACAACCTGATACACAAGAAGTTGAATCTAGCATTCAACAAGAAATTGTTGAACCTGAACAAACGGTTGATCAGGAACAAATTGTAACACAAAGTGTTCGCAAATCTGGTAGGGTTCGAATTGAACCAGAAAGGTATGGTTACCTTTTGATGGAAGAGGAATGTTATACGATAGATTCTGATGAACCCGTCAACTATCAGAATGCAATATCAGATCCTGAATCTGATAAATGGCTTGAGGCCATGAACACTGAGATGCAATCCATGCACGATAATCAAGTTTGGAACTTGGTTAATCTTCCTACCAATTGTAAGACTGTTGGGAACAAATGGGTTTTCAAGAAGAAAATCGACGTGGATGGAAATGTTCACACTTTTAAGGCTAGACTTGTCGCTAAAGGATACTCACAGACTCATGGTATTGACTATGATGAGACCTTTTCTCCAGTGGCAATGATCAAGTCGATTAGGATACTTTTTGCCATAGCCGCATACTATGATTATGAGATATGGCAAATGGATGTCAAGACCGCTTTCCTTAATGGATACTTATTGGAAGATGTCTATATGGAACAACCTGAAGGTTTTGTCGATCCAAAGCATCCAAACAAAGTGTGCAAGCTTAAAAGATCTATTTATGGATTAAAGCAAGCGTCTCGAACATGGAACATCCGTTTTGATGAAAAGATTACGAGTTTTGGATTCATCAAAAATGAGGATGACTCCTGTGTTTACAAGAAAGCTAGTGGGAGCATTGTCATAATCCTAGTATTATATGTAGATGACATACTTTTATTTGGAAATGACATCCCAACCTTAAAAGGTGTCAAAGCGTTCCTTGAGAGTTGTTTCTCAATGAAGGATCTAGGGGAAGCTGCTTATGTATTAGGCATAAAGATCTATAGAGATAGATCTAAGAGACTTATTGGTCTTAGCCAAAGTGTATATATTGATAAAATCTTGAAAAGGTTCAAGATGCAAGACTCCAAAAGAGGATTCTTGCCAATGCCGCATGGCACCATCCTAAGCAAGTCTCAGTGCCCAAACACTAGGACTGAACTTGAAAGGATGAAACATATCCCATATGCTTCGGCAATTGGGTCCATCATGTATGACATGTTATGCACTAGGCCCGACGTCTCATGTGCCTTAAGTATGACTAGTAGGTATCAACAGAACCCAGGTGAAGCCCACTGGACTGCTGTAAAGAACATTCTTAAGTACTTGAGAAGAACTAAAGATATGTTCTTAGTTTACGGCGGTTTGGAAGAAAGCTTAAAGGTAAAGAGTTACACTGACGCAAGCTTCCAAACAGATAGGGATGATTTGAAATCTCAATCTGGGTATGTCTTTATTTTAAATGGAGGAGCCGTGTCTTGGAAGAGTTCCAAACAAGAAGTGATTGCACAATCCACTACAGAATCTGAATATGTTGCTGCTTCGGAAGCTGCTCAAGAAGCTGTCTGGATGAGAAAGTTCATAGAAGATCTAGGGGTTGTTCCTTCCATTCGGGACCCTATAGAAATCTTCTGTGACAATCTAGGTGCTATAGCTCAAGCAAAGGAACCTAGATTGCATCAAAAAACCAAACACATTCACCGAAGGTATAACTACATTAGACATGAAGTTAAGAATGGTGAAATTAGTATTCACAAGGTTCATACAGATCAAAATTTGGCAGACCCATTCACGAAACCTTTACCCCAAACTAAGCATGAAAGTCATGCTAAGGGTATAGGACTCCGTTTTTCTAATGAATGGATTTGATTTGTGTTTAATGTTTTATGAATATGAACTTATTCAAACGACAAGAATTATGTAATATATGTGACATGATGTTTCATTCATAATTTTGTGTTTTATTAGCATGTTTAATCCTTGAATAATTTGATTATTCTAAACGTCCATAGTCGATCATAGTTGTGGGAGCAATTATGAAGTAAGACTAATATGAATTGGATTGGTTGACTTTTATGGGTAAAAGTAGCAAAAGGTTGCAACCAAATTCATAGGTACTTGTTAGCGAACAAGTATTGGACTTGACCCGTTTCAAGATCACTCCATGGATCATCATCATAAGTGATTCTTGAATAAAGGTATTATCTTTGTATCCTTTGACCTGAGATACATATTTGGGACTCAAGTGTAGAGTGTACTATGCTTTGATATGGTTTACTGTTGTTCTTGAAATACAGACAACCATAAAGGCCATACTCATGTATAGTACTAACTATATGAGAGGCGTATGTAGTCAAGACGGGATTTGTTCCTCTTATGTGTTGAGAGTTAGACATCTAAGGCGCCTGTTTGAAAGTTGAACATAAAATGAGAATGATTAAGATCCATGTCTCATGTTCAACAAGATGTCTGTGACAAAGGGATAATTGATAGATAACCTTATACATCAATTAGAGCCTCGTGTTTTCTGAAGAATTGAATGTTGTTGAATGGCACAATGTCATGTATTATTGGGGGCAGTAAAATGTTGCTAGACGTTTACCACTGTCTATATCATTATGTGATGCAACCTTGTGCAAGTGGGAGATTGTTAGTTCTATATGCTCAAGGATGATCATAAAATGATATTACTAATAATACATGATCCTATAGGGTCACACCAACAACAAGTTTGACACCAATTGATCATTTAGAACGTTAAATTTGATTTAACATCAAATGATACTAAACTTGCAATTTAATCTTGTAAGTTATTATTATTTATAGTAAATAATAATGACTACAAAATTAAAGGTTGATTAACAATTCATATGTGATGAATTATTCATGCATGACAATTAAATTGTTTAAGTAGTTAAATGATTTAATTAAGTTATAAGTAAACCCTTTTTATTTAATTTAATTGGTAAATTAAATAAAATGAAATGTGTATATTTATACCATTTATAATGCATGATTAATTGTTTTATGTAAGTGATTAATGGTCTAAATGTTACTCCATTTAAACACTAGTATGAAAGTTTATTATTTATAAACTTTGTATTATAAGTTTATAAACAATAAAATGGTAAACATATTTTGTTAAATATGCCATCTAATGGCCAGCCATATACATCTCACATGGCCATGTGTGGTTAGTTGAAAAGCAAAGAATATTCTCTCATTGTCTAAGTTGTGACCATGTGAAAGTTGCATGCTTCATGTGATGATAGTGCACACTTTTTCTCTTGCTTTTAAACCAAGTTTTAGCCGACCATTAGGTAAGAAAATTACCATCTTTTCATGCTCAATTTGATCAGCCAAAACTCTCCCAAAAAGCCTTAGCAAAAACGTTTTTTTTTGCCAAGAGAAGAAAGGAGAAGAAAAGGGTTTTCATCTTGCAAGTTGTGGAACTAGCATTCAAGGGTGCTCAAGCTTGTGGTGGATCAACTATAGAGGGATTCTAATTTGATTCCTAGCTATCAAAAACATCCAAACCAAACCAAAGAACAAAGGTTATGATCTTGAACTCAATCTATGTTTGTTCTTCATCTTATCTCTACATGCATGTAGCATGATCCTCTTGAAAATGGAATTTGTGTTCATGATTTTATGCTTCCGTTGCAAACTCTAGTTTTTGAAACTAACTACATGAACCTTGATTTCCAACAATTGGTATCAGAGCCATGGCTATATTGCATGTTTAGATAATAAGTTTATTTGGATAAACTTGGTTTTTGGAAGCCATGAATGTTCATCTTCTTAAATGAAAGTTTCATGCATGGCTTCTTTGGCAACATGCAAGTAGATTATCTATGATTTTATGTAACCAACTATATCTTATGTATGCATGCTTTTGGTTACATAAATTTTGTTGCCTTAGAAAAACAAAGTGTTGGTTTTCTTATGATTTTATGTGATAAAATGGTGCATAAACAAGCCAAGGACCATATGATGCATGTTTTGTGTTTATATTCAATTTGGTTGTAATATATTCTTTTATTCAAATGGTTTGTAATAATAATTAGTTATTTCCTTCTTAATATTCATTTTGTAAATATTAGAATAGTTGTATTTTATTTATTTCACAAAATGTAACAAGAGAAGGAAATAAAAGACCAAGAGAAGATTGCACCCAACAGCAGCACTTTCTGAAGTGCTGCTGTCCAGATTTCGAATTTTTTAGAAAGGTTTTAAAAAATTCATATCTTGGTCATTTGGTGATATAATTGTTGGTAACTTTAATATCTAGTATATACATTAAGTTTCAACAAGTATTAGCATCAATATGGCCAAGAAAGAATTGAAAAATGCAACAAAAAACCACATTTTTCTTCCTGCTGCCCCTGGATTTCGAAAATTTTCAAGGGGGCAAAGAAAAATCACAACTCATTACATGGTGTCAAGAAATGGTGGTTCAAGTATCATTTGATGTTATAAGAAGCTTGGCAAAA
The DNA here is from genome assembly GCA_023525715.1 of Cichorium intybus. Classification (NCBI taxonomy): domain Eukaryota; kingdom Viridiplantae; phylum Streptophyta; class Magnoliopsida; order Asterales; family Asteraceae; genus Cichorium; species Cichorium intybus. The sequence continues at coordinate 108,702,638 of CM042013.1, read as the reverse complement.
TTGTAGCCAAATCGAAGATCATTTGGTTGAGTTTTTGTCACCTTTTTGTCCCTAGGTTTGGACTTGATATTTCATGTGTGGCTCACATGAAATATCAAACTAGTTGGCTTGTGTTTATGCACCCATGCATGCTTGTGATGATTGAATGTTTTATTATGTTATGTTGTGGATGAAAATAAGATTTTGCATGCTAGACAACCTAGATAATTAAACATAATCATCAAGGAGTTTGTATTTTCAAAAGTTGACATTTAAAACATAAGATGTGATAAAATGGGTTTTATTAAAATGGTTTTTGTTTAAAACCTATTAAGTCAAGTTTTTAAAATGATTGTAACAAGATATAAAATGGAGATTTTATAAACTCTTACAAACTCCAAACCTAAATAATAATGGTAATTATTTAGGATTATAAATTGGTTCTAATATATGTGATCAAACTCAAACTTAATATTGGATATTAATTGTAATCTTGACCACAAACAAAGAATCAATAAAATGGAGATTTTATGATTTAGGAACCAATTAACAAAATAAGATTCAATGGTACCATGTTCATTGGATGCATGCAATCTACATGATACCATATGTTTTTCAAAATTAGAATTGTAAAACATTCAAATCCCTTATGAAATACGAATCTATGTCGTCCTTCTTAAAGACACTCATGTATCACTTGTATTTCCTTGTGGGATAAAGGATACCTAACCACTTGGAGTCTTCTTGTGATACAAGAAGTAGTTTTGCAATATTGATGGGATAAAGGACACCTAACCATTAATAGTTGTCAAAACTACACGTCCGTTTAAGTAGGATGATTCGTTTGGAAATCTCTTGTGATAAAGGTCACCTAAGCATTAGAAATCCAAGGCATAGATGGGATCAAACATGCCAAACTTATAAATGTTATAATGGGATCCCATAACTCTAGAAATTATATTTGGATATAATTGGTAAACCGTTACCTACCTTGTTGATTCGAATAGGCGGGATAAAGGATACCTAACCACTTATTCGTGATGCAACTTGGATTCTAGACCTTAATTAATTAAAAGTTTATGAAACAAGAAGGGGTATTAATTAAGGACTTAATATCATAATTTACTAAATAGAACCTTGTTAAAATTTTGTAGATGGCACCAAACAACACACACTCGGCTCCTAACAAAACCTCACTACGGTCTCTCCTTGAAGGAGAAAAACTTAACCATACCAACTTCTTGGATTGGCACCGTAGTGTGAGAATTGTTCTCAAACAAGAAAAGAAAGAATATGTTCTCAATGAACCACTTCCAGAAGAGCCCCCTGCCATTCCTAAGCCCGCACAGGATGCATGGCTTAAAAAGATGGATGATTCCATCGATGCATCATGCCTCATGTTGAAAACCATGATTCCCGACCTTCAGAAGGATTTGGAGAATCATGCAGCCTATGACATGATTCATCAACTAAAGGAAATGTTCCAACAACTTGCAAGAACGGAAAGGTTCGAAACTGTTCGGGTTTTCCATGCTTGCAAGATGGAGGATGGGCAGTCGGTAAGCTCTTATGTGCTCAAAATGAAGAGTCACATTGATCATTTGGCACGTCTTGGAGTTGTGATGCCTGAAGAGCTAGCAACGGATATGATCCTTAACTCCTTGACAAAGTCCTTTGATCCTTTTGTCATGAATTTTAACATGAATGGTTTAAACAAGACTATCCCGGAATTACATGGGATGCTAATTACCGCGGAAAAGAATCTGCCTAAGAAAACCACTCAAGTTCTCATGATCAAGGAAGGTGGCACAAAGAGAACTAGACCAGAACACCCCACCAACTCCAAGGGCAAGGGGAAAGCAAAAGCTTTCAAAGGTAAGGGCAAGAAAGTTGTCCAACCTTCCCATTCGCCCAAGAAGAAGGCAAAGGTTGTCAAAGAAGATACATGCTTTGAATGTGGCAAAGCTGGGCATTGGAAAAGAAATTGCCCTATGTATCTTGCGGAGTTGAAGAAGAAGAAGGCCGGTGAAGGCACTTCAGGTATCTATGTGATAGACCTAGAACTTTATAATTTATCTCCTAACACATGGGTATTTGATACTGGTTGTGGAACTCACATATGTAATATGTTACAGGGGTTCAAAAGGAGTAAGCGACTGAAGGCAAATGAGGTAGTACTTCGGGTTGGAAACAATGCAAGGGTTGCAGTGGATTCAATTGGAAGTTTCGATTTATTACTACCTAATGGCTTGTGTATGACATTGTTGAATGTTTACTATGTTCCTAGCTTGACTAGGAATATTATTTCGGTTGCTAAATTAAGACAATGTGGATTTGATCTTTCCTTTAATAATGATGATATTTGTGTTTACAAAAATAATGTATTCTATTTTGAGGCTAGGCCTTTAAATGGAATTTATGAAGTAAACCTTGATGAAAAGACTAACCAAGGCTCTTTATACCATACTTTCACCAAGAAACCCAAATTTGATTTGAGTCAAACATATCTATGGCATTGTCGCCTTGGGCATATAAACAAGAATCGCATATCCCAACTTCAAAAGAGTGGACTTTTGAAGGCAAATGAGAATGACTCATTTGATATATGTGAATCTTGTTTACATGGCAAGATGACTAAAGCTCCTTTCTCCGGAACCAATGAGAGAGCAAAGGACTTGTTAGGAATCATACATACGGATGTATGTGGTCCTTTCAAGCCAATGACTAGATATGGTGAAAGATATTTCATCACCTTCACTGACGACTTTAGTCGTTTTGGATATGTTTATTTAATTAAACATAAACATGAGGCGTTTGAAATGTTCAAAACGTTTCAAAGTGAAGTGGAAAATCAACTCAACAAAACAATTAAAGTTCTTCGTTCTGATAGAGGAGGTGAGTACTTAAGTACAAACTTTATGGATCATCTTAAGACTTGTGGAATTGTTTCACAACTTACTCCACCTGGAACACCACAACATAATGGTGTGTCTGAGAGGCGGAACCGAACACTATTGGATATGGTTCGATCCATGATGAGTAGAAGTACTCTACCTTTATCATTTTGGGGTTATACTTTACAAACAGCTGCTCGTCTCCTAAATATGGCACCTACTAAAAGGGTAGATAAAACGCCTTATGAGATATGGCATGGAAGGGTTCCATCTTTATCCTATCTCAAGGTATGGGGTTGTGAAGCTTATGTTAGACAAGAAGCTTCAAACAAATTAGAACCCCGTTCAACTAAATGTATCTTTGTAGGGTATCCGAAAGATTGTCTTGGATACTATTTCTACAATCCCATCGAGAATAAGATATTTATTTCTCGAAAAGCTGAATTCCTAGAAAACAAGTTTCTGACGGAAGAGGCTAGTGGGAGGTTTGTGGAACTTGAGGAACTTCAGGAACCACAACCTGATACACAAGAAGTTGAATCTAGCATTCAACAAGAAATTGTTGAACCTGAACAAACGGTTGATCAGGAACAAATTGTAACACAAAGTGTTCGCAAATCTGGTAGGGTTCGAATTGAACCAGAAAGGTATGGTTACCTTTTGATGGAAGAGGAATGTTATACGATAGATTCTGATGAACCCGTCAACTATCAGAGTGCAATATCAGATCCTGAATCTGATAAATGGCTTGAGGCCATGAACACTGAGATGCAATCCATGCACGATAATCAAGTTTGGAACTTGGTTAATCTTCCTACCAATTGTAAGACTGTTGGGAACAAATGGGTTTTCAAGAAGAAAATCGACGTGGATGGAAATGTTCACACTTTTAAGGCTAGACTTGTCGCTAAAGGATACTCACAGACTCATGGTATTGACTATGATGAGACCTTTTCTCCAGTGGCAATGATCAAGTCGATTAGGATACTTTTTGCCATAGCCGCATACTATGATTATGAGATATGGCAAATGGATGTCAAGACCGCTTTCCTTAATGGATACTTATTGGAAGATGTCTATATGGAACAACCTGAAGGTTTTGTCGATCCAAAGCATCCAAACAAAGTGTGCAAGCTTAAAAGATCTATTTATGGATTAAAGCAAGCGTCTCGAACATGGAACATCCGTTTTGATGAAAAGATTACGAGTTTTGGATTCATCAAAAATGAGGATGACTCCTGTGTTTACAAGAAAGCTAGTGGGAGCATTGTCATAATCCTAGTATTATATGTAGATGACATACTTTTATTTGGAAATGACATCCCAACCTTAAAAGGTGTCAAAGCGTTCCTTGAGAGTTGTTTCTCAATGAAGGATCTAGGGGAAGCTGCTTATGTATTAGGCATAAAGATCTATAGAGATAGATCTAAGAGACTTATTGGTCTTAGCCAAAGTGTATATATTGATAAAATCTTGAAAAGGTTCAAGATGCAAGACTCCAAAAGAGGATTCTTGCCAATGCCGCATGGCACCATCCTAAGCAAGTCTCAGTGCCCAAACACTAGGACTAAACTTGAAAGGATGAAACATGTCCCATATGCTTCGGCAATTGGGTCCATCATGTATGCCATGTTATGCACTAGGCCCGACGTCTCATGTGCCTTAAGTATGACTAGTAGGTATCAACAGAACCCAGGTGAAGCCCACTGGACTGCTGTAAAGAACATTCTTAAGTACTTGAGAAGAACTAAAGATATGTTCTTAGTTTACGGCGGTTTGGAAGAAAGCTTAAAGGTAAAGAGTTACACTGACGCAAGCTTCCAAACAGATAGGGATGATTCGAAATCTCAATCTGGGTATGTCTTTATTTTAAATGGAGGAGTCGTGTCTTGGAAGAGTTCCAAACAAGAAGTGATTGCACAATCCACTACAGAATCTGAATATGTTGCTGCTTCGGAAGCTGCTCAAGAAGCTGTCTGGATGAGAAAGTTCATAGAAGATCTAGGGGTTGTTCCTTCCATTCGGGACCCTATAGAAATCTTCTGTGACAATCTAGGTGCTATAGCTCAAGCAAAGGAACCTAGATTGCATCAAAAAACCAAACACATTCACCGAAGGTATAACTACATTAGACATGAAGTTAAGAATGGTGAAATTAGTATTCACAAGGTTCATACAGATCAAAATTTGGCAGACCCATTCACGAAACCTTTACCCCAAACTAAGCATGAAAGTCATGCTAAGGGTATAGGACTCCGTTTTTCTAATGAATGGATTTGATTTGTGTTTAATGTTTTATGAATATGAACTTATTCAAACGACAAGAATTATGTAATATATGTGACATGATGTTTCATTCATAATTTTGTGTTTTATTAGCATGTTTAATCCTTGAATAAAGGTATTATCTTTGTATCCTTTGACCTGAGATACATATTTGGGACTCAAGTGTAGAGTGTACTATGCTTTGATATGGTTTACTGTTGTTCTTGAAATACAGACAACCATAAAGGCCATACTCATGTATAGTACTAACTATATGAGAGGCGTATGTAGTCAAGACGGGATTTGTTCCTCTTATGTGTTGAGAGTTAGACATCTAAGGCGCCTGTTTGAAAGTTGAACATAAAATGAGAATGATTAAGATCCATGTCTCATGTTCAACAAGATGTCTGTGACAAAGGGATAATTGATAGATAACCTTATACATCAATTAGAGCCTCGTGTTTTCTGAAGAATTGAATGTTGTTGAATGGCACAATGTCATGTATTATTGGGGGCAGTAAAATGTTGCTAGACGTTTACCACTGTCTATATCATTATGTGATGCAACCTTGTGCAAGTGGGAGATTGTTAGTTCTATATGCTCAAGGATGATCATAAAATGATATTACTAATAATACATGATCCTATAGGGTCACACCAACAACAAGTTTGACACCAATTGATCATTTAGAACGTTAAATTTGATTTAACATCAAATGATACTAAACTTGCAATTTAATCTTGTAAGTTATTATTATTTATAGTAAATAATAATGACTACAAAATTAAAGGTTGATTAACAATTCATATGTGATGAATTATTCATGCATGACAATTAAATTGTTTAAGTAGTTAAATGATTTAATTAAGTTATAAGTAAACCCTTTTTATTTAATTTAATTGGTAAATTAAATAAAATGAAATGTGTATATTTATACCATTTATAATGCATGATTAATTGTTTTATGTAAGTGATTAATGGTCTAAATGTTACTCCATTTAAACACTAGTATGAAAGTTTATTATTTATAAACTTTGTATTATAAGTTTATAAACAATAAAATGGTAAACATATTTTGTTAAATATGCCATCTAATGGCCAGCCATATACATCTCACATGGCCATGTGTGGTTAGTTGAAAAGCAAAGAATATTCTCTCATTGTCCAAGTTGTGACCATGTGAAAGTTGCATGCTTCATGTGATGATAGTGCACACTTTTTCTCTTGCTTTTAAACCAAGTTTTGGCCGACCATTAGGTAAGAAAATTACCATCTTTTCATGCTCAATTTGATCAGCCAAAACTCTCCCAAAAAGCCTTAGCAAAAACGTTTTTTTTGCCAAGAGAAGAAAGGAGAAGAAAAGGGTTTTCATCTTGCAAGTTGTGGAACTAGCATTCAAGGGTGTTCAAGCTTGTGGTGGATCAACTATAGAGGGATTCTAATTTAATTCCTAGCTATCAAAAACATCCAAACCAAACCAAAGAACAAAGGTTATGATCTTGAACTCAATCTATGTTTGTTCTTCATCTTATCTCTACATGCATGTAGCATGATCCTCTTGAAAATGGAATTTGTGTTCATGATTTTATGCTTCCGTTGCAAACTCTAGTTTTTGAAACTAACTACATGAACCTTGATTTCCAACATATACAACTTGAAAATGCCGAGAGGGATGCTTCTGAGCGCGATCGAGTTGCACAGGCCAAGACACAAGCGTTGGAAGAGGCAGAGGCGGACTTATCCTGGCTGTTGACCGATGGTGTGGTAGGTGTTGCTGATTTAGTCATGGAGAGCCGGGATTTCGGGATGGGAGTGCACCGTCTCAAAGAGGTGTGTATTGCAGCCGGGCAAGCTCAGGGGTATTCTCGCGCTTTAAAAGATGTGAAGGCTGGCAAGGAGAATGCGGCGGAGGAAGAGGAGGAGCCCCCGATTGATCGTGGTTTGGAGGTGGATGAAGCAGTAGATGCTTGCGTGAATGTTGATTATGCCACGGCCTTTAAACTCGGGGAGCTTGGCGTGTCTGAATTGAAAGCATTGTTGGATCCAAGCAACGTTGCTGGCCCGTCTCAGCCTTGATAGGTATTTGTTCTGTTCTTTTGCTTGCTTTGCTGGTTTTGGTTTTAAGACAATGGTTGTAAGGCCCTGCTGAGGCCGTTTGGACAAGATATTTGTTTATTCCTGTAGGGCTTAAAATCCTAGACATGTTTGTTTGTTTTGTTATATGTATGGATGCGGGTCTGGTGACCATCGTTGGCTCTTTTATGTTCCATATGTTTGCCCTGTTTTGATTGAGTTTATTATTGCCGGCGAGAAAGCTTGATAGCTACTTTAGGGTCGGTGAAATTAGGACTAGGAGTTGTTTGGGGCTTCCTCCTGATCTTTCATCTGGCTGGATCTGGCTAAGGCTAGGAGTATGAGTTACTTAGCCTTTTCCAGGGTGTTTCACCTGGATGGACCTTGCAAAGGCCAGGACCAGGAGTCGCTTAGCCCGCTAGGGAGTATTTCACCCTTAAGGTCTGTAAGACTAGGACCAGGAGTCGCTGAGCCTTCTTCAGGATATTTCACCTGGATAGACCTTGCTAAGGCCAGGACCAGGAGTCGCTGGGCCCGCTAGGGAGTGTTTCACCCTTAAGGTCTGTAAGACTAGGACCAGGAGTCGCTAAGCCTTCTTCAGGATGTTTCACCTGGATGGACCTTGCTAAGGCCAGGACCAGGAGTCGCTGGGCCCGCTAGGGAGTATTTTGCCCTTAAGGTCTGTAAGACTAGGACCAGGAGTCGCTAACCCTTCTTCAGGATGTTTCACCTGGATGGACCTTGCTAAGGCCAGGACCAGGAGTCGCTGGGCCCGCTAGGGAGTATTTCGCCCTTAAGGTCTGTAAGACTAGGACCAGGAGTCGCTAAGTCTTCTTCAGGATGTTTCACCTGGATGGACCTTGCTAAGGCCAGGACCAGGATTCGCTGGGCCCGTTAGGGAGTATTACGCCCTTAAGGTCTGTAAGACTAGGACTAGGAGTCGCTAAGCCTTCTTCTTTGGACGTTTCGTCCGTTCGCAATATGCAAAATACAAAACAACATTTTTCATTCAGTACATTGTTCTCATATAACCGTTACAATTGTTAGTATAGAACACTGCTTTGTCGAAGGCCGACTTCTTGCTGTAGCGTTGGCTTGTGACGTCTTGGCTAGTAGTGGAACTACTTGAGGTTCTGGACGTTCCATGTCCGTGGTATCGCTCTTCCCTCCAAAGTTTCTAGCGCATAGGAGCCTTTTGGGTTGGCCTCTGTGATCCGGTATGGGCCTTCCCACGTCGGGCCTAATTTTCCCCGGGGTTCTGCATGACTTGCCTTATTTTTCCGGAGAACCAGATCACCTATTCCAAAACGTTTCTCTCGGACCCTTTTGTTGTAGTACCTCTCCGTCGTTGCTTTGTAACATGCCTGCCTTATGCCGGCTAGTTCTCGCTTTTCTTCTAGCATGTCTAAGTTAAGACGAAGGTCCTGGTTGTTCCTTTCTTCCCCAAAGTCTGTTGTTCTTAGGCTGCCTACAAAGATTTCTGGTGGTAGGACGGCCTCCGTGCCATACGTTAGTTTGAATGGGGTCTCGTTCGTGGACGTCCGTGGTGTAGTTCGATATGACCAAAGCACTATGGGCAGTTCTTCCACCCAGCAACCTTTCGCTTTCCCTAACCTTTTCTTTAGCCCCATCACTAAGGTTTTGTTGGATACTTCGGTCTGGCCATTGGCTTGGGGGTGAGCTACTGACGTGAACTTTTGCTTGATCATCTTTTCAGCACACCAGGTGCGGAAGGGGTCTTTTGCCAATTGTAGACCATTATCGCTGACGATGACTTTGGGGGTGCCGAATCTACTTAGAATATTTTTCCACATGAATTTGATCATATTTCGACCTGTGATTGAGGCCACATCCTCTGCTTCGATCCATTTAGTGAAGTAGTCTACAGCAACTATGAGGAACTTCACACGGCCGGGCGCTTCTGGGAACGGTCCTACTATATCGATGCCCCATTGATAGAAAGGCCATGGGCTGGAGATGCTAGTCATAGGGGCGGCTGGCGAGTGATGTAGTGGCGAGAATGTTTGACATGCGACACACTTCTTTGTTACTTCTTTTGCGTCCGAGTGGATTTCTGGCCAGTATACCCCAGCTCTAAGGGTTTTCCCTGTGAGCGCTCTGGCACCCTCGTGTGCTCCTGCCTCTCCAGCGTGGATTTCTTCCAGTAATATCTTTCCCTCTTCTCCTATGATGCATTTTAGCTAGGGGTCTAGATGCCCGCGTCTGTATAATGTGTCGTTTCTTATCGCATATTGGGGGCTTTCACTTTTATCTTCCTTGCCTCAGTATCGTCTGTTGGTAAAAGGCCTTGCGTCAAGTAATCGATCAAGGGTGTCATCCATGTCGTGGCGGTCGTGCTGATTGGTGCTATTTCTTGGCCGTCAATGCTTCTTTCTTTTAGGACTTCCACTAGGACTTCCTTGGACAGGTGGTCGAATGCCGCAGATGCCAGCTTGCTTAGCGCGTCAGCCTTTCTGTTGGCTGAGCGTGGGATTTGTTTGACTACGAAACTCTCCATCGTGGCTGCTAGCCTCTTCACTTCCTCTGCGTATTTCTTCATCCTTTGGTCTTTCAATTCGTAATTTCCATTGATCTGGTTTGTTACTAACAAAGAGTCACTGTGTGCTAGTAGGTGTTGTGCCCCATTCTCCTTTGCAAGTCTCATCCCTTCCAGCAGCGCCTCGTACTCTACTTCATTGTTCGACGTCTGGAAGTCGAATCTGAGTGCGTAAGTTATTTCATCGCCTTCCGGGCTTGTTAGCACTAGGCCTGCTCCTGAGCCCTCTTTGCTGGCTGCCCCATCTGTGTGGAGCGTCCATGTTTCTGGATGTGTCTTCTGATCGTGTTTTCTTGACTTACTCCTTGCTTCCTCTTCTTCCTATGGTATTTCTGCTAGAAAGTCTGCCAAAGCCTGGCCCTTGATGCTTGTTCTTGGTTTGTATTCAATGTCATGTTCCCCTAGCTCGATGGCCTATTTGCCTAGGTGCCCCGACTTCTCTGGTTTCAGTAGTATTTGGCGTATCGGTTGGCTTGTGAGTACTTCGATATGGTGGGCCTGGAAGTAACGTCTCAGTCGGCGTGCTGCATAGATTAGTGCCAGGACTAATTTTTCCAACTTCGGGTAACGCAATTTTAGGCCCTGGAGTGCACGGCTAACGAAGTAGACGGGTTTTTGCTGGCGTTCTCTTTCCACGGCTAAGACGGCGCTTATCGCTTCTGGTGATGCTGCCAGGTATATGGATAGCTTCTCTCCGGGGACCGGGCACGCCAGCATGGGCAGTTCCTTCATTGCTTCCTTTAAGTGTGCCAGGGCTGTTTCTGCCTCCTCCGTCCATTTGAAGTTATGTTTATCGACACAACCTTTCAACGTGTTGAACAGTGGGAGGCCCTTTTCTGCAGATTTTGCCACGAATCGTCCCAAGGCTGTGAGTTTCCTGTTGAGTCCTTGTATTTCTCGCAGGCTTGCTGGCGATTTTATCTCAATGAAATCTTTGATTTTCCCCAGGTTCGGTTGGATGCCCTCCTGCGTGACATAGTAGCCTAGAAATTTTCCTTCTTCCACGCCAAATGTGCATTTTGCTGTGTTGAGTTTCATTTCTATTCGAGAGAGCGTTTTAAGAGTTTCTTCGATGTCTTGTAGCAAAGACTGTTCTGTTCGGCTCTTTATTACCATGTCATCGGCATATACTTCCACGTTCCTTCCGATTTGATCCCTGAATACTTTGTCGACAAGCCTTTGGTATGTTACCCCAGCGTTCTTTAATCCGAACGGCATCTTCTGATAACAGAAAGTGCCGTGATCCGTGTAAAAACATGTCTTGTCCTCGTCTTCCTTGCGCATGAGGATCCGGTGGTAGCCCTTGTAGGCGTCCAGGAAGCACTTCCACTTGAAGCCCTCAAGGGATTCTACTTTCTGATCTATCTCGGGAAGTGGGTAACAATCCTTTGGGCATGCCTTGTTTAAATCGGTGTAGTCGATACACATTCTCCAGCTTCCATCACTCTTCTTTACCATCACCGGGTTGGCGATCCACGTTGGAAAAAAGGCTTCGCGTACGATGTCGGCCTGCACTAGCTTGGCAACCTCTGCATTGATGGCATTGTTGCGTTCCCCCGACTGGCTACGACGTTTTTGTTTGATGACATTGCTTCCTGGCGTAACATTGAGGTTTTGTTCGATGATCGATCTTTTGACTCCCACCATGTCCGCTGGCTCCCAGGCGAACACGTGTTTGTATTTTCTGAGCAAAGATATGACCTCCTTCCGTAGGTCGGATGGTAATGCGCTGCCGACGTGTATCTTTTGATCTGGGTAATCGTAATGAATTATCTCTCTACTTTCTTTAGGTTCGTCTCTTGAGCGTTTCCGTTTTCCATCGATGTCTGTTGGCAACATTATCTAGTAGCATTTGAGTGTCTTCTGTGGGGTTGCCAGGACGGCGGCTATGCCATTTTCCGTTGGGAACTTGACTATGCTATGCAATGTTGACACAACGATACCGAAGTATAACGCTACTGGTCTACCCAGGATGATGTTGTGCTCCGATGGTGCTCGCACCACCGTGAATTCGAGCGTAATTGTCTTCTTTCGTTTGCCATCCTCTATCGTTATTGGTAGGTAAATCATCCCATTTGGTATAATGCTATGCCCTGTAAAGCCGGTTAAATTTCCTGCCGGGGGGCGTAAGTTTGCCCTCCATTCCCGTGGCAGCTGGCGGAAGAAATGTTCGAACATGATGTCTGCCGTGCTACCGCTATCTATGTGTACGCAGTGGATAGCTATGTATCGGATTCTAGCCTGGATGATGAGTGGGTCGTTCCCATTCCATCCTTCTGGCTTCTTGTCTCTGCTGGAGAATGAGATTTGTTGGTCATTGAAATCTGGGATTTGCTCTCGCCCCCGCCGATGGTATTTGTGTATCACGAGAATCTCTGCTCCTTTCTTTGGCGCGCCTTTGTTTTTCGCTGGTGGGTCATTTCTATCATTTTTTGGACGAATTGACTTGGCTATGTCGTTTAGGTTTCCTCGTTGGATTCTTTGGTCAAGTTCTTTTTTCAACACAGCGCATTCTGCCGTGTCATGCCCATAACACCTGTGGAACTCACAATACTTAGATTGGTCCCTCGGACGTTCTGGCGTTTTTCTCGGTGCCTTGCTTTTTTCTGTGACAGCCAGGACATCTGTCCGTCTATGCCTCCTATCATCTCGGTAATGACCGTTAAAGGGTTTTGATGGTTTACCTCTTCTGAACGGTTGTCATCTGTCGCTGGAATACTGTAAGTAGCTTTCTCTAGATTTCGATGAGGAGGTGGCTGCTGCCTTTACGCCTCTTTGGCGGTTGTGCCCTCTTCTTGTCTTAGAAAACGCTCAACTCGCTCTTTCATCTCCTGGCGAGTGGCTGGTGGTTTCCCTAGAAACTTTGTTGATAGTGGTTCTAGTAGTAGGCCATGTGTGAAAGCTCCAGTCACTAGGTTGTCGTTTTGCCCTGGTACGTTCAGTGTTGCTTCGTTGAACCTCTTGAAGTAAGTAATCACAGTCGTTGGTGCAATCAAAAATAACCTTAAAAGCACTAATAGCTAGGGCAAGTAAGGGTCGAATCCACGAGGAACTTATGGTTAACAATCTAGTTCTAACAGATTTAAAAGTAAACAAAATCAGAAAAACAATGCTTGCAAGGGTTTAATTCAATCAGAGAAAGAGGTGATCACTCCCGGTTTCAGTTTTGATTCCTAACAATGTATTATATCAGATTTTACTAATTTTGCGATCATTCAGATTACATAAACATAACCGTACTGTTAGTGACTATGTGGAAAAGTATGATATGCCTCCAAAATTAGCAAGTGGCAAATGGTTCAGGGGTTATTTTGGTAACTTATCATATACTATTCATAGTTTGACTATGAATAGTAATATATATGTGTGAATTATCAATTGGACGGTGCATTTTTCCTTTAGTCAATTGTAGGCGTACTACGCGGACAAGGAACGACGGAAAAATTTTTCTATTTTCACATTTATTTTCACACTGTTCTTCAAGCCTATATATAGGCTAGTTTATTACTCATTTCATCATCCCAAAAACCACAGAGTAATATATATATATATATATATATATATATATATATATATATATATATATATATATATATATATATATATATATATATATATATATATATATATATATATATATATATATATATATATATATATATATATATATATACCAACACTGTTTATAGCTCATTGTATCCCTCTTTGTCTAAACCCTATAAACACTGCAAATTATAGTGAATTGTTTCTCGGCTTCCTCCGCCCGTGGGTTTTCCCGATTTGGGTTTTCCACGTAAATCATCGTGTCTCTATTTTATTTACTTTATTCGTATTTTCATTGTGATTATTACCGTTTGATAATTTTGATCCAATTCCGCATTGAGCTAATATCGTCTAAAGTCAATTCGGATCCGTCGTATTTTACAACAATTGGTATCAGATCATCCAGGTTTTGATATTAGATTGTTCATATCATTTTATCAAGTAATAAATCATGTCTTCGGTGAAATACGATATTCCGCTGCTGGATCGAAATACACGATTTCCGCTGTGGCAAGTAAAGATGAGAGACATTCTCATTCAGATGGATTTACACAAGGCGCTATTGGGCTTCGCAAGGATGCCTGCTACATGGACCGAAGAAGAAAAGGAGATGAAAGATCTGAATGCTTTGTCTCAAATTCGTTTGCACTTTTCAAACGATGTTTTACAATATGTTCTAAAAAAACGTCGGCGGCTGCTTTGTGGCTGAAGTTGGAGCAGTTATTGACGACAAAGAGCTTAACGAACAAGTTGCATCTAAAGCAACGGTTGTTCAATATCAAGATGATTGAAGGAGGCTCATTAACTGAACATTTATCCACATTCAAAGAGTTAATAAATAACTTGGAGAATATGGATGTTCAATATGAAGATGAAGACTTAGCTTTATTTTTGTTGTCATCTTTGCCCGAATCCTATAGCCATTTTCGTGATACAATCATCTACAGCCATGACACTCTTGTTTTAGATGAAGTCTTTACAGCTTTGGATTCTAAAGAGAAGATGAAGCATATTACGGTGGTGGTTCAAGTGATGCTAAAGCCGAAGGTTTCAATGTCAGAAGAAGAACAACAAAGAGAAGTAGAACTTCTCAATCTTCCAACAGAACCAGATCTAAGTCAAAAGGAAAACGAAAGTTTTGCAACTATTGTCACAAGAAGGGACATGTGCTTGAAGAATGTTTCAAGTTGAAGAATAAAGAAAAAGAGAAGGCTGCAGTAAATGGTAAACAAGCTAGCACTTCGGGTGAAGCCGATGTAGCAGAGGTCGAATGTATTGGAGAACTCTTGACAGCTTATTCAGATAAACTGGATTCCACTGGTGATTGGATACTCGACTCTGGTTGTACTTTTCATATGTGTCACAACAAAAGTTGGTTTTACACATTTGAAAAGGTTAACCAGGGCTATGTGTTGATGGGTAACAATACTACATGTCCTGTTCTTGGACATGGTTCAGTCAGAATCCGTATGTTTGATGGCGTTATCCGAACCATTGGGGATATTAGATATGTCCCTGACCTTAGAAGAAACTTGTTATCTCTTAGTTCCTTTGATAAAAAAAGGATACGAGTTTGCTGGTAAAGGTGGAGTTCTCAGGGTGTTCAAAGATGGTTCCGACAAATTGAGAGCCAGTCGAAAAACCTCAGACCTCTACTTTCTTGACGGGCAAACAATTTCGAGTGATGCTGCTGTTGTTTCAAAGTCTCTTTCTGATCCAGATCAGTCCCGTCTTTGGCACCTTCGCCTTGGCCATATAAGTTTTCAAGGTATGTCAGAATCGAGTCGAAGAGGTTTACTTGGTCAACAAAAGATTGTTGATTTGGAGTTCTGTGAAGACTGTGTATATGGCAAGGCAAAACGAGTGAGGTTTGCAAGTGGTATCCATACAACGAAAGGACCACTCGACTATGTCCACTCGGATTTGTGGGGACCAGCTCGAGTTGCTTCTAAAGGTGGAGCTAACTATATGCTCACTATCATTGACGATTTCTCCAGGAAGGAGTGGTGTTTCTTCTTAAAACATAAGGGAGACGTTTTCTCTACCTTTAGAGACTGGAAAGTTCAGGTTGAAAAGCAATCAGGATTGGTAGTAAAGTATCTTCGTACGGATAATAGACTAGAGTTTTGCTCAGAAGAGTTTAATGCCTATTGCCGAAAGGAAGGCATTACTCGACATCACACGGTAGTCCATACGCCTCAACAAAATGGTGTAGCCGAAAGGATGAATCGCACCATTATGGAGAAGGTCAAATGTATGCTTTCAAATTCCAAATTACCAAAGTCCTTTTGGGCAGAGGCTGCTTCTACTGCTTGCTATGTTATCAACCGATCACCGTCACGAGCAATCGAAAAGAAAACTCTGTATGAGTTATGGTCCGGGAAACCTGCCGATTATACACATCTGAAACCTTTCGGATGTCCAGCTTATGCACGAGTTGACAATGGGAAGTTAGAACTGAGAGCACTTAAATGTGTCTTTCTTGGTTATAATCCAGGAGTTAAAGGTTACAAGTTATGGAGCAATGATCTAAATAAAATCATCATCTCAAGAGATGTTACTTTTGACAAGTCTGCTATGATTCATCAAACTTCCGACTCTACAGAAGATACAGTCGCATCATCAAAAGCAAATGAAGAAAAAGCTCAAATGGAGGTGGAGTTTCCTACTTCACCTGTTACCATTTCGAGTCCAGTTGAGCAACAAGAGTCTTCCTCGCCAAATGAGCATGTCATTGTTGAAGAAACAACAACTTCACAACCACAAGCTACTACTCGAAGCATTGCAAGAGATAGGCCGAGAAGACAAATTGTTCCTCCAAAGAGGTATGCTGAAGTTGAACTTGTTTCTTACACTTTTATTGTTGCTAATGATATTGAGTCGGAAACGAAGCCTCTAAATTGTGATGAGGCTATCAAATCTAAAGACTCAAGTGATTGGATGATTGCTATGCATAATGAGATGGAATCCTTGCAAAGAAATGGTACTTGGGATTTAGTTCCTATTCCAAAAGGGAAAAGGCCAGTTAAATGCAAGTGGGTCTACAAGCTCAAAGAACCTATTAACCCGAATGAGAAACCAAGATATAAAGCTCGGTTGGTAGCTAAAGGCTACAGTCAAATTCCAGGCATTGACTATACTGACATCTATTCCCCAGTAGTCAAACATACTTCTATTCGTGCATTGTTGGGGTTAGTTGCTTCAAATGATTATGAGTTGGAGCAACTAGATGTTACTACAGCTTTCCTAAATGGTGAGCTTGAGGAAGAGATTTTCATGCAACAACCTGAAGGTTTTGTAGTTCCTGGCAAGGAGGAATACGTATGTAAATTGAAGAAATCTCTCTATGGCCTCAAGCAGTCTCCTAGATAATGGTACAAGAGGTTCGATTCTTTCATGACCAGTCACAAATTCAACAGGTGCACCTATGATAGCTGCATTTATTTCAAGAAAGGTGACGATGGTTCAAAGATCTACTTACTCTTGTACATGGATGACATGTTGATTGCAGCAAAAGATATGAAGGAGATTCAGAAGTTAAAAGACCAATTGAAAGCTGATTTTGAAATGAAGGACTTAGGAGCTGCCAAGAAAATTTTAGGTATGGAAATTGTTCGTGACAGGAAGTCTAGGATCTTGCATCTTTCTCAAAAGGGTTACATTGAGAAAGTCCTAAGACGTTTTAATATACATGAAGCAAAGCCTGTCAACACACCTTTTGCAGCTCATTTCAAGTTATCATCCGCTTTAAGTCCTACTACTGAGACTGATATGGAGTACATGGCATGCGTACCATACTCTAGTGCTGTTGGATCTTTGATGTATGCTATGATCTGCACACGCCCTGATTTGGCTTATGCAGTTAGCATGGTTAGTAGATATATGGCGAACCCAGGGAAAGAACACTGGAAAGCAGTACAGTGGATCTTACATTATCTATGCGGTACGTCTTCTATGTGTCTATGCTATGGACAATCTAACACTGGGGTAGTTGGATATATTGATTCAGATTTTGGCAAAGACTTGGATAAACGAAGATCCATTACAGGGTATGTGTTTACACTGAACGGTTGTGCTATTAGTTGGAAAGCCCAGCTACAGTCTATAGTTGCACTGTCTTCTACAGAGGCAGAGTATATGGGCGATTACAGAAGCAGTTAAGGAAGATATTTGGTTAAAGGGATTGTTTAGAGAACTCGATGATAGAATAAAAGTTACCACAGTATTCGATAATCAAAGTGCTATTTTCTTGAGTAAAGATCAGATGTTTCATGACCATATAAAGCACATTGATATTCGTTATCATTTTGTGCGTGATATCATTGAAAAAGGTGATTGTGTCATAGAAAAGATCGATACAGATTATAATCCCGCTGATGTGTTCACTAAAAGTCTTCCAATATCCAAGTTCAAACTGTGTTTGAACTTAATGGGTATATCTGATCGCAGTTGAGCCTGATTAGGCTAGTGGTGGAGGAAGTATTTATTTTTCGGAAACAATTTTTTTCTCTATATAAAAATTGCAGGTTCTTATGGAATTTTTAGCGTTTGATGAGCTATTGGTTTTGACTGATCATAAAGCATGTTACAGACTTGCTTAATTTTGAAGTCAAGGTGGAGATTGTGGAAAATTATGATATGCCTCCAAAATTAGCAAGTGGCAAATGGTTCAGGGGTTATTTTGGTAACTTATCATATATTATTCATAGTTTGACTATGAATAGTAATATATATATATATATATATATATATATATATATATATATATATATATATATATATGTGTGTGTGTGTGTGTGTGTGTGTGTGTGTGAATTATCAATTGGACGGTGCATTATTCCTTTAGTCAATTGTAGGCATACTACACGGACAAGGAACGACGGAAGAATTTTTCTATTTTCACATTTATTTTCACACTGTTCTTCAATCCTATATATAGGCTAGTTTATTACTCATTTCATCATCCCAAAAACCACAGAGTAATATATATATATATATATATATATATATATATATATATATATATATATATATATATATATATATATATATATATATATATATATATATATATATATATATATATATATATATATATATATATATATATATATATATATACCAACACTGTTTATAGCTCATTGTATCCCTCTTTGTCTAAACCCTGTAAACACTGCAAATTATAGTGAATTGTTTCTCGGCTTCCTCCGCCCGTGGTTTTTCCCGATTTGGGTTTTCCACGTAAATCCTCGTGTCTCTATTTTATTTACTTTATTCGTATTTTCGTTGTGATTATTACCGTTTGATAATTTTGATCTCATTCCGCATTGAGCTAATATCGTCTAAAGTCAATTTGTATCCGTTGTATTTTACAACAGACTAAATCTGGGATCAAACTATGTAAAATCCGCACCCTCCGTCCTACACACCACTGTGGATGATTTGGCACGGTGGGGAAGACCACAATAGAATTGTCTTACACTCAATTAAGCAACAATTTAAGAACAAGTATTGGAAATCTAGTCATATGATTGAAAAACAAACAAACCAAATACTGTGCTCATGAATCTAAAAGGTTCAAATCTAATACAATACTGGAAAAGAAATCAAAACCTACTCCATGACTGGAAAAGATGCAAACATTGTGTTGGAGATGATGAACATGTCTGGATCTTCAAAGCTTCAAAGATTCTGGCTTGATCTTGATGCAAAAGAGGTTGATTTTGAGATTGGGAATTGTTTGGAGATGATTTGGGGATGTTTTTGGCCTTGAAAAACTGTCAAAACCCTGGGAAATCGTCTGGAGGCTGCCTTGGGTCGATGGGATAAAGTTTCATTAAAAAAAGTGGCTTAAATATGGCAATTTAGGGCATTTTACGCGGCAACGTCCTAGGCCAGCGTCCCAGACGCCTGTGGGACGCTGAGTGCAGTTCTTCAGCTTTTACGACGTGCAACGTCCCAGAACGAGACGCTCCAAAAACGCTGGGCGTCCTAGGCCAGCGTCCCAGACGCCACCTAGGATGCTGATGGGCTTCCTCGCACATCTGACTTGCTTTTTCCCTTCAAAATGGCCCAGAGTTCCAGGTCAGCGTCTGGGACGCTTCCTGGGACGCTGGGTTTTTTCTCCCACTTCCGGTGTCCGTTTAATGCGTGGTTTTCGCCCAAAATTTCCGTTTTTCAATCCTTGCATGTAATTCACTCAATTCCATCAAAAGTAGGGCCATTCTTGGTTAAACAATGCTTAATTTATCAAGTTAATTACATTTTACTTCAAACCAAAATGGGCCGATCAAACCTCCCCAACTTATCTCTTTCTCGTCCCGAGAAAGACTCAACGAAATCAGAATTCAGGTCCAGTCCATAAAACAACAAGCAATCAAACAAAATTAAACATTACAGTATTGCATACGCCTGTGTCCATTGCCAACCCGGATGTCCGTTTATTTTAAGTGCAAAGCACTATTTAGTTATCTTAAAATTTCTTCACCCTGCAAACGGCTAAGTCAAAAATTCATTTTTCAAAAGTCTCTCCAAAGATACCAAGCTTACCTTCCCCATGCGGTTTTTCCAATGACGTGATACGGTCAGTCCTTTTTGGTTACTGCATTCTGTCCAGATTCCTAAGGTTCTTCTTTTTATTTATATTGGTCCTCTTTATTTATTTATTTTTTTCTTTTGCTTTTTTTTGCCACATTACAACCATATTAAATTTATACTTTTACTCATTTGCCCATATTTACTTTTCCATTTGATTTGCATTTGTAGAACTTCAGTTGTGATCTATGTCTCAGAATATTTTGCTCCGAGTATAATATTCATATTTAAAGTTGATGGTGGAAGTGAAAACCTGAAATTGAGTACACCAGGTCCCAGGTACGCAACAACCCCAAACAGCGGAAGATAGATCGTTAATTTAAAATTACTTATATGCAATCTACTTTTCAAGTGAGTCTTGCCTTTTTGCGTGGCTTCCAAGAGGGGTCACCTACGGGTTGCCGGTTACTTAGCAAGATACTTATCAAAGTCCCGAAGGTATATTTATATTCAAGCGGCTGTGGACGGTGGAAACCTGAAATGGGGTACACCAGGCTCCAGGTACACAACAACCCAAACAGCTGAATATAGATTACAAAAATAGGGACATCTAAGGTCGTGCAGTCATAGATTGCAGTAGGGATCTTTACAAGCAAATTCGAGAACCGGGCCATCAAGGTTCTTTAAACAGGGTATCTCTAGAGAAACTTTTGAAACATAAATTTTTAGAAAAAACCAGTTTACAACTTGGAGTTAAAACATTTTTGGTCAATTTGTTACTTGAACCGGACATGCAACCACATAAATATACATTAGTTGGAATGTCACTTTTATCTCATCACCTGCTATCCCATGTCCAGTCACTTTTATTCAATCATTTTTCGTTTTGCCGAGTCACAACCGGGACAAAAAGGAAGAAAAACTCGAGGACAGTTCATCAAGTTCCAAAACACATCATCTCATGCCCAAATCCATTTTTAGAGTTTTTAACTAACACAACCAAAATAAACGCAACCGGGAGAAATTAAAGAGAAAAGATAGCATAGGAGAGCGATTCACCTAGTAATTTACTTGTAGAGGAGGCTTGAATTTTTTTTCGGTCCGAACAAAATCGAAAATTTTGGATTTTTTTAATGTGTTGATTTCTTCAATCTTTCATCTTTCCTCGGTTTATTGTCACTCGTTCAAGTGCACTCCTCCCCAACTTTTTGCCTTTGGATCGTCACCGATGCAACAAAAAATATCCTACAAAAAACAAAAACAAAACTACAAGCACCATATTAAATAAAAATAAATAAATAATAACCCTCAATTTTGCCAGGGATCGCGATTGCACTTGGCACGTGCAACAAGCCTTTTAAACCCCTAGGTTGCCCCTAGTGGACGAGTTAAGTCTCGTGAGGGTTTGCAGTGAACACACCCATAAAGTTCGCAGGTTGCCTCTCGTAAAGCGCTAAGTTTAACGTCTTCAACCAGACAGATACCTGTACCATGCTTCACGGAGGATCGTATGTCAGTTGAATTTTCTGAAAAATAATCATCTTGCGTTGATATGGTGTCATATATTTCTCTTTTTCTTCACACAACTCACATTCTTGAGTTTCACCCAGATCAAATGGCAAGTCAACTTTGACCTTATCGAATCCTGGTCTTTTACCTTTGAGTCTTCTGAAAGAGCACTTAAATTGACAAGCATTTCTCCTTGGAGTGAAGTTCTTTAACCGACTCTTGATACCACCGACCACTTTCATCTTTGATTTGTAGGATTGTGTGGTATAATGTTTCTTTTTCCCCCATTATTTTCTTCACATGTTGACTCCTAATGTTATCCATGTCTTTTAACCTGTTACAAGAGAAAAGTTTCTCCAGATCGTGGGTAGTGTCAGCGAGCATATTTATGGTATGCTCATAGAAGTAATCATCCATAGTATTGATTACAAACAAATCGCCACCGATCGGAGGATCATTAGTAAATCCAAATAGTTGAAGTTTAAAATTTTGGTTTCCAAATGTCACATCAATGACACCTTCTTGACAACTAATTTGGGAGAAAATAGTTGTCAAAATGGGACGATTGATGATGGCATGCGGTTTTTTTAATATGTCCATTTTTTTTGAATCCAGCACAAAAATGTCAACAAAAATTTATTTTTTGGGTTCTTTGAAATTCGCTAGGTCGGGGGTTGTATTAGACTCCATTGACCCCTCCCCAACTTTTGGTGTTTCTGGTACATGAAAATTTGGATGAGATGTTTCCAATTGAATTCCAGATTTTTCTTGGTTTATTATTTCTAATTCAATATTTTCCTCATTAATTGATACATAACTGGAACTGATGCAAACTCTATGTTGGAGATGTTGAACATGTTTCCAATTGAATTTAGCTACTCATGACTGGAACTGATGCAAACTCTGTGTTGGAGATGTTGAACATGACTGGATCTTCAGAACTTCAGGAACTGTGGCTTGATCTTGATGCAAAAGAGGTTTAATTTGATATTGGGAATTGTTTTGAGATTATTTGGGGATGTTTTAGGCCTTGAAAACTGTCAAAACCCTGGGAAAATCGTCTGGAGGCTGCCTTCGGTCGATGGGATCAAGTTTCATTAAAAAGAGTAGCTTAAATAAGGCAATTTAGGGCATTCTAAGCGGCAGCGTCCTAGGCCAGCGTCCCAGGTCTGGGACGCTGTATGTATTTCTTCAGCAGCTACGACGAGCAGCGTTCCACGACGAGACGTCCCAAAAACGCCCGGCGTCCTAGGCCAGCGTCCCAAACGCCACCTAGGACGTTGACGGGGCTTCCTGGCATTTTTTTGCTTGCTTTTTCCTTGAAAATTGGCCTTGAGTTCCAGGCCAGCGTCTGGGACGCTGCCTGGGACGCTGCTAGGACGTTGACGTTTTTCTTCAGCTTCCGGTGTCCGTTTAATGCATAGCTTTTGCCCAAAATTCCCGTTTTTCAATCCCTGCATGTAATTCACTTAATTCCATCAAAAGTAGGGTCATTCTTGGTTCAATAAAGCTTAATTTATCATGTTAATCATGTATTACGTTAAACCAAAATGGCCCGATCAGTAAGCTCTAACCGTTTCGCCTTCCAGTTGCTTGCATCCAATGATCTCTCGGATATCCCCTCTGTATTTGCGCAATTGCATGAAGTTCGATAGGAACTGTTCCTTGAGTTCGGCAAAGTTTCTAATGCTGCTTGGCGCAAGGCTTTTGAACCATGCGCCTGCGTTCCCGTCCAGCGTCGTCGGGAAGTGCGTACACCAGAAGCGCTCGTCCAGCTTCAACGATTGCATATGCCATTCGTATGTATCAATATGGCTATCTGGGCAGGTTGTTCCGTCATACGTCTTCAGGTGTGGCAGTTTAGCTGTATTCGACATGTCGTACTCGTGTATCTCTTTGACGAACGCGGATTTGTACGCTTGAGGGGGTAGCAGGTTCGTGTTGGTCGTTGTTTGGGTGGGGGGTTGACGGGTTGGTACACTGGCGGTTGGGTGTAGAACAAGGGAGGTGTACTGGTCGGTGTGGGGATTGGTATTGGTCCTCCGGGAGTTAGTGTTGTCGCAAAACTTGTGAGCAATGGTGCTATTGTTGGCTGGGACGGTTGGAAAAAAGATGTGGGTGAGGAGGTGAATAGCGGTGCTCCCATTGGTGGTTGAAACGGTGTGAATGGGTAATTGAACGGTATATACGGCGGTGGCGTAGTCATGGCGGGTGAGGTTATGGCGTGTGGGTATGCCGATGAAAGAACGGGTGTTTGTAGGAGCAGAGGAAGTGTGGGAGCGTTGGTTCTTGGTGGTGACGGTGTGTTTGGTAAAGTTTCTATCAGTATTGGGCCCAAGGGTGGCATTGAACGTATTGGGCTCCTGGAGTGGTTCCATCGCTGCTTGGTCCTTCGGTCGCTATCATATATATATATATATATATATATATATATATATATATATATATATATATATATATATATATATATATATATATATATATATATATATATATATATATATATATATATATATATATATATATATATATATATATATATATATATATATATATATATATGATCAAATACAAACCATAAATATTGTGTGAATGTAAAATCAATTGTGGTCCATTCATTTATAAAGGGTATGATAGTAAATTTACTTAATAATTAATCAATTATATTTTTAATTTATGCAGTATTTTAGGTAATTGCATAATTATCTCATTCCCTCTCTCTCCTTTTCTTCTTATACGATTTCTTTCTCTCTTTCAGATTTTTATTTCACTCATTCTCTTTCCAGTTGCATCACTTCTTCCCCCAAACTTTCAACTTTCGATCGCCGATATCCTTTTGACTCCGACGAGTGACGACCACGACTAAGAGATTACGAGTTGGCTGCCATTTTCAATCTCCGCTGAGTCGACTTATCACACGAAAAGGCAGAGGCGACTTCTCCAATATATGGGTTTTTTTGTTCGTAGGAAGTATATTGAGCGATGAAGGAAGCAAGTCGTTCAAGAATGCAACGTCGTTGGATTAGGCGGACATGGTGGACGGATTTCAAGCTGTGACACTAAAATTGATAATGGTATTCTATGAGAGTTGATATTTTGAAACATGTACAACCATTCTTCAAGAATGGACTTTATGAAACTTGTATTGTACAACCATTCTTTCTGATTGTAGTTAACATTCTTTGAGAATGTTAACATTTGATTTATGAAACTTGTACTGTACAACCATACTTTCAAATGGATTTTAAGAAACCTGTACTGTACAACCATTCTTCATGAATGGATTTTATGAAATTTGTACTGTACAACCATTCTGTAACGCCCAGTTTCAGCATAGAGTATACCCAAAAAAATTTGCATTTATAACATAAATATAATAATTGGATACTCATGTGCTCTGGAAACTACAATAAGTTATCATCAAGAATCATCTGACGATCCGAGCCGGGCGCTACAACTACTAACCTACACATAACACAACACACACACATAAGATACAAAGCTTAGTGAGCAACAATATAAAGACATGAATAACTTATTTATGATGTATTACATCGCCCAACTCATGGTGTAGTTATTCCCTATAACAACTTATAAGTACCGGTTAATATAACATTATATCTAGTTACATTTGATCCTAGCTATATATATATATATATATATATATATATATATATATATATATATATATATATATATATATATATATATATATATATATATATATATATATATATATATATATATATATATATATATATGTGTGTGTGTGTGTGTGTGTGTGTATATATATATATATATATATATATATATATATAATCTAAAACAATTTATTATGGAGCAAAATAATCATTTTAAATATGGTATATATCGAATTTGGTCACTTAACTTTCTGACGCGTGCTCATTTGGTTACTTAAGTTTGTTTAAGTTTCAAAAAGGTCATCTAAATTTTTATTTATTCCTGCAATGGAGCTGGTCATAGTGACCATTTGAGGAATAAATAAAAAGTTAAATGACATTTTCAAACTTAAACAGAGTTAAATGATCAAATGAGCACAAACCAGAAAGTTAACAAACCAAATTCGGGCATCAACCCTAAAAAAATTAATTTTGTAGAATATTGAATTTTTGGAAGTTGTGTTAGTTGTGTATTAAATGAACCATTGGAACCAACCCCATATTTATTTTACTCTAATAATTCATTTTTATAAACGAACAAAAAGGATTATGTAGATAAAGAAGAGATGGTGGATGATTTTTTTGTTTAATTGTTTAGTTTTAGTTTCTAATAAAATGTTTTATCTGTCTAAAAGGAAATATGATTATAGATTACAACTCGATGAAATATTACTTACTATTAATATAAAACAGTTTCATGCACACTGTAAAGTCTGGAACCAGGTATTGATCAAATATCATTTAACTGTTTAAAATAAAGAAAAAATAATGAAATTGGGGAAATTGAATGTTAGAGGCGCTAACCTTAAGGTTAGCGGCATTAATATTGCAGAATCTCGTATCAGTCGCGAGCCAGTCTAAAACGCAACGTTGACCTTGCATGGACTTGCAGTTAGCGACGCTAACTTTCAAGTTAGTGCCGCTAACTTCCTCTAAGCAGGAAAAACCCATAATTTCGTGGACATGGCCCATTTTTAAGACATGAAACACCCTTGGGTCCGTCATTTCACCTCTGGAACCCTAGAGAACACTTGATAACTCTCTCTCTCTCTCTCTCTCTCTCTCTCTCAAGCCTCCATAGTTGAATGAGCTTCATTTGTAGGTTTGTGAAGGATCTTGGAGGAAGGAGAAGGAATCAAGGAGATCAAGTGAGTGGTGCTTGGGATGAGTCAAGTTTCTTGTTGTCCCTTGACCATTGTAAGTGTTTAGAGCATTGTTTTTCCTTAGTTCTTATTGTTAATGGAGTTATGAAGCCATTTCCAAGCTTTTCAAGACAATGATGGCTCCATATCTTGGATAAGGGTGGGTTTAGAGGCTGAGGATGAGTTCTTCTCCTTTTAGTCTTTGAATCCTTGAGAAAAAGCCTAGCGTAGTCTTAATGTGGTTTTGGATGAAGTTTTAAGTTGTTAATCTTCATTGGAACTAGATTTGTCACCATGAGCTTGTTTGGCTAGGATTGGCGGTTAAAGTCACATTTTTATAGGTTAAGGGTCTGTTTGGGACAACCCTTGAAAGTTAGGGCTTCTGACTTAACGGATTAAGCACTTAATGAAGAGGATGGCTGAACAGCGGGATTAGCGCCTCTAACCCCAAGGTTAGCGGCGCTAATCCTCTGTTTTGACTCCTATTGACTTTTGTTGACCTGTTGACTTTGACTTATTGGTCAGTGGACTTTTAGAGTCAAGAACCCCTAGAAAACCCTATTGTTGACTTTAGTTAGAGGTTTTGAAAGTAGAAACTTTGTTTGATGAGATGTTTTAATAATATGAAGCGTAGAGGATTTCACCGACCTTCCTTTATGATTACTTAGCTATGAATCAGGTGAGCCTCCCCACCTTCTTGATTATGATGATGATGATGTTTGCCGGCGAAAGCCGATGGCGATATTCTGACGGATAAGGGCAAGCCCGAGAGTCGCACAATGATTTTCGACGGATCGGGGCAAGCCCGAGAGTCTCACGATGATTTCCGAAGGATCGGGGCAAGCCCGAGAGTCACACGATGATTTTGACGGATCGGGCAAGCCCGAGAGTCACACGATGATTCCGACGGATCGGGGCAAGCCCAAGAGTCGAGTGATGATTGTTATATGATGTTTATGAATTATTGGAAAGTCTAGAGAACTCACTAAGCAATGTGCTTATGTTTTTAAGTTTAAAATGTTTCAGGTACTCATGGCACGGGAGGCTCGGGCACAACGTGATCACAGGCATTGACATCTATTTTGTTGTCTTCCGCTATAATGTTATTTGACTATGGATTATGAAACCACTTATTTATCTTTTGATGAACTGAATGGATGGTTTAACTGAATGAATGATTTGGGATGTATGTTTTATTCTATTTGGGCTTAAAAGAATTTTTTTTATATGTGTTTTCGGGTCGTTACACACACCATTTAGAACCGTGATGTTTATTGGTTGTAAATGTGGTAATGACTAGTTTCCGTTCATCTATCTAAAAGTTGGTCAATTTAAATTGTATTTTATCTTCACAACATCATTCAAATATAGACTCTTAGTTAAACTGATATGAAACATATATGTTGAAAAAGTATTTGAATGTTATACCCATTAATTGCTTTATTAGGTAACAAAATATTTTTCCTATAATATTTTGTAACAATATTAAATATATGGGTATTTAAACAAAATTAAAAATATATAGATGAATGTTGAAGAGTTAAGTTGACCGCACACAGTGGCGTATCTAAAAGGTGCGACGGGGATACACTTGCATCCCTAAAATATATATTCTTTATGTCCTATATTTTAATTTTTCAGTAGGTGTATTATCTTGTAAGTTTTGTTGAGAGTATTGTACCATGCTTTGACCAACTCTATATTTCGCATGAGTCTAACGAAAGTCCATATAGGCTGAAGGCCCACATCGGAATTCACTATTTTGTAACTAGAATTGAGTCTAAAAGTATTTTATATTTTTTCCATATATAATATTTGAATACAAAAGCTTACATGATTTACATTATCAACTAGGGGGTCCCCGTGCTCCGCACGGGTTCGGAATTGCTGGAGCACGGGTTCGGATAAATGCTAAAGACATAAGCATACTCTGCCGTGTGTTAGCAACTGTTGATGTGAAAATAAGCTCACCCTTGTCTTTTTTCCTGAATGTCAAAATCGGGGGCTCCTTGTTTAACATGTAATTATATATATAAATCGAAACTAAGGTTAAAACAGCATGCAAGGAGATGTCACATTTATTTATTTTTTAAATCAGAAAAGACAATTATCACAAAAGTGCGTTGCTATTTCTTGCATTCAACCCTAAAGAAAACACATAAACCTACACACCTTAACACCAAGTTTTTGACAAAAACTTTCTACAAGAAGAAGAGAATATGCAGACTGCTTATCCGCCCCCGATGGATCTACAATAACCAATAAAATTAGTCTAAATGAAAGTGTTAAATGGAAGCAATGGGAACGTACTTTAATTCGTTTGTTTATTATAGCATCTTATAATGGAAAATATGAACGATATGATGTCGTAACATAAAGAAAAGAAGGTAAGATGCTTTAATACACAAATAGAAAAAAGTACGTTGCCATTTCTTGAGATAACAGTAAGCATATCCTATGTATATGTTTCTTACCTCTCAAACAACTACAAAATAGTGACAATATAAGGAATGTAAAAGCTATATTCTCACACTTTATGATGGCCATACCTTAAAAACCAAGCCAAATCATGCATGCTACTTATACATGATAAAGTAAATTTAAACACGAAAGAAGCAACTATGGAATTTCAATTTAAAACAAAAAAATATTATCGTAATTTTATTTTATATATATATATATATATATATATATATATATATATATATATATATATATATATATATATATATATATATATATATATATATATATATATATATATATATCTAAACAAAAACTGAAAGTTGGTTCATGTTATTACTGCAAACACCAAAAAGGAAAACAAACAATAAAATTTGAAAGTACGTTGCTATTAACACAACTCTGTGAAAACCAAAAAACCAAAAAAGAAATGAAAGTAGGTTACTGAAGGGCAAAAAAGAATAAATAAATAAATACTCCGATATTGGATTGGAGAAAGTAGTACCTGACGTTTAGACTAAAATTAAAATACAAAACTACCTCATGACATCAATATCTAATTTTCTTCTCTTTTATTATCGGTTGAACTTTTAGCCTTTTGACACCAAGTTTCTGCTCTTTTCTGCTCGGGGATCTGAAAGCACCATAGGAAATCCTGAAATCGTCAATTAGCATATGAGAGCTAAATTAGTTAACTCGTCAAACTTTCCATCCCCAATCTCTTTTATTTCCTCTTTAAACCAATCTTCTTTTAGAAACACACACACATACAAATAATATGAATTTTAGGGAATCAAGAAAAATAATATAAATAATAAATAGTGTAGACATTTGGAAAGATACAGAAAACTGCAAAGTAGTTCACCATATTATTGACTTACCCACTTAAGAAATGGAGACCATATATCAGACTGTTCCAATTCATCTACAACAAACTAAAACTCCATTCAGTGACAAATAATTGCAGTAACTTACCTTTTGTTTGCACTAACCCCATTCGTTTACAGTTTCATTAAGCTCTTGAACCATGAAGTTGTCAATTTTGGTCTGTTATGTGGGATTCTGTAAGTAAATACAAAATAGAATTAGAAGCTTTTCATAGTTAGTTTTAATTTAATAGATAGAAGAATGAAAAAGAAGTGGTAAAAGAGAGGAGAGAACTTACCTTGCCAATAAGGGCACAGCCTATAATTGACTTAACATTTTCAACAGCCTTTACATGCAAATAAGCATTTAGAAAATCATGAGCGGTGTATTTGGAACTAACAAAATAAAAAGTAGTCTAGAGTTTTTTTTGGAACATATTCGTAAATGAGGATCTTTTCTTTTGCAACATGGCGAAACCATAAAAGCGTCACAAGATTTCGGTGTTGAAGTTTTGCCACTAAAACAGTTTCGTTTACAAATTCGTCTTTCACTTTGGACATCCCCATCATAGTTTTTGGATGCCCAAACATAGCCACCATCACTTTTTACAGCATAAGCCACCATGTCATCAATCAATCGATGCTCATACCTTTAATTAAGTAAAAATATCACTTATTAATATACAAAAATATATCTACAGTAATAAAAGAAAATGTTAAAGTACAAACCCATAAAAAGGAATTACCATATTGAATGTTCTTCAAATTTTCTCTTTCCAATTCTCTTCGTATACATCTTGAAATATGTCCTTAAAACTTAAGTAGTCAACATAAGGTCAACTATTGTTAAAAATTTGAAGAAATTACATATTAAAAAAGAGCGGTTTATGATAGGTTACCTGCCATCAAATTTCTTCAAAATAGTATTTTTGGTGCCTAAATATAAAGGCCATCTCTTTGAAAGTGCCATTGCCATTGATGATTCAGAAAACCCACGAATAGACTACCAAAATAAACATAAAATTAAGATTTTGAATCATTTTATGATATAAAATTCGATAGTTAGCAAAATTAGCAAAGCAAACCTCATCAACACTATACATTGCAAGTGCAATGCCAGGACTTTTGAAGTCAAAAACATCAAGGTCCATGGGAGCTTCACCATTCTCTGGGACTGAACAAATCAAAAAACAAATACTTAAATAGAAGTCTATCATAAATATTTCAAGAAAAAGATTAAAAATAAATTAAACTTTTTAGCATACCAAAAACCATCTTGAGTTTTCCTGGACCTTTACTGACTGCATCTGTAGCGCGATACTGGTCACCAAATGCATGTCTGCCAATACATAAACAAACTAATGAAAGTAAATTGCTATTTCTTGCATTTCAACCTGAATATAAATGAAATTTGGCTAATGAAACATACAAACTAACCACTTTCCCATGGAAGAATATTCATGAAAATTGAAAGGAACCATGGTGCAGAAACCCAGGCTGCCTGCACTCAAAGGTAATCTAGATGACTAAGTGCATCAGAAAATAAGTTGTCATTCATACAGGAAAGCAATTAGAAAAAGAATACTGGGATTATGTCAAAAAAATAAATTAAAAACAAACCCATTTTGGGAAACCTCTCACTTGCAAAATTTGTCAGCAACATCTTGCAAAATTGCACCTGCAGGTTGCCTTGTGGTGTAAGCAAGTTGAAGACAAGTGTATGCATGAAGAAAAGTTGCAGGTTCCTGATTAATAAAAATCTGTTAAATATATAATCAAGAATACCCATTATGCCCTTGAGTTAATAGGAAAACAGACCGGCTGAAAGAGTGGATGAGAAAAGAAAAGACTGCATATGTCCCTCCAAGCAAAGGTTTCATGTCAAATTTTGCGTTTTCTGCAAATATTTATCGACAGCTCTTGTGAGAATAAGTATCATCTGCATAAATCTAAATTAGATAAAAATAATTAAAACTAAATAATAAGATTTCAAATAAACTACTTATTACTTGGCCATAAAGTAGTTCCAGTTGCCCTCTTAGTGACTCATAACGCTCAGAAATTGGTCCTTTTACAAGGAAAACAACCTATAAAACATACACATTGTTACTTATTTTTATTTTTTTTGTGATGATAAATGAATAAAAGGATCTTAATTTAATTCCTATATGATTTACTGACCTGGTGTTTTCCTGCCCTGACCATTTTAACACGTTCTCCTACCAAATGGATGATTTAAATGGGTAGTTTCATACAATACTTTGTAATTTTACATAGGATGCTTTAAATGTGTATTTAGTGAGGATTTGGTATAACTGAACAGGGGAATTACCAATCTCCTTAGAATAAGAATCGTCAATAAAAAAGATAAACATGTCAGCAGAATGAGCTTATCAGAAATTAGAATACAAGCTTTCCACACATGAAAGAAACAATGAAAAGGTAATGAAAATATGAAATTGTTTTAGACCTGAGTAGCAGAGTCGTGATGATGAACTGCGTTGTCACACATCATTGATTTTTCTGTAGGGGAATTTGAGGTCTCCGTTAATCTGATAAATATTATTAATCGAGAAGGGGGTTTCACGTGATTTCCCCAAACTTGCATCGACAAATCAGTCTTGGGTCCTGTGTGTCTCTGGATGAAGAATTTGATTAACTGCGGTTGCTGAAATTTTTCAGAAGAAGTCGAAATAAGGGAAAGAAAACGAAAAAATGGGAAGGGCTTACAACTTTACGGGATTGTCGACCCTGCGATCGTCACCAAGGAGCAATAGAAGCGAACACCTGTGGGAAATTTATTGAAGGGCTTACAGTTTCCGATTGTTTGATTTTTGGAGGCTCGGTACCATCGACATCATCGGACTTGCTGATTGACGGCCAGTGAGCTCGATCGAGAGAGAGAGATGAGAGGATTGTTTAGGGTGTTTAGTTGTGGATGGGATAATAGCAACATGCAGAGCAAAGACGATGGACGATAGGTGCTGCGATGGCGAGGCGGTAGGAGGCGACTGCGATTTGGTTTCACACAGCCCCTTAATTTGGTGAGAATGGGGAGACGACGATACAAATGCCGGCTAGGGTTTTGATGAGAGAGTGAGATCGGTGGCATCATTTAGCAAAGCAGAAGGCGAGGGTGGGTGCGTTGATTTGGGGAGAATAAACGGATCCAAATTGGATCCACATAACCGAACCAAAAAAAAACGTACACATCTTTGGCAAAATTACGCAAATTAATTAATAGAGTAATTTCAAAAGTAAATAGGCAGATTTTAAGAAACTATGAACTTGTCATTAAATTGATCCTAATTTCCAAATAACAATGAAAAATACGGTGCAATACCTTTTTTACTTAAACCACGACAATTTTTTTTTAAAAACCTAGAAATTGATCTCACTAATAAAGTATTTACATTGTTAAATTGCTCTAGAGAGATTATTGTATTGGGAAGTAAAACATTAAACATTAAGCAATTTATATGAATATTATTTTGAATTTCAACTAGATTTGTATCTCGGTATCAAAATTTCTGATACCGCTACTGCCCACACAATACATTTAGGTCATGTTAATATCATTACTCGTATCAATCTTCGGTTCAACCTGATTAATCATAATTAATTAATTAAGTGTTTTATGTAGTTTGGATATTGTTGATGTTTTCTTTTCTGTTTGATATTTAGAATATAATCTAAAAAAACGTTAAGATTGAATTTGGTCACTTAACTTTCTGGTTTATGCTCATCTGGTCATAACTATGTTTAAGTTTTAAAATGTCACCTAACATTTAATTTATTCCCGAAATGGTCACCATGATCGTCTATAACCGGTCATAGTAACCATATTGAAAATAAATAAAAAATTAGATGATTGTTTAAAACTTAAACCTAATCGAGTGACTAAACGTACACAAACCAAAAAAGTAAATGACAAACTTCGACATTAACCTTTTAAATAAGTAGGACCGAAAACGAGACAACTGCAAATACTAAAGGATGGAATTGTTAAAAAAAAAAAAAAAAACTTGGACCCAAAGTATAATCTCTTGCTAACATATATCCATTTCTTTAATTTACTTAAATGATAATAATCGTGTAACAAAAAATAAAATAAAAAAGTGATTATAGAAATAGCTTACCGTTTATTGCATATAACGTTAAAATTACAAACCACTAACCTCTATTTGCCATCTACAATGAGAAAACATATATAAAATTTAGGTTTTCCGTCGTAGTTGGTCACATCTTTTCCATAACTCATGGAGGCTCGTCAAAGTCAAAACATATCCAAGATCGATCTACATTTTCTCCTGCTTCTTCGTTGATTCCATCCGCTACCATCCTGCTCTCTTAAAGGTTCGATTCTTATGCAAATCTTTAGATATCATATATTATTTGATCATCAACACTATATTTCATTCTTGATTTAATCTGCCTGGGTGTTCTTGCAACGCTTAATCCGTTTTTAGGGTTCTAATCTCCAGTCTATTTATATCGCCATTTCATTTCCATGCGGTTTCCTGAAATCCATCTTAATTATTTCACTTGAATCTGTATTGCTGGATCTATGATGTTTGACTATCATAATCGCGTAAGAAATTGCGGACGATCTTATTCGAATTTGCTAATTCCATCCTTACGGAAATGATCATGTAATTCCAGAAAATTATTTGACGATTTTTTAAATTGTGCGTAAAAGACAAAATAAGCTAATTTTGTGCAATCAGGTTAAAACGCCTTCGTTTTATCATGTTAGTTATAAGCAGATAATGCTCTGATATGAAAACTACATTATGGGGTGTTTGGTTCGCTGGATTCTTTGGGACTTCTCCGGAATTGGAATTCAATTCCATTCCGGCGTTTGGTTGCAAATGAGTATGGAATTTGGATGCTAAATTCTATTACTTTCCCATCAATTTTGTCATCTTACAAGTTGGATGCTAAAACGTTGAATTTAGCATTGCATGTTTTAATGGCTGCAACATCTTGATGCAGTGAGGTCTTGTGATTCTCTAAATGGGCCTTATTGGGCCAAAACGTGTTAAAGTTCCCACATCTTTGGATAAAAAGTACTTCCGGTTTCCATTATGAGAAAGAATATCAGTTTGCCTTCTCTAACTCAAAAAAGGAGTTCAAGTCCGAGTGATAAAATGGTACATTATGTACATATTAGGGTTACAAAAATAGCAACGTACTTTCATTAATTTGTTCATTACAACATTCCACTTTCATTTCTATTAGCGTGTATATTATTAGCTGTAAATTTTACAGCTAATAATACACACGCTAATAATTTCTTCCTATTTTAGCATTGTACTTCGAGAAACCTACCTAATTATAGCAATGTTATCCATATATAAAACAACTCTCACTGCTATAATCGGATAGATTTTTCAAAGTATAATGTCTTAAATAGAATAAAGGGAAATCTCCAATAAAGTCCAAATATTTTGGCTCAATTTATGAAAAAATCCCAAATTAATTTTTATTAACAAAAAAGTCTCGAATTAATTTTTATTAACAAAAAAGGACAGAAAACCGGCTAATGTTGAGACTTTTCCGTAAATTGTGCGAAAATATTAGGACTTTATTGAAGATAAAACATGTAGTTTCTGTCATTTTTTGTTAATAAAAATTAATGAGACTTTTTTCTTAATAAAAATTAATTTCGGACTTTTTCATAAATTGAGCCAAAATTTTGGGGCTTTAATGGTGATTTCCCTTGAATAAAATTACAAGTGTTTCGACTTCCATTGATTTTGTTTATTATAGCATTTTACTTTCGTTTCTTCCTATTTAAGCATTGTATTTATAAATATCTACCTATTTATAGCAATGTCATCCAAATTCAAAATTGGGTAGATTTTTATAATATACTAATAAGAATACATTTAGAAGTGTCTCCACTTTCATTGATTTGTTTATTATAACATTCCACTTTCAATTCTTCATATCTCAACATTGTACTTTGAAAAATCTATCCAATTATAGCAATGTTATCCAAATATAAAGCAACTTTCACTGCTATATTTAGATACATGTTTCAAAGTACAATGTCTTAATAAGAATAAAACTGAAAAGTTTTATGATGGTGGTGGGGTAGATGGGAGATGAGAGCCGAACCTACACGGTGGATGATGCACTTGCAGCCGTTGGATTTGGGAGGTTTCAAATCCTTGTGCTTGCATATGCGGGAATGGGTTGGATTTCAGAAGCCATGGAAATGATGCTTCTTTCTTTTGTGGGGCCCGCTCTTCAGTCTGCGTGGAATCTTTCCTCTCGAGAACAAAGCATGATCACTAGTGTGGTTTTTGCTGGCATGTTGGTTGGAGCATATTCATGGGGCGTTGTTTCCGATAAACATGGAAGAAGGTGTAGTTTCTTTCTTGTTTTCATTGTCATATTTTCTTTTGTATTTAGTCTAAATTTAAATATAATCGGTGTTTAAAAAGTATTTGAGAAAGTATTATATCATTGATGTTTCAAAAAGTATCCTTTTTTTCTTTATCTTGTAGGAAAGGATTTCTTATTACTGCAATGGTTACTTCTGTGGCTGGTTTTCTTAGTGCTTTAGCTCCTAATTATACATGTCTCATTATTCTTCGTTGTCTTGTTGGTATTGGTTTGGGAGGTGGGCCCGTACTCTCTTCTTGGTTTCTAGAATTCATCCCTGCTCCAAGTAGAGGTACTTGGATGGTTGTCTTTTCCGCTTTTTGGACTATTGGAACCGTTTTCGAGGCTTCTGTTGCATGGGTATGAAAAAGTGTTTGTTACAAGCTTTCTAGGGCTATTTTCGATGATGAGGATGAAAAGGGCATTTACGTCTTTTTCCACAGACGAGAAATCGAGAGCGAGTCCCTGTCCCACCTTTTTGGGTGGGACAAAAATTGAAATTTTTGTCACATCGACATCAGTCCCGGTTTGAGTCCAATACATGTCAAACGCAGTACAAGGCTGTCCTGTTCTGTCTTATTGTAACAAATGGGCCCGTTGGGCCTATTTGTTACACAGAACAGGACAAGAAAAGTTGTACTGTGTTTGACTAGCATTGGAGCAAGACTAGGACCGATGTCAATGTGACAAAATTTTCAATTTTTGTCCCACCCAAAAAGGTAGGACAGGGACTCGCTCTCGATCTCTCGTCTGTGAAAAAAGACGTAAATACCCTTCTCATCATCATCATCGAAAATAACTTTATTTATTTTCTTATGGGAAATCTCCAATAAAGTCCCAATATATTGGCTCAGTTTATGAAAAAGTCCTAAAATAATTTTCATTAACAAAAAAGTCCCAAATTAATTTTGATTAACAAAAAATGACTAAAAACTGGCTAATGATGGGACTTTTTCGTAAACTATGCAAAAATATTATGACTTTATTGAAGATAAAACATGTAGTTTCTGTCTTTTTTTGTTAATAAAAATTAATTTGGGACTTCTTTGCTAATAAAAATTAATTTGGGACTTTTTCATAAACTGAGCCAAAATATTGGGACTTTAATGAATATTTCCCTTTTCTTATAATGTATTTTCGATATATATTTTGTAGTTTGTGATGCCAACATTAGGATGGAGATGGTTACTTGCATTCTCATCACTTCCTTCATCTCTCCTCCTCGTATTCTATCGCGTAGTCCCTGAATCACCGCGATATTTATGTTTAAAAGGAAGAACAAGTGAAGCCCTTCGAATCTTGGAAAAAGTCGCTAAAACCAACGGAAAGACACTTCCGCCCGGAATCCTTGTTTCCGACCATGAAGTGGAATTAAATCCCAAATCCATGGAATCGGAAGGTGCACACTTGCTTTCCGACAATAACTACACGGATGAAAAACCCGAAGTTATTGATCATAGTAAAAGTAACGAGTCAACATTAGCCATGCTATTTTCACCGGAATTAATAAAGCCGACTTTACTTTTATGGGTGGTGTTTTTCGGGAATGCTTTTTCTTATTATGGACTTGTACTTCTTACAACCGAGTTGCATAATGGCGCGAATAATTGTGATCCAAATCAATCACATTCTCAAGGTTCACCAGAAGTTAGCTATAAAGATGTTTTCATTACTAGTTTTGCAGGTATGCTTTTTACATACATGTTTTCCCATGTTTCTTTTATGCTTTGCTATACTTGTGATTGAAAAAAAAGGGAGAATTTCGTCTATATCCTTGTAAACTTTCATAATTACGTCTATATCTTTGTAAAATTTAAAATTACATGTATATTCTTATAAAACCTATAAACTCACGTATACACTCAAATACTTAATTTAATTATATTAAACCTTTTCAAAATTTTAAAAACATTTTTTAAGTTGATGAAATAAATGACGAATGTGTCGAATTTTCAATTTAGGACCCAAACTTAGTTCAATCAGTTGATATCTCAGCTACATCTAGATTTTTATCGATATGTTTTGGATATTTGGGAGAAAGGTAATATCATAATGTTACAAGTTAATTAGCTTTTAAATAATAAAAATTAAATTTAAAGATATTTTTTTAAGGGTAAATTACAGTTTTGGTCCCTGTGGTTTACACCAAATTACAGTAGTCCCTATGGTTTCCAAATCTTTCACTTTTAGTCTTTGTGGTTTCCAAATCTTTCACTTTTAGTCTTTGTGGTTTCCAAATCTTTCACTTACGGTCCCTATGGTTTACACAAACGGTAACAGAGGGAGGGGTCAAAAGTGAAAGATTTGGAAATCACAAGGACCAAAAGTGAAAGATTTGGAAACCATAAGGACTACCGGTGCAATATTTTCAAAACTAGTACCAAAACTGTAATTTCTATAAACCACAGGGACCAAAACTGTAATTTACTCTTTTTTTTAATTTATAAAAGATTAATTATTATCAAATTAAGTATTTTGGTATATATATGTGAGTTTATAGGTTTTATAAGGATATACATGTAATTTGAAATTTTACAATGATATATTCGTAATTATAAAAGTTTATAAGGATATAATTATATAAAGAGTAAGTACAGTTTTGGTCCCTGTGGATTACACCAAATTACAGTTTTGGTCCTAGTTTTAAAAATCTTGCATCGGTGGTCCCTTTGGTTTTCAAATCTTTCACTTTTGGTCCCTATGGTTTGCACAAACGAAACAGAGGGAGGGACCAAAAGTGAAAGATTTAGAAACCACACAGACCAAAAGTGAAAGATTCGGAAACCACAGGGACCGTCAGTGCAAGATTTTTAAAACTAGGACCAAAACTGTAATTTGGTGTAAACCACAGGGACCAAAAATGTAATTTACTCTTATATAAATGAAATTCACCGTAAAAAATGACGGTGCACTTAAGAAAATGTTTTCATAGTTTAATATATATATTTTTATATTCTTCATCTATGGAAGATGGCTGAGTACATTTTACCTTTGATTTGCTTCAAGAGTTCCCGGGACTTATAATATCGGCTTTTACAATCGATAAACTCGGTCGAAAAGGCTCCATGTCAACAATGTTCTTTCTTTGTTGTATTTTCTTGCTTCCATTGATGGTCCATCAACCTCAAGCTCTCACAACTTTTCTTCTATTTATGGCGCGAATATGCATCACAACAACCTTCACGGTTGTTTACATTTACGCCCCCGAGGTAAATCTTTAACTTTAAATTTTGTTGATTCTTATAGCAATGTACTTTTATTTATTTGTTTATTCACTTATTGTAGCCTTATGCTTTCATTTCTTCCTATTATAGCCTTAATCTACCAATTATTATTATTATTATCATTATTATTATTATTATTATTATTATTATTATTATTATTTGTGCATTGTAATACACGAATAAATGAAAGTAGGGAAATCTCCAATAAAGTCCTAATATTTTGGCTCAAGTTTATGAAAAAGTCTTAAATTAGTTTTTATTAACAAAAAAGTCCCAAATTAATTTCTATTAATAAAAAAGGACAGAAAACCGGCTAATGTTGAGACTTTTCCGTAAACTGTGCGAAAATATTAAGACTTTATTGAAGATAAAACATGTAGTTCTTGTCCTTTTTTGTTAATAAAAATTAATTTGGGACTTTTTCGTAAACTCAGCCAAAATATTGGGACTTTAATGGAAGATTTCCCATGAAAGTATGTTGGTATTTCAACAAATGTTTTGTTCATGCTTTAATATAATTTGACTTCAACAAGTCCATGTATTCGATTGCTATTTTTATTCCTTTATGCAACCGAAAAATCGGGTTTTTCGAGCAACAGAAGTTTCGGGTAAATGCAAAATATAGCAACATACTTTCATTTATTTGTGTATTAAAGCATCCTACATCCATTGCTTTTTATTAAAGCATCACACTTTCAATTTCTTTATTAAATGCATTATACTTGGAAAAAATCTACCCAATCATAGCATTGTACTTTCAATTTTTTTCTTTTATTATCTAAATCCAATTCTAGCAATGATCTTTTTTTTTTATATTCAGATGACATAGCTATAAATAGATGCATTTTTTAAAATACAAAATGAAAGTAGCATGCTATAATAGACAAATTAATGAAAGTGAAAGTACATTGCTATTTCCCGTCTTCGACCAAGAAAACAAAAAAGCTGGACTGGGACAGTGGGACCCCTCCGGTCCTAAAAAATACAATTTTTTTGAGTAAATTACAATTTTGGTCCCTGTGGTTTACACCAAATTCGTAGTTTTGAAAATCTTGCATTAATGGTCTTTGTGGTTTTCAAATATTTCACTTTTGGTCCCTGTGGTTTCTAAATCTTTCACTTTTGGTCCGTCCTTCTGTTATTGTTTGTGCAAACAATAGGAATTACAGTTTTGATCCTAGTTTTGAAAATCTTGCATTAATGGTCCTTGTGGTTTTCAAATCTTTCACTTTTGGTCCCTCTGGTTTCTAAATCTTTCACTTTTGGTCCCTCCCTCTGTTATTGTTTGTGCAAACAGTAGGAACAAAACTTGAAAGATTTAGAAAGCACTGGGA
The DNA here is from genome assembly GCA_023525715.1 of Cichorium intybus. Taxonomy (NCBI): domain Eukaryota; kingdom Viridiplantae; phylum Streptophyta; class Magnoliopsida; order Asterales; family Asteraceae; genus Cichorium; species Cichorium intybus. Next base: position 108,662,181 of record CM042013.1, on the reverse strand, counting down.
CCAAAAGTGAAAATTTTGAAAACCATAGGGACCACAAATGCAAGATTTTTAAAACTAGGATCAAAACTGTAATTTGGTGTAAACCACAGGGACCAAAACTGTAATTTACTCTTTTTTTTTGTTTAGAGAAAACAGATCTTATTTATTTATTTATTTATTTTTATTGTAGATATACCCAACATCAGTGAGAACAACCGGCGTTGGTGTCGGCAGTTCAGTGGGCCGAATTGGCGGCATGATATGTCCGCTAGTGGCCGTCGGATTGATACACGGCTGCCATCAAACCGCCGCTATTCTCCTCTTTGAATTTGTTATTTTTTCTTCGGGTGTATGTGTGATGCTTTTCCCATTTGAGACAAGCGGTCGGGAACTCACCGATTCGACGGTTACGGAAACGACAACTACTTTAGAAGTGGATTGAATCACGGATCGATTTGGGTTTTAGGGTTTAATGATTGGTTGTAGTTTATAGGAAAAAGAACGGTGGAAATCGCACACACCCCCACACACACATACGCAAATTCACACATTAGTAAATGTATACGTGTCAAGATTGTAATTGATTATTGATTATTGTAATAGGTTTTAACAGGGAATACTTTTGTAATTTACATTGGTATTTTCATATTTTGATAGTGATTTATAAACATATTCTTATGTATTGTTTTAAAATCTGGGTTGACTTGATCAGTTGGATCGTGAACCGGTGAAGAGAGCGGGTCAAGTATGACCGGGTTTTTGCTAAATTCCGACTCGGATTGAACTGGCCGGTTTTCTCAAAAAACCGGTTGGACCGATGACCCGGAACCGGGTTGACCCGGCGGTTGAACAAAAAATTAGAATTTAGGTTTTTAAAAACTTGGTAAAAGAGTTCAAGACTCGAACTTTTAAAATTAGTCAATCATTAGTTTATCAAATTTAGTAAATATTTGAGTAAATTACAGTTTTGGTCCCTGTGGTTGACAGGGTTTTACAGTTTAAATCATCCTTTTGAAATCCCACGCTTTTAGTCCATGTAGTTGGCAATTTATTGCACTATTAGTCCCTCATGCCGTTACCATCAAGATTGGTCTGTTAAGTAGATGTATAATGTCCAAAATACCCTCAGAAACCAAAACAGTAATTTACTAAAAAGATGGATTAAACGCTCATGGTATCCTTCCTCTATCTCTCAATTCATCCCACCGCCGTCTCTTCACCACCACAACCACCACCTCCGTACCCCCTCTCTTTTGAATCCCCACCATCGTCACCCCGCCACTCCCTCAAAACCTGCAATTTCAAAGAACTTTTCTTAATCTCAAACAACAATGACCAAAAGCCCCAAAGAAGGTATTAGATCATATCTGATTTTGATCGGCACTCTGAAGGTCAAATTCAAATGCCATGGGACTAAAACTGATACCGTAGAGAGAAATGCCACCTTTATGCTGGAGACACCATACGCTGATTAAAGCTCTGCTATCTTTTTCTGCTATGTTCTCACATCTTAGATCATCACCTTCGACGTCTGAATTATTGCCCAATTTGTTTGCGTCGATCATAAGATCATCCATTGCTATTTAGACCTAATTAAATCCGGTAAATTCTAGAAATCGATTGTAACGGCCTTGATACCATCGAACATTCAACATGCAAGTTACTCTTCATACGAATTCCAAAGGAATTGCAATTATCCAAATTTTCTATCAAAACAACGTAAAGTTAACCTAACAGATCGAACTGACAAAATCATCGCAAAACCTCCAATCTCAAATTGATTCAATAGAGTTCATTATTCGCACAAGAAAAGCTTATTAAATAGATATAAATTGAAACGTTACGATAACGATAAGCGAACTTGAAGCCATGGATGATGTAGAGACCTTTACGTGGAATCGATTAGCTTCAAAATCTTTAGAGACAGTAAAGATTTTGCTGGGACGGTGCCTGTGTTGAGAGAGTAGATCCGACACTACGGAGTGAAACATTCAAGGAGGAAAGATGGTGCTTGTGCCGGTTGCATGAATAATGGCCGGCTCCGCCTTGCTGTAGCAGCCACTCAATTGTTTCTCCATCGGACGTATGACCCAATTTTTCATTTGCAAAGTGCCAGGGTTGTCAATTTGTCATCGAAAATCGAACTGCTGCCTCTTTTGTTGAAGGTTGGATTCACACCCGTCGCCATCACCGTCCGTCTTCACCACAGCAACAGCTCCCCGCTGTTGCTTCCTTTCCCTCTGTCTCTCCTCACTTGAATCTCTCCTTCCCAGTCTCTCTGCTGGAAATTGCGAACCAAGGAGACCCAATGCGGAGCTTGGGTACGTTTTGAGGAGAAATCGAACCTTCAGTTCCGGCGTGATCACATTGATTTAGGTTTGTGGTTTGTGTTAATTGCAGGTTTAGTCCCTGGATTTTAGAAAAATAACAAATATACCAAGGGAACAAAAGGAGGGGTATTTTAGTCTTTTTACTGGCATTTAACGGAAGGAAATAGACGGTAACGCCAGGAGGGACTGTCTCTGCAAGTTTTTAATCACCACAAGGACCCTAGATGTGAGATTTCAAAAGGATGACTGGAAGTGTAATTTCATGACAACCACAGGGACCAAAATTGTAATTTACTCTAAATATTTCTTATAAAAACTTGACAAAATATGTATTTTAGTATCAAAAAGATGAAATTACATTATTTATGTTTTATAAGTATATAATTATGCTGAAAAATATAAAATATATGAAAATTGTAAAAACCGAGTTAACTCGACGGTTGAACTGGTTGGACCGATTGACCCATGACCCGGCCATCACACCAAAAATAGGGTTTTAAAACATTGCTCTTATGATTTCTTTTATTTTAGCTGAATAGTGGTGAGACTGTTTCATGGATTGTTCATATGAGAATTATTCTAAACATTAATAATTTTTGAAATAAAGCATTCTGACATGTGACATCGATTAAGATATGACTAGTGATGTTTATAAAATGAAATGATTAAAAAGGATGTTAGTTTTAAAATTGCGAAGTAATTCACATTCACAATTATTTTCCTTGAGTTTTTATATTTTGGAAACAGTCTGTTACATTTAAATTCATAATGTTGACAAGTCATTTCCTGACTTTAGAAGCTTCATTATAGAAAAGCATCTTTTCATTACCTTTCACTACAAGAAAACAGCCAAATAGCAACGGAAATGTGCTACGGAAGACCTTTCCGTAGCCAAATTGCAACGGTTTATGCTACAGAATGACTTTCCGTAGCAAATTTACTACGACATTTGCCACGAAAGGAAAATTCCGTAGCGAACACAAGAATAACTACGGTTTTTGTCACGAAATCAAATTTCGTTGCTATATTGATACCGATTTTGCTACGGACTGGATTTTCGTTGCTATTTAGCTACGAAAATATCTTCGAAAATACAATCCGTGTTTATTTTGCTACGGAAATAGCTATGGAAATACAATCCGTGGTTATTTTGCTACAGAATTATAATTCGTTGTTATTTTGCTACGGAATTTTGCTACGAAATTAATTTCCATAGTTGATTTGCTATAAAATGAATTTCCGTAAATACTTAGCTACGAAAATGTTCTACGGAATTGTGGTCCGTAGTTGTTTTGCAATGGAATCAATATCCGTTGGTACCCTTATTACAGATTTTGCTACGTCCTTTATTTCCATAGATATTTAGCTATGGAACTTGTTTTTATAGAAATTTAGGAACGGAATTTTGTTATGAAACTAGTATAGCTATAGAATTTATTTTTGGGTGAATTTCGTATATACCCTCGTTAAACAGTAAAATATCATATTTGCCCGGCCTAAAATCTAAATTTCGTATTTACCCTTTTTAACTTACAAAATATAGTATATACCCAAACCTTTATTTTAAATATTTTTTATAATTTATAATCATTTTTCATATTATATAATCATTGTAATTTAAATAAAAGAAAGAGATAGACTATTTTACCCTTAAGTAACAAAACGTTTTGGATTATCCATATTGCCCCCGACAATCGTAACCCTTTTGAAACCAAAATTAGATACCATATATAGTGCAACACTTTAATGTTTTACATTATAATATGCAACACTTTTCTTTCTGTTTGACAACACTTTATGTGGTTTCTAATTACAGATTTATTCATTACAACATTTATTAGTTGATTTGTGAAACTTTTGCTTATATTAATTTGAGATGCTATAATATGAATTACTAAATTTTTAACTACAAAAATAACACATATCATAGATAACATTTTATCGTAATTGATACATATGTTCGTATTCAAAAGAACAATTATGAAATATAGAGTCAACATAAAAGATGTCTATTACAATCATGAAAAATATAATATTCCTCCTCTATTTTTACATTTTTTGTTCTTCCATTTGACCATATTTTGAAGTCTCCATGTACCGTTTCACATACTCCCAAACAACCCTGATATGAATAAATATAAAAATGGTTAGTATTTATTTCACTCGTCATGATTATACGACTAATAATAGTATTTACATCAAGTGATGGTAATTAAACACAAAAATATAGCTTGGAGTTAATGCCAAAATACCAAAAAGTCCAAATTTAACAGGTTTGTAGATAAAATGATGGTCAAAATGCACTCTTTAATATAGATAACTTGCAATTTCTCAAATTTAGCAATTCGGCCATTAATCTCTTCAAAGTGAACATGTGAATAGTTCATCAAAAGGAGTACATAATCCAGCATAAAATGGTTGTTAAAATCTGGATTAGAAAACTCTATTTTGCATGACAACTTATCAATGTAGGCGAGGAATCATAAACATTAAACTTGTTTTTAGTATGTACTAAAAAGACCAATGAAACTTCTAAAAAACTTATTCAGTCTCGCAACCATAGAACGACACTAATAAAAAACAATATCAAAAAATTTAGGTATATCACAATGGTGGAACTCACAATATTAGGGCAATAAAAAGTATGAATTTAAATGAGCCAAGACTAAGCTTGGTTAGGTTCAGGATCAGCTGTAATAGAAAGAAACAAAAGTAGGATGCTATGATAATCAATGATTCAAACCTGTAAATTTACTTTGGTTTCTATTACATCATCCTACTTTTACAACCTTTGAGTATCAGAGCATCCTACTTTTGTACTTCTAGGTATTTCGGTTAAATTGCCATTAAAGGCTGTTATGATACCTAATGAAACAAAATTAGGATGTTGTAATAGAAAGAAACCAAAGTAGGATGCTTTTTTAGATAGAAACAAAATTAGGATGCTGTGATTGGGACTTCTACATGTAATTAATGCCACAGGAACAAATTATGCAAGTATTAACTGCCACAGGACCATTTGGTAAGTATCTAATATCACATGGACCATTTCTATAAAAGTGTAATGCCACAAGAACCATTTCTGTAAAACTGTTAAGCCAAAGGGACCATTTTTGTAATAGAAAGAAACAAAAGTAGGATGCTATGATAATCAATGATTCAAAACTGTAAATTACAGGTTTGAATCATTGACTATTATAGAATCCTACTTTGGTTTCTTTCTATTACATCATCCTATTTTTGCAACCTTTGAGTATCACACACCCGAGGCGTCCAATATTGAAAAAAATACCAATCATTCATATGCTTATAATATAGTTTACCTTATAAGTAGGTAACAATAAAAATACTATTACTCAAACATAAGTTAACCAAAAGTGGTTCCAAAAGTGACATTAAAGCCAACAAAAAAATCAGAAACATAAAAAACAGGGACAAAAACAAAGAAAAACAATCCTGTGCAAAAATCAGCAAGAAAATGATCAAATAAACAATTGCAGAAATCTGCAACAATTAGCATTCGGTTAACACTTAACAGTCGTGTAAAATCAGATTCATCAACAAATTAAACAAATTAATAATCAGAATGTGAATCAGTGAAAGTCAGAAAAACAGAAACAGGATTCGGTTAAAAAAAACTTATGCAAAATCAGAATTCAGATATGAACTTCAATTACAGAACTCAGAAACAATTCAAAAACAGCAACAGTTTAAACAAATCAAAATCCGAATCAGAAGTGAAGTTGATAACAAGACTTAGCAAGAAATTAAAAAAATCAGAATTTAGAAATTACAACCAAAAATCAGCAAGAAATTACAAGAAATCAGCAAGAACATAGAAGAATTAAGAAATTAGAAGCGAAAATCAGCAAAAGAAAACTAAAAAAAAAACTTACTTAGGAATCGACATTGAGGGACTTGTGGGTGTCGACTAATAACTCCAAAAGTGAAGTCGGTGAGCAAGCTTCACTGGCTTTCCAAGATCGAACTCAATAATCGATGTTCAGGTAGCGACTGGCAACTAGAGAGGGAATCAAGACCAGCGGCAATACGTTAGCGGGAATTGACGTAAGAGGGAGAGGATGACAATCTAGGGCAGAGTGGATCTATGGCAGAGTGGAGTAATGGGAGGGACGGAGGAAAAGGAGCGACTGTGAAAATCGATCCCAAATCTCGAAATTAGAAGCGCGATTTCACGCTTTCGTTTCCCGCTTAGGATTTCAATCAATGTTTTCGCATCTGAATGGAGGGAGTAAATACGCTTTCAAATTTTTTACAAACAAGTGGCCATCATTTTTAGACGTATGATAAAATAAGCATCGGTTTTGCATATATGGGTTTTGAGAGTTGCAAAATTATTTATTGCATTTAACCCATCACATGGTCATTCAATTTTCATCCTATGTTTCAAAGGGGTTTATGCTTTTACGATTTACTTTGGTTGTTTGTTACTGTGATTATATAAATAATTTGTTATCTTATCTTTCAAATTCTCATCTTATTAGGACTTCACACTCAGAATAATAAAAATCAGATGCTACGATAAACAAAAGAGATTATATATTAAAAATGCAAACATTAAACTATTAATTGTCAGAAAATATCATTGTTTATGTAAAACTAGTATTTGGACTGTCCGCGCGATGCTGCGGAAGCCGATATATTGAAAAACGCAGCTCGACAAAAAACAAATTATATAAGGAACGAAAAATGTAATTTTATTTGTAGTGCGACCTGGTACTAAATGTAATTTTATTTGTAGTGCGACCTGGTTGGGCGGGAAAGTGCTGGAGAAGGGAGGTGTAGAACACACGTGTTGATCGTAATAGAATACACTGTGTTTTCGTTAGGTTGAGTCAGACGTGTCACATTTAACGCAGGTGAAAGGAGACCAGATGGTGGATGCGTGAAGATGTCGATTGCAGGTGGTGGATGCATGAACGAACAATCGATTGCTGCAATCCGGTCGTCATTTGGGTTAGGGAAGGAAGGGGTAAATTGTCCATCTAGTTTATGTCAAAATTTAGGGGTAAATTGTCCATCTAGTTTATGTCAAAATTTAGGGGTAAATTGGTCCATCTAGTTTTTAATTAAATTAAAATGATTATTAAATATAGGAATAGATTACAAATATTTAAAAAATGTTTGCAATTAAAAATCGGGTAAATACGATATTTCGAGAATTACGAAGGGTATATACGATATTTATATTTTAGACCGGACAAATAAGATATTATTATATTTAACGAGGGTATACATGAAATTCACCCTTAAATTTTGTATTATAGTAAAAATATCAAGTTTTTTTAAAGATAATGAAATTGTAAAAGTATAAATTTTTAATAATAGTTCTTTTTTGGAACCGGTTTAATAATAGTCATTTATAACTATAAGTACATAACTATTATTGGACTTTAATTGTACAAAACGTTTTTATTGCTTAATTGTGTTATTAACAATTTAATTAAATAATAATGAATCATTATAGAAAAACTAAGATAAGTATGTGTACATAAGCCCTAATTAGCCCTAACCCTAAAATAATTATGGGTACATAAGCCCTAATTAGCCCTAACCCATCCATTAGCCCTAAACCCTAAGTATGGGTACATAAGCCATAAGTATGAGTATATAAGCCCTATATGGGTACACAAGCCTTAATTAACCCTAAACCCCTAATTAGCCCTAATTCTAAACCCTAAGTATGGTACATAAGCCCTAAGTATGAGTACATAAGCCCTAAGTATGGATACATAAGCCCTAAGTATGAGTAAATAAGCCCTAAGTATGGGTACATAATCCCTAAGTATGAGTACATAAGCCTTAATTAGCCATAAACACCTAATTAGCCATAATTAGACCTAAACCCTAATTATGGGTACATAAGCCCTAACTATGGTTACATAAGCCCTAATTAGCCCTAAACCCCTATGTACCAATAATCCCTAAACCATAAAATAAGTATGGGTACATAACCCCTAATTAGGCCTAACCCATCAATTATCCATAAAACATAAAATAGGAAAACTAAGCCTAAATCCTACCTAGCTAGTTCGTGGGTTGGTTGTATCAATGTCAGTATGGGTACGTAAGGGTTAGTGGTGTGTGGTGTACCTAGGTGTGGGTGGGTGTGACTTGTGAGTATGGGTGGGGTGAGGTATCAGTGTAGTGTTGGTGTGAGATGTTAGCTGAATCAATGTCGATACGTATGGGTGCATACGAGTTAGGGGTGTGTGGTGTACATTGCTGACACTCCCATTGTTCCACTACTTAAATGCCTATAAAGATGATGCAAACGACAAAGGTCAAAGTCAAACCATCATACTAAACTCAAAAATAGTATTTTTATGTCTCCTCCACCATCAGCAATGGCATCTCCATTACCACCACCACCGTCGGTAGAATGATTATAACATTATCCCTTCTTTATCTCTTCACCCCTACCATTGTGAGCTCAGAATATGACTTACTAAAATACGACACAAATCTCTTATAATTCCATTTGAATTTAGAGTATTTGAAGACGAACTCTCGATCTTTATGGATCCATGGGTAAGGGCTTGGACAACATAGATGATATTCTTACTTCTACCGAACACCCTTCGATTCTCTTCTTAATCTGCTGCCCTGCAATCATACATCAGCAAAGCAGTAGCACTTCAAAAAATCATTTGAAGTTTAGATTAAGCCACGAAGCGTTCTACCGATAACCTCCGTGAGAAATTGTCGACTAAGATGCTCGTATTAATAACTAAGGAAGAGCGAGAACAATTACCACTCATGCCCCATCTGAACATCAATTATTCTAGAGTAATCCTATTTCTTCGCCCATCTAAACCCCCTACCGCCATCCTCCTCTGCTTTCGTTGTTACGACCGTAATTGCTTTGACAACAACATAAAGGGAGACAGAAAATGGAAGATGAGAAGTAAATGGCCGTAATTACGACTTTGCACACCAGAATCACAAGAGAGAACGCGATGAGAAGGAACTTGTTAGTGGGAAATCTAGATTAGAGGAGATGGCAGAGCAAACAGGGATCGTTACTTTGAAATCGATCTTTCAATTTTTTATTCTAAAAAATGCTTGATAAACACACAAACTTCTCATCAAACTACTTTTGAATTTGTAAAGTATGATTTTAACTCTAAAATTTGTAAAGTAGGATTTTGACTCTAAAAGTCAAAATTGTAGGCAATTGGATTTGTAAACTAATTTACGTATGTTACCATTCTTTTTATGGTGAGCAGTTCAATCAATTGATTTAGTGGCAGCCATGTAGGTACAATAGGGATTCTTGTAAGGTGACCGGATGCCAACTGGTAATTTTCAACAAATTGGCATTTTAAAAAAGTTATTTGTGACTTTAATGACTTAATTGGACCAAAAATTAAAACAGTGACTATTTAAAACCAAAATACATAGTTAAAGGGTTTTGGTGCCATTAACCCTCATAAAAATTATGTCATATTACATAATTTTTTAATGATTTATGACCTCTCTTTGTGTCCTAAAATGAAAATAAAAGAAACACGAGATGCATTTTCAATTTTTTGAGTGATATTGTTTCCCGCTATACATGGGTCTTTTTTGGTTTTGCTTTAAAAGTCCGCATTTTCCTATGATCTCATGAATACATATTTAGGGTTTTCTAGCCGACATCAACCTCAGGGAATCAACAAATCACCAGTCTTTTAACTGAAGCTCATATCGACACCGGTCTTAAAAAATCGACATCTTCACCACATTAAAACAGTAGCAATGGAAAAAGAACTATGGAATTCGCTACGGACAAACGGCTAAGGAAATCGCTACGGAGTCCACCTACGGAATTCGCTACGGAATACATGCGCTACGGAATCAGTCCGTAGCAAACTTGCTACGGAAATAAAAGTTCGTAGCAAACTCATTCGCTACGAGGTTTATTGTAACGGAACAGTTCCGTAACAATTTCCGTTGCAAAATCTATTTAGCAACGGAATTTCAAGGTTTAGCAACGGAATTCGTCCGTTGCTAAATCGCTGTTTTCTTTGCACCATTAAAACAATGTTATCTTCGGTAATTGATAGACCAAAGGAATAAAAAGACATTTTTGGCTAGATGTATCATTCAAAGTTGGCTAATCTTTTGTCTTGTTGCACATAAGAGATGTAACATGTACAATAGACGTCCTATTTGAATCACTAAAATTATTTAGATATGAATCAACCGGCCTATATAAGAGAACTCCAACATGCATATCAGTCTTATAAGAGAATGTTCTCAACTCTCAGTTTCAATTTTATCACAACCGATGACTTCTTGTGTTATGCCTAAAAGGCAAACATTTTAATGTTTTTTTTATGATATCTTGATTTCGAAAAAGAAATATTAATAAGGGCATCTCCCATTGTTGTTTTAGGTATGTATTGGTGTTTAATAATTAAAGTATAATAATAGACCTTAGAGTAAAGTTTTCCGAAACATCCCTAGGTGTAATTGTTAAAGGTATAGGTTTGAGCAATTAAGAAAAGCATGATAAACGCAACCATAGAAGAGTATAAATAGGAGATGTATTTACACATTGTTTGAAACGAACTCATCTTATACTAAGCCCGTATCAAGCCACAAGCTCAAGTGTAGAACTCACTTCCAAAAGTCAGCTTGTAGGATGAGGGGACACATAAACTTATAAGCCACAAACTGAATCTGTTTTTGGCCGATGTGGAATCGTAACAATACCCACACTTTGAAGAGCCAATGTCCTCGTTGGTCACTCCTATGTTGATCATGGGTGGCACCCATTTTTTCGTCCAAGCCACCACTCTATAGGTTGTTGGGATATAACAAAACGAGTTAAGCACTTCAAACAAATCTATATTTGATTTCGGTGACACAAGCGGAATAAAATTACCGAAAAAACGGTAAACGAAAATGTAAAATCGGAACAAGATATTTAACGTGGTTCACACGATCTATCTGATCAACTAATCCATGGGCGAATGAGAGAGAGAGTATTTTATTAACACCGAGAAAACACTACAATCATACAAGGCTAAACTGCACTTGTAGTCTAACCACTCACAAGAAAATATCACTCGCACTTTTAGCTGCCAAACTGGACTCTACACAAAAGGCTATCTCACAAAATCGTGATATATCTATCTATGTGTTTGTGTTTCTTTGTGTTTGTGTTTGTGTGGTGCATCTTCTAACTCACCCATTGATGTTATTTATATAGGTTATAAGGTAATGTGAAATCAAAACAAAAATTAGGCTACCTAACAAAATTTGTCAAGGCTTTGAAAAATTCTTCACCTAATTTTGCCTTTGAAAATTCTTCACCAACTTAACAATCTCTGTAACACCCGGCTTTTAAAACAAAACACCCCTGAAAAATTTTTCATTTAAAACCAAGGTTTCAATACATAAAACCATAACAAAAGGGTATATTTTGTTAAACACGGGTACAAGTGTATCAAGGAGAGTATAAAATACCATAGTCTCCTTTGAAGCCGGGCTGCTACATACAGCATCTACAAGTCCACTTCTTGAGTCACGGACTTTATCCTTACCCTTATCATTACCATGCTAACCTGCAGGGACATTAACAAACGGTATGAGCTACAAAGCTCAGTGAGTAATCAAACCTGCAAATAACATGTATCAAAATACAATCATATAACTGTCTGGAATTCGAATCCAGACTACTAGCCTTACTGGCTAACCGTGTGTATCTGAGGATATCGCATCCAAAGTACTAGCTTTACCGGCTAATCATATGTCATGTGATTATCAAATCACTTTATCATGTCTAATTAGTTATTTGCATACCGATCATATCAACTCTGTTTGCCGTCAAGGCCGTATGTATATAATAGAGAATAATATTCGAATTCTCAATTATCGTTTTTGTCCCCTATTTCTTAGTCATATCTGACTGTATCATATATCATGACTATATAAGTCATATCTTTTGTCATGGCTATATAAGCCGCACCAAATCATTTCTAGCATGTGAATCATAGCCCACAGGCCGCACCAGTTTGGGTTCAACGACCCGGTATCGTAGCCATCAGGCTGCACCATTTCTGTATAATCATATCATAGCTATATAGGCCGCACCAGTTGGATATAGCATCCAATTTCATAGCCACGAGAGGCCGCACCATCTGTTAACAGTTTCTTTCACGATCAAATATGGCTCACGGGTTAGCCCGCTGTTGCCTTGGCTCACGGGTTAGCCCGCTGTTGCCTAGACTCACGGGTTAGCCCGCTGTTGCCTAGACTCACGGGTTAGCCCGCTGTTGTCTATATAAGTTTGGCTCATCAAAGTAAACCATGGCTCACGGGTTAGCCCGCTGTTGCATAGACTCACGGGTTAGCCCGCTGTTGTCTATATATATATATATATATATATATATATATATATATATATATATATATATATAGGTTCGACTCACAGTGCCGTTCTTGTCTATTAAAGACTCACGGCTTATCTGGTCTTGTCGATATAAGTTCGACTCACAGTTCCGTTCTTGTCTATAATAAACTCACAGCTTATCTGGTCTTGTCGTACCATTAATATTGACTGACTCACAGCTCCGTTCTTGTCTATAATAGACTCACGGCTTATCTGGTATTGCCATGTCAATATTGTTGACTCACAGCTCCGTTCTTGTCTTTATCAGACTCACGGCTTATCTGGTATTGTCATCTTCATATATCTTCAAGCTTGTCATTTTCGTCCCACAAGTCAGTTTCAACCTGTAACAATTCAATCATCATATATCATATATGATATCAGTGAGATTACTCACCTGGATACTAGCTGCATTTAAATCCCGGTTGTTTCTTGCCTTTGCGTGCACCACAACCATTTTGTCCCACACCTATATAATCATTTATATACCAAATGATAATAGGTTAATAGCCATTCCAATTAACTCTAATACAATAGAGTTCAATACAATATCATTATAAACAATGCCTAGTTAATAAACTTTCCGTTTACTAACTTTTTGTGAATTTTACTATTCACCGAGGCATTCGAGTCGATCTACAGTGCCCCCGAGGGGTCAAAAACTCAATTTAATAATTTTCCCAAACTTTTCAGACCATAACGAGTCTATGGTCCAAATTTGAGCTAAAACGGACAAGCCAAACGAAAGTTAGCGATTCTGAAGTCCCCTGTCAGGAGGCGCACCGCGCCAGGGGCTGGGCGCACTGCGCCTGGGCGCACCCCGCCCTGATCTTGGGCGCACCGCGCCTAGCGCCTGCGCAGGTTTCCTGTCCAGCCGCGATTTGTGCACTGTAGCACGCAGTTTTGGCCCATTAAGTCCTTAATCCAGTCCTTAATCGTTTGGGGTTTGTTTCTAGGCTAAAACCTTATACTTTAACAAGGTTTTCAACCATTCAAAACAACTAAATCAATCAAAATGAAGAATTAGGGTTCTTAGTCCCAAAACCCCAAAACTTCAAATTCATCACTAATAGCAATCTACTTCCATTTTCTTTAGTTAAGTCCTTATTAGCATGACTTAATGGAAGTATTACATCAACTTAACAACCTAATCATCACTGCAAATGCTGTTTTGAGTTGCTACAAAACTCATCAAGAACACATTCAAGGATTTGACTTAAAAAGTCAATTTACTAACCTCATTAGACTTGGAAATAACCATCTATCAACAATTGATTCAAGTTCTTGCTTCACTTCATGATTTCCTGCAGAAATCGCATCTCCAAGCCTTCTCCCGTTGCTGCACAAATGGCTAGTCAAAGAGAGAGTCAACTCTCTTCTATTTATACTTCAAATTTTTACATTTTTGGTCCTAAAGTTCATTTTCTTGAACTTTGACCACAAAATCAAGTTTTATTACAATAAAACTTTCATTCTTTATACCTTTGCCACAAACAACAATATTTTTCATATTTGGTCCTTCACATGGTCAAATGACCAAAATACCCTTTTGTGGTAAAACGACCAAAAATCAGTTTTTATAACATTTTAAGTCTAAAACTCAAAATATTATTTCAAACCAAATACTTTTCCGTCCAAAAGACCAATTTACCATTCCAAGGTAAAATGACCATTTTACCCTTTTTATTATATTTATAAAAAGAGTATCTTGGCTTTACAAATTCTCCCCTCCTTCAAAAGATTTCGTCCTCGAAATCATACAAGGAGTTGAGGGTATGTCTTCCTCGTATCGCTTTCGGTCTTCCACATCATGTCGGAATCTTTATGGTATTGCCTAAGCACTTAACCATACAAGTATTCTTATCTTGTGATTGAATCACAATTTGCATATCATTCCTCCGGTTGTCCCGGGTACCTTATCTACTTATTTATCTTCACCTCGTCATAAGGGATTTATTGGAAATTATCAATACATAATTTCTTTCTTGTCGTCCCAAACAAATTTTAACCTTTCCAAAGGATTTCTTTTCGTACTACCATATTCCTTTACTTGGAATTTAAAGGCTTATACTCGGCAATTCACATACCGCTGCTACAAATTCTTGACCATTCTTCAATTTCGTTCGTATTCATCAGTCTTTTCTTCAGTTTATGCAAGAATCTAGGATTCAGCCAATGGATTTACTACATCTTCAATCCAATAAATCGGAGGATAACACGGTATTCCATACCATTCTTCATACAAGTCATCAAACTACAAGCGTGTACGCTGCTATTTCTTGCAAATTCTATCAGAGATAGAAAATTTTCTCATCTTCTACTAGAATCTTCTGTGTAATTTCAAGCACATCTTCTAAAGTCTGAATCATCAGATCATTTTGTTCATCAATTCGCGGTACTTGCAGAGACTTTATCGCAAAGTCTATAACAATGTTGTCCCATTTCTTTTCTGGGGCCAACCACGGGTAAATTTCTTCGCATGTTTCTAACGGTTTGACTTTACTTTGCGTACAAGTCAACTACTTTTCATGTATCTTTCAATACCTTTCTTCTGTCCCGGCCACCCACACATAGGTTTTATCGACCTATTCAGTCTGGTATTGCCCCGGGTATACCGCATATCTAATGCAAAATACATCTTTTCAAGATGATTTTCATGTTTCACCTTGCTTTAGAATTCACCTTCACAACCACCAAGGGTTTTAAACCACTGTGATATTCCAACTAACTTTCGCTAATATCCAATCATTTATCCATTTTTTTCACATTTTCAGACTTGCACACATCTTTCTGTGCTACCCGAATCAATTCAGGTAATCGATTTGCCACACCCATACATGTGGATGTAACCTTCAAAAGTTACTCTTTTCAATTCAAGGCATCTATAGCCACATCTGTCCTTTTCGAGATGGTACATGATTTCATACCCGAAATCTCTAAGTAGCCCATCTATCTTTGCTATCTCATATATATCTTCTTTTTGATCAATTAAGTACTTCAAACTCTTATGATCATATAAACAGTAAGCTTTACACCATATAGATAGTGTTTCTAAAGCTTCATACCAGAATCATAGATGTTACTGCAACGTCATGCATCTACTGTCAAAGTTGGATACATTTTAATGATCCAATCCATATTCTCTGCTTAGCATCAATGCCAACGTCAGAGTTTCACACAAGGTTTATTCCAAACCTTTACAAGATACCTGTGGTCTTTCTACCCACTCAAACTTTATACTTTTATTAGTCAACCTTAGTCAACTGAACAACAATCAAGGAGCAGCTTTCCACAACCCTCCTATAGTAACCCGCCAATCCAAGGAAACTACTAATTTCAGTCAAATTCCAAGGCGGTTTCTGTCTTATCACAGTATCATTTCCACTGGATCTACTTTATCATCTCTGGCATTATTAACATGTCCAAAGAATATAGAGCTTCTTTTAGCCAAATTTTCATACTTGGAAAATTTTACAAATCACTTAACTTAGTGAATTAACTCCAATATCTGGTACTAATGTACCTCATTTTCAGTCTGGTTTCGAGAATATCAGATTCTTATTAGTCAATGCACATATGCATCAACTTGTCTTTCTTCTTTTCCAACAAGGTAGGGCTCCATACGATGACACATACGGTCATCAGAGACCCCAATGCCATGTTTTCTTCTAGTTGTTTTCCAACTCTGCCATCTCTACAGATGCAAATCAATACAGAGCCCGTATATCAAAACGGCTCCCACAATCAGTTTAATCATAAACTCTTCTCGTCAATCTGGCAGAAATCTTGGAAGTTCTTTTCAAATGGAACATCCAAGAATATATTTAAAGTAGTACCCTACTATCACTGCTTTATTTAACTTGGCCAATACCACGTATGCCAATTATAACATCATTCTTTTACTAACTCTTATCCGAGTTTAAGCAAAGATAATAACCGGTATTCTCAACAACGGTCATTTACCATGGATTTCCATCCGTTTCATTTCTGTTTTAAGAACCCTACTGTTCTTATTTCTACAATTTATGTTAGCATAATTCATTGCTAACCAATTCATAAGCACAATTGCTTCCAATTCATTGGTAGTCATCGGCTTCAGATTCATAGGGAGAATGGTCCCGTAAATCCTAGGCAAACTACCTTCCAGGTGTTCAATATCTATAACATATTTGCTATTTGCTATAGCTGTTTCAAAAATTTCATCCAAAATCGTTGATGAAATATTCCAACAAGACATCAAGTCATCAATCCCAAGCATAGCTTCATGGATCAAATATAACATACACGAGTTATATTTTGAACAATTACATCGGATATCATATCAGTCTCCTCACGGGCTTCTTCCACAATCTGTTGGAATGCTCAAGGTACCACTGGTCCTTTTTAACCATTCATTTATTCTTTCTTTCCTAGGTTCATCACCCGTTACTCTACATTTAGCATGTGAGTATTTCATAAGGAAGTGATCTATAGTTCCACGCTGGAACCACTTCCGTCCCACACAACAAACTAGAGTAAAATGCTCCCATTTCCTGCAAAATTCAGCGTGTCAAAGGTAGAGTCCCAACTCTACAATGTTCTGAGCGCTTTTCCTGCACTTCTTACATCACATCATCTTTTCGTTTTGGTCTCTTCCCTTCAAGGCTAGACCTAATTCGTCTTAACTTCTTCTGAGAAGTCCACTATTATTTTCTGCTTTTCTTGTAGTCTCGGCTACTTTTCTTTCACCTTGAATATCAGTCAAGGTGAGCACCCAATTTCTTTATCTGACCACATCAGCTAACATTGCTCATCATGTGGATTTCGGCTATTCGTCCCCTTTTTGCTCCTAATACAACGGAGTCTTGAGAAAGGGCTGGTCCATTTCTTAGAGCTTCGCGCCCTAAATGTCTTCCAAGAAGATTCACAGTTCGTACTTCTTATACGTCAGAAGTTAGCAACAGTTAGGTTATATATGTATAATAACAGCTATATACACCTAACTATACATCATGTCTACTACCTCAGGGTTTAAGTCCAGGAATCTATTCTATAGACACCTAGTTCACTTAAACCACGGCTCTGATACCAACTTGTAACACCCGACTTTTAAAACAAAACACCCCTGAAAAAATTTTCATTTAAAACCAAGGTTTCAATACATAAAACCATAACAAAGGGGTATATTTTGTTAAACACGGGTACAAGTGTATCAAGGAGAGTATAAAATACCATAGTCTCCTTTGAAGCCGGGCTGCTACATACAACATCTACAAGTCCACTTCTTGAGTCACGGACTTTATCCTTACCCTTATCATTACCATGCTAACCTGCAGGGACATTAACAAACGGTATGAGCTACAAAGCTCAGTGAGTAATCAAACCTGCAAATAACATGTATCAAAATACAATCATATAACTATCCGGAATTCGAATCCAGACTACTAGCCTTACTGGCTAACCGTGTGTATCTGAGGATATCGCATCCAAAGTACTAGCTTTACCGGCTAATCATATGTCATGTGATTATCAAATCACTTTATCATGTCTAATTAGTTATTTGCATACCGATCATATCAACTCTGTTTGCCGTCAAGGCCGTATGTATATAATAGAGAATAATATTCGAATTCTCAATTATCGTTTTTGTCCCCTATTTCTTAGTCATATCTGACTGTATCATATATCATGACTATATAAGTCATATCTTTTGTCATGGCTATATAAGCCGCACCAAATCATTTCTAGCATGTGAATCATAGCCCACAGGCCGCACCAGTTTGGGTTCAACGACCCGGTATCGTAGCCATCAGGCTGCACCATTTCTGTATAATCATATCATAGCCATATAGGCCGCACCAGTTGGATATAGCATCCAATTTCATAGCCACGAGAGGCCGCACCATCTGTTAACAGTTTCTTTCACGATCAAATATGGCTCACGGGTTAGCCCGCTGTTGCCTTGGCTCACGGGTTAGCCCGCTGTTGCCTAGACTCACGGGTTAGCCCGCTGTTGTCTATATAAGTTTGGCTCATCAAAGTAAACCATGGCTCACGGGTTAGCCCGCTGTTGCCTAGACTCACGGGTTAGCCCGCTGTTGTCTATATATATATATATAGGTTCGACTCACAGTGCCGTTCTTGTCTATTAAAGACTCACGGCTTATCTGGTCTTGTCGATATAAGTTCGACTCACAGTTCCGTTCTTGTCTATAATAAACTCACAGCTTATCTGGTCTTGTCGTACCATTAATATTGACTGACTCACAGCTCCGTTCTTGTCTATAATAGACTCACGGCTTATCTGGTATTGCCATGTCAATATTGTTGACTCACAGCTCCGTTCTTGTCTTTATCAGACTCACGGCTTATCTGGTCTTGTCATCTTCATATATCTTCAAGCTTGTCATTTTCGTCCCACAAGTCAGTTTCAACCTGTAACAATTCAATCATCATATATCATATATGATATCAGTGAGATTACTCACCTGGATACTAGCTGCATTTAAATCCCGGTTGTTTCTTTCCTTTGCGTGCACCACAACCATTTTGTCCCACACCTATATAATCATTTATATACCAAATGATAATAGGTTAATAGCCATTCCAATTAACTCTAATACAATAGAGTTCAATACAATATCATTATAAACAATGCCTAGTTAATAAACTTTCCGTTTACTAACTTTTTGTGAATTTTACTATTCACCGAGGCATTCGAGTCGATCTACAGTGCCCCCGAGGGGTCAAAAACTCAATTTAATAATTTTCCCAAACTTTTCAGACCATAACGAGTCTATGGTCCAAATTTGAGCTAAAACGGACAAGCCAAACGAAAGTTAGCGATTCTGAAGTCCCCTGTCAGGAGGCGCACCGCGCCAGGGGCTGGGCGCACTGCGCCTGGGCGCACCCTGCCCTGATCTTGGGCGCACCGCGCCTAGCGCCTGCGCAGGTTTCCTGTCCAGCCGCGATTTGTGCACTGTAGCACGCAGTTTTGGCCCATTAAGTCCTTAATCCAGTCCTTAATCGTTTGGGGTTTGTTTCTAGGCTAAAACCTTATACTTTAACAAGGTTTTCAACCATTCAAAACAACTAAATCAATCAAAATGAAGAATTAGGGTTCTTAGTCCCAAAACCCCAAAACTTCAAATTCATCACTAATAGCAATCTACTTCCATTTTCTTTAGTTAAGTCCTTATTAGCATGACTTAATGGAAGTATTACATCAACTTAACAACCTAATCATCACTGCAAATGCTGTTTTGAGTTGCTACAAAACTCATCAAGAACACATTCAAGGATTTGACTTAAAAAGTCAATTTACTAACCTCATTAGACTTGGAAATCACCATCTATCAACAATTGATTCAAGTTCTTGCTTCACTTCATGATTTCCTGCAGAAATCGCATCTCCAAGCCTTCTCCCGTTGCTGCACAAATGGCTAGTCAAAGAGAGAGTCAACTCTCTTCTATTTATACTTCAAATTTTTACATTTTTGGTCCTAAAGTTCATTTTCTTGAACTTTGACCACAAAATCAAGTTTTATTACAATAAAACTTTCATTCTTTATACCTTTGCCACAAACAACAATATTTTTCATATTTGGTCCTTCACATGGTCAAATGACCAAAATACCCTTTTGTGGTAAAACGACCAAAAATCAGTTTTTATAACATTTTAAGTCCAATACTCAAAATATTATTTCAAACCAAATACTTTTCCGTCCAAAAGACCAATTTACCCTTCCAAGGTAAAATGACCATTTTACCCTTTTTATTATATTTATAAAAAGAGTATCTTGGCGTTACAATCTCCCACTTGAAGATTTTGAACAATGTAGTATTTCTCTACCGTCCAATTCTTGCAACAATTCTTCAATTTCTCTCGTTCCTGCCATGCCTCTTTTCCAAACTTTTAGAAGGCCAGTTGAAGTCATACAAAACTTCAACTTGTCTGTGGTAACAACCTTGGTGAACATATCTGCTGGATTCTTTGTTCCAAGGATTTCTTCAGACTCAGAGTTCCATCATTGACTAACTCTCGAATGAAATGGTACCTCATCCGAATGTGTTTCGTTCTATTGTAAAACACCAGATTCTTTGCCAGGTGAACTACACTCTAGTTGTCACAATGCAGTACACAATCCTCCTGTTGCATTCCAAGTTCTGATAGAAAGGTCTTCAACCATATAAGCTCTTTGGCTGCTTCTGTAATAGCCATGTATTATGCTTTTGTGGTTGAAAGAGCAACATTCTTTTGTAACCTAGACATCCAACTGATTGCCGTACCTCCGATTGTGAACACATAACCTGTTGTGCTCTTACCCGAATCAAGACATCCACCCAAATCTGCATCGGCGAACCCTTCTAAAATCACCCCCTTTCTTTTGAAACACAGAGCAATCTCAGATGTTTCTTTCAAGTAGCGTAACAGCCACTTTACTCATTCCCAAAAGCCAGCTTGTATGAGGAGGGGATACCTAAACTTATAAGCCACAAATTGAATTTTTTTTCGGCCGATGTGGGATCGTAACATAGCCCTTAAACTAAACATAACTTGCTAGACTAATTACACAGATTGATACGCCCCCACAAGCTAAAGGCGGGGAACAACATGAAGCTTGACGTAAGAGATAGAAATTGTGATTTGGATAGAGACTTAGCAAAGATGTCTGCAAGTTGGTCATCAATTGAAATGAACTAGAAATTTAGTTATCCCACAACCACTTTCTCACGAACAAAGTGAAAATCAATTTCAACATGCTTGGTGCAAGCATGGAAAAGGCACCTAAATGGCTAAATTATCACACCATAAGCCACCAAGTTCTCCTAAAAGTGCTTGAAGCCATGTGAGTTTAGCTGTAGTATTAGCAAGAGCTTTATATTCAGATTCCGTAAAGGAGCGAGAGACCGTTCTTTCTTTCCTTGAGGGCCATAAAATTAAGTTTGATCTAAGAAATATGACAAAGCCACCAGTGGACCATCAATCATCAGGGAAACCCGCCTAGTTCGCATTTGAGAAGGCATTAATAGTGTAATCTAAAAAGGCATCAAGGCCAGATTCGAGTTGTGGCAAATAAGAAGGCCATGAGAATTAGTGTCACGGAGATAGCGTGAAATGCGATTAACAACAGCCCAATGAATTGGGTTAAATGTGCCTTTGAGATGCAAAGTATGTAATCAAAATCTGGAAGATGAAGACCATGTGTTCGTGGATGTGACTTAGCGAAAAAGGAATGGAAGGAAGTGTGCTAATGGTGGTACTGTCTTGGGGAGGTGCATTCGACGTATGCTGATCTTATCAACAACAAAAAGGCATTTGTGGGACCTTCATGGCTGGCTAAGGCAACCAAAGCAATATCCTTAACGTTCGTATAGGTGCTTTGGTCATTTTGCAACAAAGGAATTTTCAAAAAGGATGCCAAAACGGAGCGGGAGCTGGCAGTGGAAGTTCAAATCCTTGCTCACTTGTGGATTAATGCAAGGAAAAACAAAGGTAGAAAATTGAACTAGGGTAGTTGGATTAGTGACCATGTGGCAAAATTCTGTAGCTCTAGATCCTAATGTAATTTAAACTTCTGCTCTTTTTTAGGTTTGAGCTGCTTGCTCGCCCATAATATATGTTGATGTTAAAAAAAACAGCCCAATGAATATATGTAGGAGCATGCATGAACTGACAGACTTTAGTGATAACATAATGTAATATCAGAAAAAAAAGAGGGTAACATTTGCATCCGACAACATTATGTTTGTTAGAGTACGGTCCAAGTGTCCAAATATCATTCCATTAAAGTGGAGAACTCCTGTATTACCCAGTACCACTCAACATGTTTGTTAGCAATGGTAAATGAGGTAGGCTCATCGGTTGGAGATGAGACAATGGTGGTATATAGGTTCGTAAATGGGTCAAAGGATAGTTTAGGTTTTAGATTGGGACAAAGGGACATCTGGTGGGTCCGAGTGACTCCGGGTGGAGGTGGATTTGGAGGTGGAGATGAAGGTAGAGTAGAGAGGTTTATCGAGTCTGTAGTGGTATTCGTGGGGTGTCTATAGGTGGAGGTGGGGAGGACGGTGCCCCATTGGATGAAGTAGAAGATGAAAATGTGTTAGAGGAGGTCTTTATCAAGTGAAGAATAGTTAATAAGGGATATAAGAGGAGAATTATAAGGATGGTTGGAGGTATTGTGTTGTGGATAGTGAAGGTATGCGGTTAGGCATAACGATGAATGGAAATATCGATTCTTTGAATCGAACATGAGGAGCAATGTATAAGCGATTAGTTTTAAGATCAAGGCACTGATACCCATGATTATGTACGACTATAGCCAAGGAATACACAAGGGATAGAGCAAAAATCGAGTTTGTGAGCATTATACGACCGTATGTATGGAAAACATTGGCATCCAAACACTTTTAGGAATCAGGTTGGTTTTTCGACAAGTGTTCGTAAGGAGAGATAGACTTAGATACACAAGACGACATGTGATTGATGATAAAAAATTGTAGTGTCAAATGCATAGTGCCAATAGTAACATTGCCATGTGCCAAGAGGGTAATGCCAGTTTCAGCCACATATAGCGATAATAATCATCAACAAAAGCACAAAATAACAGTGGCTACCGGAAGATAAAAAGGTGCAAGACCCCACACATCACTATAAATTAAATTCAAAATATTTTTGTTTTAAAACTGAGAAATAGATAGTGAAAGTTTAGACGACTTGCCAAGTTAACAAGCTGGACACAATTGATGCAAGGTTTTAATTGATAATCGAAGCGAGAAATGATTCAAAATGGACTAAAGTAATCGCGGATGCATTTGACCCAAACATTGATGCTAGTCATCGGATGAAGAATGATTGAAAAAGAAAGCAACTTGTTTAATTGAATCAAGTTGTGGAAGGTTGATGAGATAGAACATGTAAAATAACAAATAAATGAAAGGAGTTGTTTTGTGTGTAAATTTTGCTTAAACCTATGTGAAGGATGAGAAGGCCTTTACCATTTTACCATTACCGACATGCAGGGCATCTGGAACATGATAACTCTAGTATGTGATTTAATTGAGAATTTACTCACCACCAAAACATAAAACTAACTAAAGTCACGTGAAACAAACACTTGAGGTTTTCTGGCCACACTAACATTTTGTCAAGCACCTTTGTGGCATATGTTGTCTAACATCTCTGTGTTTGTGTGCGTATCTACATGCAAGGGCAACAACGAGGTAGATTATAAACCAAGGTTGATAGAGGCAATGCAATATAGGTTATGGATATTAGAAATCATTAAGGAGTACATCAATATATGCAAAATATCATTCATTTTACTGCCATTATTCATTTTACAGCAACGACAAGTGAGAATTGATGAGAACACTTGATTGAAACTAAAATGTGAACCGATAGAGAATATCGTCAAGACATAAATATTCTTTACCACATTGAATATTGTCGATGAAATCGATTGCCTTGGCCGACACTAATATTGAATATCGCCGAATAAGAGGAATGCACATGCTAAAATAGTTAACACATCACATATAGGGATCGAGGGATTACACATGCTAAATAGTTAATTACTTAATAGTCACATTTAGCGATAAATAAACTAAAAAATGCTAAAAAAATAAAAATATAATGACTGATCATATAAAAAAATAAACAACATCATATTAAAGTCTACCATCAACACACCACATAAAGTAAAATTGTAGTTACTTCTTAATGCTAAATAATTAACTCCTTTAATAGTCACATTTAGGGATAGACTAACTAAAAATGATAGAAGAAGAAAACATGATGACCGATCATATAAAGAAAAACAATACTAGATTAAAAACAATACCAGATTAAAATTCATTTGATAATATAGTTTTTATTAAATGAAGAATTAAAAAAAGCACATAGTTGATACTTACTAAAATGTTTGGTTTTAATCAATATATCAAAATGATTATCAATTTCCTAGCTACTTGGTATATTCTTTAAAAGAAGGGCTTTAAAAGAATACGCAAATTTCTATTACAGACAAAAATATATAAAAACGTTACATTTTTTATGGGGCATATATCATGTATAAAGACTGAAGCAATATCCGTCAAATTTGTGGCAGTCTTTTGTGGAACATGTGAACACAAAACCCTAATTTTATTTGTGCGCCACCTTCGTCTCTTCCTCTTGCGCCTCTTTCCTCCAATCGGCCCTCTTGATTTCGCATCCATAAGCGATTCAGGTACAACTCTGTGTCTATGCGTTTATCGATCTGTGATTTGATTGGCCAAGAAGAAGAGTATCAGCCATCCAGTAGCACTTTGCTTTGTCGCCGCATAATCAAAATTTGGAGAGAAAACGCTCGAGATTAGAAACTGTAAGTTCAATGGGATATTTCAATTTATGAGATTTCTGGAATTTTTGGGATTTTGATTAAATTCAGTAGCATTCGTATGTTTATATCCGTAGTTGAATTCTTTTTGAATCTGTAGATACCAAGAGTTTTTGTATGTTAAGTTGTAGATCATTCAAAAATCCCTTTTTGATAGTGTCGAATTAAATTTGTATTCTAGAAGAACAACGACCAAATTAAACTACATGATAATGAACTTTTGCCGTATGCTTTTATGGTGACTAACTGATTTTTTCTTTTATTTGTTAGAAATTTAGGAGAAAGAGGAGGCCAAGAAACTCATTAGGCTGAATCGTTGTTCCAATTGGGAGAAAGGAAACAACTATGCTTTTTTTATTTTTCCGTCAATTATGAGCTAATGACCAGGAAGAAGAAGGGAGAGGGAGAGCTTGCTCTGTTTGAGCATATTTGTTTTCTTTTCATAAACATAGACAAGATGAGATTTTATAGTGATTATCTTGCGTTGATTATTGGAATGGGTGGTCTCGGAATAATAGCTGTGGCTGAGGTCGATGATCTTCAAGGTAAAAAACTCGATTCCTTCATTGTATTTTTTCTAATTTACTTTGCAACTTAATATTGTATTTTGTTTTGTGCAAATCAAACGTATAAAAGAGTTCATGACATATTAATATTTAATACTAAAACACAACAATTGTTATTACATCCTAAGTTTTATAAGCAAGTCACGAATTAGTTTTTCTTTTTATATATGTTACTTCCTAAGATTCTGAAAAACTATCGTTTGTAAAAAATGTTATTTATTGCTAAATGCAAGATCGCGACCCGATCTCTGATCAGGGGAAAATTTTATTTTATTTTCAAGCTAATTCTTTTCTATTTTTATTTCTTATTTCACAGATAAATGGCAGGAAGAGGGGAACAATCGGGCTACACCACCGTTTGGCACAGTTCACAACAAAAATTCACGCCGCAACCGGATTTACATGCATGCCATGCCTGGGACAGACTCTTCTACTTCCAGGAGCCCATCTTTAGAGAGATCACTCTGGAGTTCCTATCCACTGTACAGTTCGAGCAGTACATGGATTTATCGGATAGGACGGCTTTCTCTTTCAGGCTGGGAGGAGTTAGCCGCGAGTGCAGTGTGATGGAGCTAGGGATACGCCTAGGGCTGTATACATGGGAGGAGACCGCCTTGCCTATGTTTTCCACTTTCTTCGAGGCCTGCCTCAGGATCCCGCAAGCAGATTTCCGCCTGGCAGATGTTTGGGGTATGCTAGCCAATGAGGCATATGAGTCACACACCGCGGTGGAGAGCATGCTCCGCTCCCCTGTCCACCGTGTGCTTCACAGACTCATCGCCTCTACGGTTAATCACCGTAAAGGAGGCGATAAGGTGCCAGTTGACGATGTCTTCTATCTATGGTGCCTGACATCTGAGGGTGTGTGCCTCAACCTCCCATATACACTGGCTGTCTTCCTTTCCAGGAAGGCAAAAGGGGCAAAGAGGAATAGCCCCATCTCTGGAGGGCATCTTATCTCCAGGCTGGCCATATCATACGACATCTTCTCATCTCCACACGCACGGGGACTCACCAGGTCAGATCCTCGTTTTATGAACAGGAGTTACCTATATCAGATGAGAGTGATCGATCAGGACGATCACATTCGAGAGGAGGACCCTGTTGAGCAGGGAGAAGACATGGACGCACAGCCTGAGCCACAGCCCGAGCCACAGCTACAGCCTGATCCGCAGCCAGCCCCCGGTGCTCACCGTCGACGCCGGCAGAGATCTCCGATACAGCAGGATGTCCCAGAGCAGGAGATCGATCTACGCTTCCTATCCCAGCAGATCAGTAGGATGGATCTGAGTAGACAGCGTGATGCACAGAGGATAGAGAGCAGCATTCAGGGTATACAACGCGACATCCAGATGATAGAGCGCGACATACTGCGGAGGCAGGTTCATGATCAGTGGGTGTCACATTCGATGCAGGGGTTCTACGAGAGTCAGGGTTCTACGAGAGTCAGGGTTACCAGCCCCCCATTCCATACCCGACTTATGTTCCGCCTGTCCCCACATGGTTTGAGCCACCAGATTTCCTGCAGGACTACGGTGATGGCGGTGGCACCTCAGGTTCAGCTTTTGATGATACTGATGATTGACTTTATTTTATTGTATTTAAATACATTTGGATTATTTGAATTTGAATTTTAGTGTGGTGTGTTTGTTTTTATTTATTGGTGTGTTTTTTTTTTCATGGTGTGGTTAATATTTTCTCTGAGCATTGATACATAATATAGGTTTAAACAGACGCTGGCATTCCGTTCAGCAAACTTCTTCTGTGGAATCTGTCCTTAAAACAGAACGACTCATTACCCAAGGGGAGTCCATTCCAATTAAACTCCTCTTTGATTTAAAAAGATATATACAATAAAATTATTGTATAAAATAAGTGTAGGGTAATTTAGTCAAACTGCAATTATTAACTAAGTCAAGTCAAAATTTTATCTTAAACATCTTTTCCAAAAAAATTGAACACTAAAAAGGTAATTGTTAAGAAAAATGTTTTGAAAATAAATTTGTAGGTTAAACTTAATTTTATGCTCTTATTTTCTAGTTTTTCATTATTTAATATAAAATTTAATTCCGTAAATGACAAGTAGTTAGAATGATAATTACAAAATGTTTTGCATAAATAACGAAATAGACCCGTTGAAAATCAGGATTTGTCAAAACAGGTTGAGTCAGTTTCCCTAATCGCGCGAATGGTATGACTAAATCGAGGAAAACAAGCCTCGTTAAAAGAACTTCAAATGAGAAAATAAATCTAATGTAATGAAAAGCGAGAATCAAGTAACGTTACACCATAAGATTGAGACTCAGGAAGGAAATTCAATCAGTGGCCTTTGACATTCGACCAAGTAGACATAAAATGGGGCCCACGGGCATTTCTACTCCTTATTACCTAAAACCAACTGGTTTGGGATAATATTGTCGAAAGTTCGCTACACGGATGTCATCGAAAGTCATGGGATTTCCTTAGTGGCCTTTGGAATTTGAATTAGTAAACTCTGTACAGTTGTGAGTTGAAAATTTGTAATCAAGAGTTCCATAGAAAGTCACGAGTTTCAAAGGTGCGGTAAAAATAAATAACTTAACTTGATAAACCTAGTCCAGCATAATTTTTGGGAAACTTGACAAAAGATCTTGAGATAAAAAGAATTTTTAAGGGTGTATTCAATGTTATGTAAAAATGAGTATTTTTCAATCTAAACATTTGTCATTAATAGAAATAGATTTTATGTAAAATTTTGGAAGGTTAGAAATACGCACATAAGACTAGGTATAATCTACTATGTTTATTCTTATAACCTTATTCTTAACATAGGTAAATAATGCTAGATCTATGATACCAGTTGGAAAGTTGTTTGGATATCAATTGTCTTAGCTGGTTTTTAAATTATAGTTTGCTCGAGGACAAGCAAAATTCAAGTGTAGGGTATTTTGATATTGTCTCATTTATACATATATTTCGGGCAATATCAAGTGCTTAAATATGTGTTTTTGGTTTAATTTCAAGATAAAATGTACTTAATCATTTTAATTACCAAAACACAGGAAAAATTGCTTTATTGAGAAGAAGGAGCTGAATTCAAGCCTTGGAATGAAGAAAATGGAGTAAAAGATCTATCGGGAAAGGAAGAGCCAAAAAGAGCGTATTCTGGACGAAAAAACGAAGAATTAAGTCAAACAGACCATAGATCGCGACCCTATCACCATGAGGATCGCGACCCTATCTTCTGACGAATGCGTGACAATTGCTGACCAAAGGATCGCGACATAGGGCTCAAAATCGCGACCTTACAGAGATCGCGACCCGATCTCCTCGAGGATCGCGACCCTACCCACCAACTACAGTCCACTGAGTCGGGGAAGTGGCCTACTGAGATGCGCACTATCTTCACGATCGCGACCCGATCCTCTATAGGATCGCGACGCGATCCTCGCTGGGCAGTAGTATAAATAGAGGCTTTCTCTTGTTGCTTTGGACACACAATTCAGATCACAAACTCTTTACCTGGAGAATCACCCTCTATCTCTCTGCTCTCGACCTCCCTTCTCAAGGAATGAAGCTCTGCTAGCGGTGGTAACGAAGAACGATCAAGAAACATCATTGCTCGGATATTCGGTTTGCTTACTATGTTTAGCTTTCTTATATATTCAGTGTGTTGCATATCTTTGATTATGGAGTAATTCCATTGTGCTTTTACTTAGAGTAGATGAAACTTATAATTATGTTTTGATTGATATAACATCGGATATTGCAAGTTTAATAATTTACTTTGCATGTTTATTTAACCGACTAATGTATATTAAGAACCTATCTTTGAAACTTATAACTGAATTATATTTAGTATAGATGACCATTCTTGCTAAATTAATTTGTATCATAATATATATATATATATATATATATATATATATATATATATATATATATATATATATATATATATATATATATATATATATATATATATATATATATATATATATATATTTCATGTATATATTTATGACTAGTGATTGACCAAATCCTAGGTTAAGTTACAAAGAAAGAATCTTATATGCATTTGTTTTAATTGTATTAGTGGACCAAACTATACATCTTATTTTGATTTTCATGACCATTGATATCAAAAGAAACAAATAAATCATGCAGAGTATGAATAAATAGAATGATCAATTGGAGTAATTAATTTACAGGACCAATGATATTAATAAACCATTTTTAATCATAAAATTGGATTGTTGGACCAAGACATCTAATTAACTTAGAAATCGGTATTTAACTTGTTAATATCCATTGCACATTATTATCAATCAGAATATTGTTATAAGGAGTAATCACCTCTGAGTAAAAAGCATATTTGTTCAAACTATCCTTTCGGCTTAACTTGAACATTGTTACCATTTATTTACTTGTAATTCTTTATTTATTTGATGACACGATCTCTTCACTATTACACAAAACCCCCCTCTTATCTCTTTTGTTGTCATTATAAATTATTAATTGATAATTGATTTTCTTCAATTTAAACCAATTCCCTTGGGTTCGACCCGGACTTACCATTGCTATATTACAACCGATTAGGTACACTTGCCTAGTTGTGTTGTTTTCATTCATGGTATCTCCCTGTTATAAATTCAAAACTTATGAAAAGACATTACAAAGACAATATTGATCCTCAGTATTCCAAAAATAAGTGATATCATTTTTGGTATATAAAATATGTATGTCTGAAAACACATCAAGTTTTTGGCGCCGTTGCCGGGGAATACGGTTTAAAGTAAAAGAATTCATTTATTAATTTAATTTATTTATAATTTATTCTAGATCTCACCATTCTGTTCCTCAGATAGTGTATGACCAGGAGTTCAAATTCTCCTTTGACTCCACAGTTTCAAGAACCAGAGCGAGAATTTTGCAGACGACGGAGACACACAAGACTAATGGCAGACATTGCAAATCTTTCTTTAGAAGAATATGCAAGTCGTACACAAGAAGAAACAGGCCAAGGACTAGTTCGTCCGACAATTCCAGATGGAACACATTTTGAAATAAAAGGCCAATTTCTACATCTTCTAAGGGAAACTTTGTTCACAGGAAAAGATGCTGAAGATGCTAACCAGCATGTGGAATCTGTCCTTGAAATAGCTGATTACTTTCATATTCCTGGAGTCACTAAAGATGCTGTCATGTTACGAGTATTTCCAATAACACTCCAGGGAGCAGCAAAAAGATGGTTAAAGGCTGAACCCCAAGAACAATCAAAACTTGGGAAGAATTAAAAACAAAATTTATTAAACAGTTTAGCCCACCTTCTAAAATTGCTAAAATGAAAGCAAAAATCCAAAATTTTCAACAAATGGACGATGAAACACTTTACAATGCATGGGACCGTTATAAAGAAATGCTACAAAATTGCCCACAACATGATCTTAATCCACATCAAGTTGTGCAAACTTTTTATAACGGAATTAATGTAACAACTCGTCAAATGGTTGATTCGTAGGGTCCAATTCCAAAGAAAACTCCAGCAGACGGATATGCATTAATCGAAGAATTAGCCCAACACTCACATCAGTGGCATTCTTCAAGAGACTCTTCCCTGAGAAAAAAGCCATCAGATGAACAAGCCGATGGATTAGCAGCCCTCAATGCCAAACTAGACGCTTTGGGGCGAGACATGAAAAAGGTAAACCAAACAATCCATGCCATACAGGTCGGCTGTGATAACTGTAGTGGACCACATCTTGCAAAAGATTGTCCACTAGATGAAGATGGGAAAAGAAAAGAAAGTGTTTGTTATTCCTCTAGAGACAAATTTGATGAAAGAAGGCCACGAAACAGCAACTGGAAGCCTTATGAAGAGTATAAAAAGATCAAGCAGAGAAGTATAAGCAAAGCGGGCAAGGATATTACCAAAGAGAACCAACCTTTGATCCACAGAGACAACCCGAGAAGAAACCAAGCTTTGAAGAAATGATGACTAGATTTGCAGAAGCCTTAGATAAAAGACACAGATCAACTGAAGAACTAGTAAAGAAGATGGGAGTAACTACGGAATCTGCACTCCGAAATCAACAAGCTTCAATATTAAATATTGAAACTCAAGTTGGTCAAATTTCGCGAGTTTTGCATGAAAGATTCCCTGGTACATTGCCGAGCAACACAGAACAAAATCCGAATGCACATGTCAAGGCAATTTCAACCAGAAGCGGTAAGATTTTAGAACCGTCAATTCCCATAAACACTAACTCTTCATCTAAAACGCAGGAATCTGAGAAACTACCAGAAAAGAATGAAGAAGAAACTGAAGAAAGACCACCGCCAACACCCGTAAAAAGTTATAAACCACCAGTTCCATATCCACAACGTCTAAAAAAGGAAAAACGAGAAGAAGAATACAAGAAATTTTTAGAACACATTAAATCATTGCATATTAATATACCTTTTGTTGAGGCAGTTGCACAAATGCCTAAATATGCAAAGTTTTTAAAGGATCTTCTTACAAATCGAAAGAAACTTGAAGAAGCATCCAATGTGATTCTAAATGAACAATGCTCAGCAGCAATGTTAAATAAACTACCTAAAAAGATGACTGATCCAGGAAGTTTAACATTACCATGCCAGTTTGGTAATTTAACTTTTAGTCATGCTTTAGCAGATTCAGGTGCAAGCATCAACCTCATGCCATATTCATTTTACTCTAAGCTTGACTTGCCTAAACCCAAACCAACAAGAATGGCGATCCACTTAGCAAACAAATCAATAACATATCTAAGTGGAATAGTGGAGGACTTGTTGGTAAAGGTAGATAAATTTGTTTTTCCTGCAGATTTTGTTGTTCTAGACATGGAAGAAGATGAACATGTGCCGATAATTCTAGGAAGACCATTCTTAAGCACAGCAAGAGCTTTAGTGGACATCCGTGAATCTAAGCTCACACTTAGAGTTGGAACTGATGCCATAACATTTGGAATTGATCAATCCATGAAACATTCCAAGACATGTGATGATGCGGTGTATTTCGTTGACACTTTTGACACCATTTTGGAGAATGAATTGCAGGAACTGGAGAAAAGAAATCTAGAAAGCATGATGCCTATGGAAGAAGAAGAATTTAACGCCAACGAGGAGATTGAGAAACTAGAAAAATTACTAGAAGAGGAAAAAGTGCCTAGTAATTCATCTACAACCAATGAGAATCAAGACTCAGAGCCAAAGACTCCTAATCTCAATACTTTACCTCCTCATCTTGAATATGCTTATCTAGATGAAAGCATGCAATTACATGTAATAATAAATGCTTCTTTGTCTTCTGCAGAAAAAACGAAACTGGTAGCTGTCCTCAAGAAAAGAAAGAGTGCCATAGCCTGGAACAGATATTAAGGGGATAAGCCCTTCATACTGTTCCCATAAAATTCTCATGGAAGATGAAACCAAGCCGAAAATACAACCCCAGAGACGTTTAAATCCTAAAATGCAAGAAGTTGTAAGAAAAGAAGTTGTGAAATTGCTAGATTCAGGGATAATATACCCCATCTCAGACAGTCCATGGGTCAGTCCCATTCATGTAGTGCCAAAAAAAGGGAGGAATCACCGTCTTAAAAAATGAAAAAGACGAATTAATTCCCACAAGAACAGTAACCGGATGGAGAGTATGCATAGACTACCGTAAATTAAATGATGCTACTCGCAAAGACCACTTTCCATTACCGTTTATTGATCAAATGCTTGAAAGACTTGCTGGAAAAACTTACTATTGCTTTTTAGATGGTTTTTCAGGATATTTTCAGATCCTAATCGATCCGCTGGATCAAGAGAAAACCACCTTTACATGTCCCTATGGAACTTTCGCATACCGAAGGATGCCATTTGGACTCTGCAATGCACCAACAACGTTTCAGAGATGCATGACTGCCATATTTCACGAAATGGTAGGGGATTTCATGGAGGTATTTATGGATGACTTTTCTGTATTTGGAGATACTTTTGATGAATGCTTAACCAGTCTTGATAAAATGCTTGAAAGATGCGAGAAAACTAACTTGGTGTTGAATTGGGAGAAGTGCAATTTCATGGTTCAAGAAGGAATAGTTCTTGGGCATAAGGTATCAAAGCAAGGAATAGAAGTGGACAAGGCCAAGGTGGAAACTATCTCAAAATTGCCGCCTCCTACAAACGTAAAGGGAGTGAGAAGTTTCCTCGGACATGCATGATTCTACCGTCGATTCATAAAGGACTTTTCAAAAATAGCAAGACCATTAACTCAATTACTGTTGAAAGAAGCAAAATTTGAATTTTCAATAGATTGTTTAATTGCTTTTAACACTTTAAAAGAAAAATTGGTCTCGTCTCCAATTCTGATTGCACCAAATTGGAATTTACCTTTTGAATTGATGTGTGATGCAAGCGACTATGTAGTTGGAGCAGTTCTAGGACAAAGGGTGGAAAAACATTTCCAACCTATCTTTTATGCTAGTAAAACCCTCAATCCAGCTCAAGAAAATTATACAACAACAGAAAAGGAATTACTAGCAGTGGTCTATGCATTTGATAAATTCAGACCATACCTAATTTTGTCTAAAACAACTGTCTTTACAGATCATTCTGCTTTAAAATATTTGTTTTCAAAACAGGACGCAAAACCAAGACTCATACGTTGGATCCTCCTGTTACAAGAATTTGATCTAGAGATAAAAGACAAACCAGGAATGGAAAATGTAGTAGCAGACCACTTGTCCAGACTGGAAAACCCAAAGATGGAACAGCTTAAGGAAACAGACATCAACGATAATTTTCCTGATGAATACCTATTGAATGTAGACGTAGAACTTCCTTGGTACGCTGACATAGTTAATTATTTGGCTGTAGGAGTACTTCTAAAGGGAATGACACATCAACAGAAAAAGAAATTATTCACAGATGTAAAACATTACTTCTGGGACGATCCATATCTGTTTCGAGTCAATGCAGACAACATAATTAGAAGATGTGTTTATGGAAAAGAAATTCAGAATATCCTGGAACATTGTCATCAAAGACCAGCTGGAGGACACCATAGTGCAAATTACAGAGCAAGAAAGATATTCGAAGCCGGATTTTATTGGCCAACAATTTTCAAGGACACCAAGAGGTATGTGAAAGAATGTGATTCATGCCAGCGATCAGAGGAACGAAATGCCACAGGTAAGTATACAGGTATGTGAAATCTTTGATATTTGGGGAATCGATTTTATGGGACCATTCCCAAATTCAAGTGGAAACAAATACATTTTAGTTGCTGTCGATTATGTGTCAAAATGGGTTGAAGCCCAGGCTTTACCCACTAATGACGCACGAGTTGTAGTAAAATTTCTAAAAAAATTGTTTTCACGATTTGGTGTACCAAAAGCTCTAATCAGTGACCGGGGGACTCATTTTGCAAATGCGCAACTTGAAAAAACTCTTAAAAAATATGGAGTTCAACACAAATTTGCAACCCCTTATCACCCACAAACCAGTGGGCAAACTTGTAACGCCAAGATACTCTTTTTATAATTATTATAAAAGGGTAAATTGGTCATTTTACCTTGGAAGGGTAAAATGGTCTTTTGGACAGAAAAGTATTTGGTTTGAAATAATATTTTAAGTTTTGGACTTAAAATGTTATAAAAACTGATTTTTGGTCGTTTTACCGAAAAAGGGTATTTTGGTCATTTGACCAAGTCAACGACCAATTATGTAAAAATATTGTTGGTTGTGGCCAAAATGTAAGAAATGGAAGTTTTATTGTAATAAAACTTGGTTATTGTGGTCAAAGTTCAAGAAATGGAACTTTAGGATCAAAAATGTAAATTTTTGGAGTATAAATATAGAGAGTTTGACTCTCCTCTTTGACCAGCTCATTGTGCAGCAACGGGAGAAGGTTTCAAGGTGCGATTTCTGCAGGAGATCATGAAATTGAAGCAAGAACTAGGAACAATTGTTGGAATGGGTGATTTCCAAGCAATTAAGGTTAGTTTTAACCAAGTTCTTGATGGTGTTCTATAAAGGTTTTATAGAAACTGAAATTTATGAATTTCAGTTGTGATTATGTGGTTAAATTGGTTTATTACTTCCATTGAGTCATGCTAGAAAGGACTTAACTCAAGAAAATGGAAGTAGGTTGTTATTAGTGATGAATTTGAAGTTTGGGGTTGTTAGAACTAAGAACCCTAATTCTTCATGTTGATTGATTTGGTTGTTTTGGATGGTTGAAAACATTGTTAAAGTATAAGGTTTTAGCCTAGAAACAAACCCCAATCGATTAAGGACCTGATTAAGGACTTAATGAGCCAAAACTGCTTGCTACAGTGCATAATTCGCGACTGGACAGGAGCCTGTGCAGGCGTTGGGCGCGGTGCGCCCCTATCCAGGCGCGGCGCGCCTATAGACAGTTTCCGGACAGGAACTTTGAAATGCTATCTTTCGTTTGGCTTGTCCGTTTTAGCTCAAATTTGGACCATAGGCTCGTTATGGTCTGAAAAGTTTGGGAAAATTTTTATATTGAGTTTCCGACCCCTCAGGGGCACTGTAGATCGTTTCCAATGCCTCGGTGAATAGTAAAATTCATAAAAAGTTAGTAAACGGAAAGTTTATTAACTAGGCATTGTTTGTAATGATATTGTGTTGAACTCTAGTGTATTAGAGTCAATGTAGATGATTATTAACCTATTATCATTTGGTATATAAATGGATAAATAGGTATGGGACAAAATGGTTGTGGTTCACGTAAAGGCAAGAAACAACCGGGAATTAAATGCAGCTAGCATCCAGGTGAGTAATCTCACTGATACCATATGTGATATATGATGATTGAGTTGTTACAGGTTGAAACTGATTGTGGGACGAAAAAGATACGTTTGAAGAGACAAGACCGGATAAGCCGTGAGTCATTACGATGACAAGAACGGAACCGTGAGTCTAGGCAATAGCGGCTAATCCGTGAGCCATAACTAATTCTGGATTTTATATCCAATGGGTGCGGCCTACGGGCAATGATTTCTGGATTTTTATATCCAATGGGTGCGGCCTATATGGCTATGATTTTTGGATTGTATATCCAACCGGTGCGGCCTTCGGGCTATGTCTCCGATGTGGCCTTCGGGCGATGACTCCGGTGCGGCCTTCGGGCTATGTCTCCGATGTGGCCTTCGGGCGATGACTCCGGTGCGGCCTTCGGGCTATGTCTCCGATGCAGCCTTCGGGCTATGATAATTGGTGCAGCCGGGTTGGCTATGATTTTGTTACAGGTACATGGTGCAGCCTGTTTGGCTATGATTTTGTTACAGGTACATGGTGCGGCCTTTTGGCTATGATATCGGGTTATCAAACCCAGCTGGTGCAGCCTGCGGGCTATGAATTGTATATTGATAATGTTTTGGTGCAGCTTATATAGCTATGACACAAGGTGCGGCTGTTAGCCATGATATATGATGCAGTCCGATGTGACTAAGAGATATGGGATAGAAATAGTTGTATATGATTATACGTGTAAATAACTGACGTGGATTGATAAATGCAGGTTATTATATTATAGTCTGTAAGACTATAATTTAGGATGTGAAATCCTAAGAAATATTCGGTCAGCTAGTAAGGCTAGGAGTTTGGATTCGATATCCAGACAAATACATGATTGTATTTAATACGTGTTATTTGTAGATTTGATTACTCACTGAGCTTTGTAGCTCATACCGTTTGTTACTGTCCCTGCAGGTTAGCATGATACTGATAGGGGACAGGATAGAGTCCGTGACTTTGAAGTAGGACTCGTAGATGCTGTCAGTAGCAGCCCGGCTTTAAAGGAGTTATGGTATTTTATACTCTCCTTGATACACTTGTACCCGTTTTTATTAAAATATACCCCTTGTTATGGTTTTATGTATTGAAACCTGTGTTTTAAATGAAAAATTTTTCAGGGGTGTTTTTGTTTAAAAAGCCGGGTGTTACAAGTTGGTATCAGAGCCGAGGTTTAAGTGAACTAGGTGTCTATAGAGTAGATTCCTGGACTTAAACCCTGAAACAGTAGACATGATGAACTGTTAGGTGTATATAGTTGTTATTATACATATATAACCTAACTATTGCTGACTTCTAACGTATAAGAAGTATGAGCAGCGGATATTACTCGGAGAAATTTAGTGCGTGTAACTTTAAGAGGCGGATCAGCCTTTTCTCAAGACTCCATTGAACGAGGGGCAATGAGATGAATAGCAGAAAATCCACATGACGAGCAATGTTAGCTGATGTGGTCAGATAAAGAAATCGGTTGCTCACCTTAGTTGATATCATGGTGAAAGACAAGTAGTTGAGACTACAAGAAAAAGCAGAAAACGATTAGTGGACGCTTCGGGAGAAGTTACCACAGACTGGGTCCAACCTTATAGGGAAAGGACCAAAACAGAGCCACTATGTATAGTGATCAGTGCAGGAAAGGCACTAAGGAAGATTGTAGAGTTGAGACTCTACTGTTGACATGCTGAAATTGCAGATGATAGGAGCAGATTGCTCGAGCTTGTTGTATGGGACGGAAGTGGTTCCAGTGTGGAACTATAGATCACTTCTTATTGAAATACTCACATGCTAAATGTGGAGTGACGGGTGATGAACCCAGGAAAGAAAGAAGGAACGAATGGTCGAAAAGGGCCCATGGTACTATGAGCATCCCAGTAGATTGTGGAAGAAGCTCGTGAGGAGACTGATATAGTCGAAAATGTCATTGTTCTGAATATAACTCGTGTATGTTATATTTGATCCATAAAGTTATGCTTTGGATCGATGACTTGATGTCTTGTTTGAATTTTTCATCAACGATTTTGGATGAAATATTTGAAATAGCTATTGTAGATAGCAAGTATGTTCAAGATATTGAACACCTGGAATGTAGTCTGCCTAAGATTTACGGGACCATTTTTCCCTATGAATCTGAAGCCGATGACTACCAGTAAATCTGAAGCAATTGTGCTTATGAATTTGTTAGCAATGAATTATGCTAACATGAATTGTAGAAATATGAACATGATGGTTCAGAAAGCAGAAATGAGCGGATGAAAATCCATGGTAAATGACAGTTGTTGAGAATACCGGTTAGCTTCTTTGCTTAAACTCAGAAAAAAGTTAGTAAAGGAATGATGTTGTAGTTGGCATACGTGGTATGGGCCAAGCTTAATAAAGTGGTGAAAGTAGTGTACTACTTTAAATAATTTTCGGATGATTCTTTTGAAAAGAACTTCCAAGATTTCTGCCAGATTGGCAAGAAGAGCTTATGATTAAGCTGGTATTGGGAGCCGTTCCTATTATCTAGGCTCTGTGTTGATTGGCCTCTGCAGAGATGGCAGAGTGGTAAAACAATTGGAAGAAATTGTTTTTAAATTGGGATCTCATATGACTGTAGGTGTCATCAGAGGGAGCCCTATCTTGTTTGAAAAGAAGAAAGATAAGTTAATATGTATGTACATTGACTACTGAGAATATGATATTCTTGAAACCTGATTGAATATGAGGTACATTGTACCAGATACTGGAGTTACTTCACTGAGTTCAGTGATATGTAAGATTCTCCAAGTATGAAAATTTGGCTAAAAGAAGTTTCAACCCTTTGGGCATGATAATACTGCCAAAGATGATAAAATAAATCCAGTGGGATAGATGATGTGATAAACTGGAATCGCCCGAGGAATCTGACTGACATTGTAGTTCCTTGGATTTGGCGGGTTATTATAGGAGAGTTGTAGAAAACTGCTCCTTGATTGCTGGTTAGCTGACTGGAGTTGACCAAGAAAAAGTGTAAAATCTGAGTGGTAGAAAGACCACAGATATGTTGTAAAGGTTTGGAATAAACCTTGTGTGAACCTCTAACATTAGCAATGATGCTAAGTAGAGAAGATAGATTGGATCATTGAAATGTATCCAACGTTGACTGTGGATGCATGACATTGCGGTAGCAATTATGAACGTGGCATTTAAGCTTTGAAAACACTACTTGTATGGTGTAAAGCTTATTGCGATAAGATCATAAAAGTTGAAATACTTAATTGATCAAAAGAAGCTGAAGACGAGATAGCAAAGATAGATGGGTTACTTAGAGATTTCGGGTATGAAATCTTGTACCATCTCAGAAAGGCGTATGTGATTATAGATGCCTTGGATTGGAAAGAGTAACCTTTGAGGGTTACATCCACATGCGTGAATGTGGCAAATTGATTACCTGAGTTGATTCGGGTAGCACAGAAAGACGTGTGCAAGTCTGAAATTGTGAAAAGTAAATGAATGATTAGCTATTGAAAGAAGCTAGTTAGAAATTCACAGAGTTTGAAAAACCTTGGTGATTGTGTATGTGAGTTCCAAAGCCAAGTGAAACATAAAAATCATCTTGAAAAGATGTATTTTGTATCAAATATGCAGCATACCCGGGGCAATACCAAACTGTATAGGTCGATAAAACCTATGTGTTGGTGGCCGGGGCTGAAGAAAGACATTGAAAGATATGTGAAAAGTGTTTGACTTGTGTGTAACTACAGTCAAATCATTAGAAGTATGTGGACTGTCGGTCCCAAAAATGAAATGGGACGAAAAATATCATAGACTTTGTAGTAAAGTCTTTGCAAATACCGTATGGGTATGACACCATATGGGTGAATTGCAGGTTGATTGATGAAATCAGTGTATATTTATACTGACTAAGAAGAAATTAAGAGTGGAAAAGTAGTGAAAAACTACTAAGATAAAGAAAATTGTCGACGTGAGTTATCGGCGCGAATTGTATCGGACAGAGATAACAGAATTATTCTTTGAATTTGGCATAAAATTCAAGAATAATTAGTTCAAAAGTACTAGTAAGTACTGTGTGCGAATCGCAGATGGATTGACGAGGTGAGATAATGATGCAGACCTTAGGAGTTATGCCTGAAATCGGCATAATAGACCCTAGCGGAAAACTAGACGACCGTCTATCCTTGGTAGAAGTTGTAGATTAGTATAGGTATTATACTAGTGTTTTATTGACTCGTAGGAAGTATTGTATAGACTACCGTGTTGCACGCTGATTTGCTAGACAGAAGTTGGGGTGAAGCCGTTGACTAAACCTGAAATTGTATCTCAACCAGAAGAAAAGAT
Source organism: Cichorium intybus (assembly GCA_023525715.1). Classification (NCBI taxonomy): domain Eukaryota; kingdom Viridiplantae; phylum Streptophyta; class Magnoliopsida; order Asterales; family Asteraceae; genus Cichorium; species Cichorium intybus. The sequence continues at coordinate 108,621,416 of CM042013.1, read as the reverse complement.
TTGGCAAGGTCGAAAAAGCTTGGAAATAGACCAAGATCGACAAGAGTAGTATGTGGATTGTCGAGTAAAACCATTGAAACCCCAAGTAAGGGAAGATAGTGGAACTCAAAGTGACCTTCCGGAAGGACTAGAAATTGATGTGGGACAAAAAGGAAAGTTGAGTCCTTGTTGATTGGACCTTTCCGTATATCCCAAAAGCAAGAATTGCGGTGTATTGATTGAAAATCCTTGATGAACTTCAAGATGATTGTAAAGTTTTCTATGGGTCTCATGGTTTTGAGAACATAGAGTGATAAATGTTAACGAATCCCTCGTGTTGAAATGAGGAAGATAAGTGACTAAGGTGTCCGGGACAACCGGATGAGTGATATGCGCGTGGTGATATAACCACGAGATACGAAGTTTGGTATGGTTAAAGAGCTGTAGCAAAACCATGAAGGTTTCCATATGATATGAGAAACCGGAATTGTAACGAGAAAGAAATACCCTCGCGTGATAATATGATTTCGGGGACGAAATCTTTTGAAGGAGGGGAGAATTTGTAACGCCAAGATACTCTTTTTATAATTATTATAAAAGGGTAAATTGGTCATTTTACCTTGGAAGGGTAAAATGGTCTTTTGGACAGAAAAGTATTTGGTTTGAAATAATATTTTAAGTTTTGGACTTAAAATGTTATAAAAACTGATTTTTGGTCGTTTTACCGAAAAAGGGTATTTTGGTCATTTGACCAAGTCAACGACCAATTATGTAAAAATATTGTTGGTTGTGGCCAAAATGTAAGAAATGGAAGTTTTATTGTAATAAAACTTGGTTATTGTGGTCAAAGTTCAAGAAATGGAACTTTAGGACCAAAAATGTAAATTTTTGGAGTATAAATATAGAGAGTTTGACTCTCCTCTTTGACCAGCTCATTGTGCAGCAACGGGAGAAGGTTTCAAGGTGCGATTTCTGCAGGAGATCATGAAATTGAAGCAAGAACTAGGAACAATTGTTGTAATGGGTGATTTCCAAGCAATTAAGGTTAGTTTTAACCAAGTTCTTGATGGTGTTCTATAAAGGTTTTATAGAAACTGAAATTTATGAATTTCAGTTGTGATTATGTGGTTAAATTGGTTTATTACTTCCATTGAGTCATGCTAGAAAGGACTTAACTCAAGAAAATGGAAGTAGGTTGTTATTAGTGATGAATTTGAAGTTTGGGGTTGTTAGAACTAAGAACCCTAATTCTTCATGTTGATTGATTTGGTTGTTTTGGATGGTTGAAAACCTTGTTAAAGTATAAGGTTTTAGCCTAGAAACAAACCCCAATCGATTAAGGACCTGATTAAGGACTTAATGAGCCAAAACTGCTTGCTACAATGCATAATTCGCGACTGGACAGGAGCCTGTGCAGGCGTTGGGCGCGGTGCGCCCCTATCCAGGCGCGGCGCGCCTATAGACAGTTTCCGGACAGGAACTTTGAAATGCTATCTTTCGTTTGGCTTGTCCGTTTTAGCTCAAATTTGGACCATAGGCTCGTTATGGTCTGAAAAGTTTGGGAAAATTTTTATATTGAGTTTCCGACCCCTCGGGGGCACTGTAGATCGTTTCCAATGCCTCGGTGAATAGTAAAATTCATAAAAAGTTAGTAAACGGAAAGTTTATTAACTAGGCATTGTTTGTAATGATATTGTGTTGAACTCTAGTGTATTAGAGTCAATGTAGATGATTATTAACCTATTATCATTTGGTATATAAATGGATAAATAGGTATGGGACAAAATGGTTGTGGTGCACGTAAAGGCAAGAAACAACCGGGAATTAAATGCAGCTAGCATCCAGGTGAGTAATCTCACTGATACCATATGTGATATATGATGATTGAGTTGTTACAGGTTGAAACTGATTGTGGGACGAAAAAGATACGTTTGAAGAGACAAGACCGGATAAGCCGTGAGTCATTACGATGACAAGAACGGAACCGTGAGTCTAGGCAATAGCGGCTAATCCGTGAGCCATAACTAATTCTGGATTTTATATCCAATGGGTGCGGCCTACGGGCAATGATTTCTGGATTTTTATATCCAATGGGTGCGGCCTATATGGCTATGATTTTTGGATTGTATATCCAACCGGTGCGGCCTTCGGGCTATGTCTCCGATTTGGCCTTCGGGCGATGACTCCGGTGCGGCCTTCGGGCTATGTCTACGATGTGGCCTTCGGGCGATGACTCCGGTGCGGCCTTCGGGCTATGTCTCCGATGCAGCCTTCGGGCTATGATAATTGGTGCAGCCGGTTTGGCTATGATTTTGTTACAGGTACATGGTGCAGCCTGTTTGGCTATGATTTTGTTACAGGTACATGGTGCGGCCTTTTGGCTATGATATCGGGTTATCAAACCCAGCTGGTGCAGCCTGCGGGCTATGAATTGTATATTGATAATGTTTTGGTGCAGCTTATATAACTATGACACAAGGTGCGGCTGTTAGCCATGATATATGATGCAGTCCGATGTGACTAAGAGATATGGGATAGAAATAGTTGTATATGATTATACGTGTAAATAACTGACGTGGATTGATAAATGCAGGTTATTATATTATAGTCTGTAAGACTATAATTTAGGATGTGAAATCCTAAGAAATATTCGGTCAGCTAGTAAGGCTAGGAGTTTGGATTCGATATCCAGACAAATACATGATTGTATTTAATACGTGTTATTTGTAGATTTGATTACTCACTGAGCTTTGTAGCTCATACCGTTTGTTACTGTCCCTGCAGGTTAGCATGATACTGATAGGGGACAGGATAGAGTCCGTGACTTTGAAGTAGGACTCGTAGATGCTGTCAGTAGCAGCCCGGCTTTAAAGGAGTTATGGTATTTTATACTCTCCTTGATACACTTGTACCCGTTTTTATTAAAATATACCCCTTGTTATGGTTTTATGTATTGAAACCTGTGTTTTAAATGAAAAATTTTTCAGGGGTGTTTTTGTTTAAAAAGCCGGGTGTTACAAAAATGGTCACGAATAGAGCAATAAAAAGAATTCTGGAAAAATCAATTGGTACCAATAAAAAAAATGGTCTAATAAACTCGATGATGCTTTATGGCTTTCAGAACAGCTTATAAAACACCTATTGGTACGACACCATATAGGTTAATATACGGTAAAGCATGTCATTTACCTATGGAGATAGAACATAAATCATACTGGGCGTTAAAAAACTGTGATCTTGATGAAACAAATATCCGTTCTAACCGTTTAATGCAGATAAACGAGTTAGAAGAGTTAAGGAACGAAGCATATGAGAACTCCTTAATTTACAAAAATCGCACTAAGAAATGGCATGACGCACGACTGCAAAAGAAAACGGAAATTGCACCAGGAGATCAGGTACTTTTATACAATTCGAGATTAAAGTTATTTCCAGGGAAACTAAAGTCAAGATGGTATGGGCCGTACAAAGTGAAAACCGTATTTCCATACGGTACTGTTGAATTAATAGACAAAAACGACGTAAGCTTCAAGGTTAACGGACACCGGGTGAAGCACTACGAACAAGGAGTCTGTTGTGAAGAAGGAGAGGATGTACCCCTCTCAAACATTTAAAAATTTAAAAGAAGGGGTACGGGTTTAAGCTTTCAACCCAGATAAGGAAAGCGGTGTGAAGAAAAGACATTGATTTTTGTTCGGTTGGTTTGTAATAATTTTAAGACAATTTAATTTTATGTTGTGTGTTAAATAAATAATAAATAATAAAAATAAAAATCATCAACGGAAAAACAAGAGAAGGAAAAATGCCACAGACGAAGATCGCGACCCGATCCACAAGCCCATAGGAGCGCGATGGCTAATGGACAGGAAGGGCCCAAGCCCGTAATTTCACAGATCGCAACCCGATCCAGTAGTGGATCGCGACCCGACGACGCACAAGGGTTAAAAGTAGATCGGTCATATTGGTTTCAACTTTCACCCCACAATCGCATCCCGATCTACACGGTAAATCGCGACCGAGGCTTTTTCCAGTTTTTCTAGATTCGTAATCATCAAGCAAGGTATGTAAACCCTCGATTCCTTTTCGATTTACATTACGAAATTGGTAGATATTTTGTGATAATAGAAATAAAATTAGGTTTTATTTGATTCTCGGTTTTGAATGTTATTTGCCCATATAGATGTTAGATCTATCCGAGAACTAAATAAACTAGTTAAAACCCTCTTAGATAGTTAAGTTTTGGCTTGAAAAATGAGTAAAATCGGAATGTTAGGTCGGATATTCAAGGATCGCGACCCGATCCTTGATGTTCTTCAACCATTGCGTCCCTACTTATGAATGAACCATGCATGTGTTCAAGGATCCCGACCCGATCCTTGAAGAAATTCATCGATCGCGACCCTACGGTTGAATGTCCCATGAACTTGTTCATCGATCGCGACCCGATCATGGATATGGTTCAAAGATCGCGACCCTATGCTTGAAAGTCATCGGACTAAATCTTAGTCGCGTCCCTATAAATCTCGACCCGATGTTCAAAGCTCGCGACTCGGAAACCGACCCATCCGACGATCGCGACCCGATCCGGATGAAGATCGCGACCCGACATCGACCAGGATCCGGACTGACCATCCCGATTGCACCCTTGATCGCGACCCGACCCACAAGGGCATCGCGACCCGATCTCTGATCAGGGGAAAATTTTATTTTATTTTCAAGCTAATTCTTTTCTATTTTTATTTCTTATTTCACAGATAAATGGCAGGAAGAGGGGAACAAAACCCACCAGCCGAGGAGTTACCTTCGCATACATGGCTACAATTTCCAACAACAATTAACAATGCGAGGAGACAAAGATACTTTGGAGAACTGGGCAGGATTCATAAAAAAGACGTTCATGTGCCCCCCTCTCTGGATTAGGAATACGCGGCAACGATCGGGCTACACCACCGTTTGGCACAGTTCACAACAAAAATTCACGCCGCAACCGGATTTACATGCCATGCCTGGGACAGACTGTTCCACTTCCAGGAGCCCATATTCAGAGAGATCACTCTGGAGTTCCTATCCACTGTACAGTTCGAGCAGTACAGGGATTTATCGGATAGGACGGCTTTCTCTTTCAGGCTGGGAGGAGTTAGCCGCGAGTGCAGTGTGATGGAGCTAGGGATACGCCTAGGGCTGTATACATGGGAGGAGACCGCCTTGCCTATGTTTTCCACTTTCTTCGAGGCCTGCCTCAGGATCCCGCCAGCAGATTTCCGCCTGGCAGATGTTTGGGGTATGCTAGCCAATGAGGCATATGAGTCACACACCGCGGTGGAGAGCATGCTCCGCTCCCCTGTCCACCGTGTGCTTCACAGACTCATCGCCTCTACGGTTAATCACCGTAAAGGAGGCGATAAGGTGCCAGTTGACGATGTCTTCTATCTATGGTGCCTGACATCTGAGGGTGTGTGCCTCAACCTCCCATATACACTGGCTGTCTTCCTTTCCAGGAAGGCAAAAGGGGCAAAGAGGAATAGCCCCATCTCTGGAGGGCATCTTATCTCCAGGCTGGCCATATCATACGACATCTTCTCATCTCCACACGCACGGGGACTCACCGGGTCAGATCCTCATTTTATGAACAGGAGTTACCTATATCAGATGAGAGTGATCGATCAGGACGATCACAGTCGAGAGGAGGACCCTGTTGAGCAGGGAGAAGACATGGACGCACAGCCTGAGCCACAGCAGGATGTCCCAGAGCAGGAGATCGATTTACGCTTCCTATCCCAGCAGATCAGTAGGATGGATCTGAGTAGACAGCGTGATGCACAGAGGATAGAGAGCAGCATTCAGGGCATACAGCGCGACATCCAGATGATAGAGCGCGACATACTGCGGAGGCAGGTTCATGATCAGTGGGTGTCACATTCGATGCAGGGGTTCTACGAGAGTCAGGGTTACCAGCCCCCCATTCCATACCCGACTTATGTTCCGCCTGTCCCCACATGGTTTGAGCCACCAGATTTCCTGCAGGACTACGGTGATGGCGGTGGCACCTCAGGTTCAGCTTTTGATGATACTGATGATTGACTTTATTTTATTGTATTTAAATACATTTGGATTATTTGAATTTGAATTTTAGTGTGGTGTGTTTGTTTTTATTTATTGGTGTGTTTTTTTTTCATGGTGTGGTTAATATTTTCTCTGAGCATTGATACAGAATATAGGTTTAAACAGACGCTGGCATTCAGTTCAGCAAACTTCTTCTGTGGAATCTGTCCTTAAAACAGAACGACTCATTACCCAAGGGAAGTCCATTCCAATTAAACTCCTCTTTGATTTAAAAAGATATATACAATAAAATTATTGTATAAAATAAGTGTAGGGTAATTTAGTCAAACTGCAATTATTAACTAAGTCAAGTCAAAATTTTATCTTAAACATCTTTTCCAAAAAAATTGAACACTAAAAAGGTAATTGTTAAGAAAAATGTTTTGAAAATAAATTTGTAGGTTAAACTTAATTTTATGCTCTTATTTTCTAGTTTTTCATTATTTAATATAAAATTTAATTCCGTAAATGACAAGTAGTTAGAATGATAATTACAAAATGTTTTGCATAAATAACGAAATAGACCCGTTGAAAATCAGGATTTATCAAAACAGGTTGAGTCAGTTTCCCTAATCGCGCGAATGGTATGACTAAATCGAGGAAAACAAGCCTCGTTAAAAGAACTTCAAATGAGAAAATAAATCTAATGTAATGAAAAGCGAGAATCAAGTAATGTTACACCATAAGATTGAGACTCAGGAAGGAAATTCAATCAGTGGCCTTTGACATTCGACCAAGTAGACATAAAATGGGGCCCACGGGCATTTCTACTCCTTATTACCTAAAACCAACTGGTTTGGGATAATATTGTCGAAAGTTCGCTACACGGATGTCATCGAAAGTCATGGGATTTCCTTAGTGGCCTTTGGAATTTGAATTAGTAAACTCTGTACAGTTGTGAGTTGAAAATTTGTAATCAAGAGTTCCATAGAAAGTCACGAGTTTCAAAGGTGCGGTAAAAATAAATAACTTAACTTGATAAACCTAGTCCAGCATAATTTTTGGGAAACTTGACAAAAGATCTTGAGATAAAAAGAATTTTTAAGGGTGTATTCAATGTTATGTAAAAATGAGTATTTTTCAATCTAAACATTTGTCATTAATAGAAATAGATTTTATGTAAAATTTTGGAAGGTTAGAAATACACACATAAGACTAGGTATAATCTACTATGTTTATTCTTATAACCTTATTCTTAACATAGGTAAATAATGCTAGATCTATGATAGCAGTTGGAAAGTTGTTTGGATATCAATTGTCTTAGCTGGTTTTTAAATTATAGTTTGCTCGAGGACAAGCAAAATTCAAGTGTAGGGTATTTTGATATTGCCTCATTTATACATATATTTCGGGCAATATCAAGTGCTTAAATATGTGTTTTTGGTTTAATATCAAGATAAAAGGTACTTAATCATTTTAATTACCAAAACACAGGAAAAATTGCTTTATTGAGAAGAAGGAGCTGAATTCAAGCCTTGGAATGAAGAAAATGGAGTAAAAGATCTATCGGAAAAGGAAGAGCCAAAAAGAGCGTATTCTGGACGAAAAAACGAAGAATTAAGTCAAACAGACCATAGATCGCGACCCTATCACCATGAGGATCGCGACCCTATCTTCTGACGAATGCGTGACAATTGCTGACCAAAGGATCGCGACATAGGGCTCAAAATCGCGACCTTACAGAGATCGCGACCCGATCTCCTCGAGGATCGCGACCCTACCCACCAACTACAGTCCACTGAGTCGGGGAAGTGGCCTACTGAGATGCGCACTATCTTCACGATCGCGACCCGATCCTCTATAGGATCGCGACGCGATCCTCGCTGGGCAGTAGTATAAATAGAGGCTTTCTCTTGTTGTTTTGGACACACAATTCAGATCACAAACTCTTTACCTGGAGAATCACCCTCTATCTCTCTGCTCTCGACCTCCCTTCTCAAGGAATGAAGCTCTGCTAACGGTGGTAACGAAGAACGATCAAGAAACATCATTGCTCGGATATTCGGTTTGCTTACTATGTTTAACTTTCTTATATATTCAGTGTGTTGCATATCTTTGATTATGGAGTAATTCCATTGTGCTTTTACTTAGAGTAGATGAAACTTATAATTATGTTTTGATTGATATAAAATCGGATATTGCAAGTTTAATAATTTACTTTGCATGTTTATTTAACCGACTAATGTATATTAAGAACCTATCTTTGAAACTTATAACTGAATTATATTTAGTATAGCTGACCATTCTTGCTAAATTAATTTGTATCATAATATATATATATATATATATATATATATATATATATATATATATATATATATATATATATATATATATATATATATATATATATATATATATATATATATATATATATATATTTCATGTATATATTTATGACTAGTGATTGACCAAATCCTAGGTTAAGTTACAAAGAAAGAATCTTATATGCATTTGTTTTAATTGTATTAGTGGACCAAACTATACATCTTATTTTGATTTTCATGACCATTGATATCAAAAGAAACAAATAAATCATGCAGAGTATGAATAAATAGAATGATCAATTGGAGTAATTAATTTACAGGACCAATGAGATTAATAAACCCTTTTTAATCATAAAATTGGATTGTTGGACCAAGACATCTAATTAACTTAGAAATCGGTATTTAACTTGTTAATATCCATTACACATTATTATCAATCAGAATATTGTTATAAGGAGTAATCACCTCTGAGTAAAAAGCATATTTGTTCAAACTATCCTTTCGGCTTAACTTCAACCTTGTTACCATTTATTTACTTGTAATTCTTTATTTATTTGATGACACGATCTCTTCACTATTACACAAACCCCCCCCCCCCCCTCTTATCTCTTTTGTTGTCATTATAAATTATTAATTGATAATTGATTTTCTTCAATTTAAACCAATTCCCTTGGGTTCGACCCGGACTTACCATTGCTATATTACAACCGATTAGGTACACTTGCCTAGTTGTGTTGTTTTCATTCATGGTATCTCCCTGTTATAAATTCAAAACTTATGAAAAGACATTACAAAGACAATATTGATCCTCAGTATTCCAAAAATAAGTGATATCATTTTTGGTATATAAAATATGTATGTCTGAAAACACATCACTTGGCTAGTTAGAGAATTCTAACCATAACTACTCCCTTCCTCGTCCTTTCCATTTATTGATCTTTTACTCCTTAAGTACCTAAGAAGTTTATTCGCATTTTATTAATAACATGTTATACTTTAACAACATGTAAGGACCACTTTGCTATGTTCTAATAGACTCTTATCACAATATTCTTGTGATATTCATCCCTTAGCATACCCTTTTACTTGTTCTTATTATCATTTAAATAACATTTTATTGACCATTATACCCTTGAAAAGTCACATACACAATTTAGACCCATTTTTCATGTTTTCATGCTCCATAACACTTATAAGACCAATTAGAGACCAAGGCTACAAGGCTAGGGGCAAAATAGACTCTTTACCGAGGGTTACACGGCCATGTTATATTTCCCTTAGAAGTTACACGGCCATGTAACTTCCCAGGCCCTTCATAACTTCAATTTTGCACTAAAAATCATGATTCATGTATCGAGCTCGTTTTATATCCAAACTTCACCAAATTTTGACCATAGGTTCTATTGACCCTCTATTATGTCAAGAACATGTTTTCACTTCTATTAAGTCTTATTTAGTCCATGACTTAATGGTTAAGACCATAGGATGTCACAAGAGCTCTAAAGAAGCTCATATGCGCATCAACTCAAATTTTAAAGTCTAGTTTTGTCTATTTTCTATCCATATGCTTATATAACCAATGGATGATTTAATTTAAGGTTTTTACTAGCCAAAACATACTTTGTTAATTACCAATTCATGATTTCCATTAACCATTTCCATGGGTTTCATTCATGGAATCACCAATTCCATTCCACCCGATAAATTTCAGTTTTTATTCGAACTTCCATTTTATTAATTGAAATTCTTAGCAAAACCACTTCTAATGGTTTCTTCATACTTAAAAATCATTTATGACTCATTCTAACCAACCCTTTATGTCAAATTAACACTTTGATCCTAAACTCAAATTTCTAGGGTTCAATTACACATGAAATCACCAAACTTGATTTTAAGTTATCCATATGTTGGATAATGATCAAGTTGTGATTAGAAACATGAACCAACTACTTTTACCTGTTTTTAAACCATGGAATCATGGATTCCAAGTTTCTTCCAAAAATTTCCATTTCTAACCTTTTTACATAAAATCTGAAATTACTTAAATTTTATCAACTAGGAATGATTTATTACTTCTATTATGACATATTAGACTTATCAAGAACCATTAAGACCAACTTGTTCTTACAAACCCGTTAGTTAGGGTTCTTGAGCTCAAATTCTCATTTCTTGATTTTAACACTTTCAATGGTTAAAGTAGGTTTAGATAGTAATTAAGACACAAATTAAGGCTAGGAATCATAGGATAATCCTCCTCTAGCCACTGAAATTTTGAAGCTACAGTAACCTACTCACAGGAAATGGGTTAAACAACCCTAAAAACAAGTTTACTAACCTTAGAAGGCTTGGAATTCTTCAATTCCAAGTTAATTTCATCCATCTCCACTTCAATTCCTCATGACCTTCACGACCCGACCTCCTTAGCACTCTCTAGAATCTGCTCCCGTGTTCTATGAACTAGGAGAATATATTTCTCCTATTTATACCTCCTCACTTTACACTAATGACAATCTAGCCCCTTAAGTTCCATTTTTCCCAAAATGGCACAAAGACTCATTTTATGACATTATAAGTTTTATTTTATTTAATTCTTACCTCACAATATATTTTCTTTACATAAAATTCATTTGTGTGCCAAATGACCATTTTGCCATTTTTTATTAAATTCTACTATTACGACATTGTTCAACCCAACTTTATATATGTTTATTTTATAGTTTTTACCACTATTTTCGGGTTCTTACAATGACTGATCATATAAAGAGAAACAACATTAGATTGAAGTCCATAATCAACAAACATACCACATAAAATAAAACTAAAACTATAGTTTACTTCTTAATACTAAATAGTAAATAGTTAACTCCTTAACTGTCACATTTAGGGATAGATGGACTAAAATGCTAGAAGAAAACATAATTGACAGATCATATATATAGAAAAACAATGCTAGACTAAAAAAAATACCAGATTAAAATTCATTTGATAATATACTTCTTATTAAATGAATAATTAAACAAAAGCCCATCATTGATACTTACTAAAATGTTTGGTTTTAATCAATATATCAAAATGATAATTAGTTTCCTAGCTACTTGGTATATTCTTAAAAGAATACGGAAATTTCTATTACATACAAAAATATATAAAAACTTTACATTTTTTTATGGGGCATATATCATGTATAAAATGTAGGGCTGAGCAAAAACCGAACCGAAAACCGAAACCGCGCCAAAAACCGCATTTACCGCAACCGCAAAACCGCAAAAAACCGAAACTGCAAAAACCGCAACCGCAAAGCATGGTGCGGTGCGGTTTTAGCTTGAAAAACCGCATAAATTTACCGAAACCGCACCGCAAAATTTATTATATATTTAAATTTTATATATATAATTATGATAATAGAAAGTTATGTTTAATAATAACACTAATTATGATAAGAGAAAGTTAGACAAATGGTCTATTTAACATAATTACAAAAATTTGACACGCATTGATTAAAATATATATTAGGCAAAAAGCAAACTAAAAACAGAAGCTTATCTATGTATCTATGAAACATTCCCCAGCTTTTTAAGTTTAGCGTCAAATTTGACACGCATTGATTAAAATATATATTGGATAGGTTTTTCAAAGTTTTTCTAAATGACTTTTATGTATTTGAGCTTTGCTGTTGTTGACTTCTTCTAAATGACTTTTACGTATTTGAATCTTTAAGTTTTTCATATTACTAGTTTGTAGTTTGGATGCTTTTAGTATTTGCGGTTTAAAACCGAAACCGCACCGCTACAAACCGCAACCGTAAAATAAACCGCAAAAACCGTACCGCAAAAAAACCGCAACATATGGTTTTACACAAATAAAAACCACACCTATAGTGTAGCAATGGAATATAGGTTGTGGATATTAGAAATCATTAATGAGTACATCAATATCTCCAAAATATCATTTGTTTTACTGCATAAAAATATCATTCATTTTACAGCAACGACGAGTGAGAATTTATGAGAACACTCGATTGGAACTAAAAAGTGAACTGATATAAAGATAATATCGTCAAGACAAAAATATTCTTTGCCATACTGAATATTGTCGATGAAATCGATTACCTTGGTTAACACTAATGTTGAATATTATCGAATAAGATGAATGCACATGCTAAAATAGTTATCACATCACATTTAGGGATTGATGGATTACACATGCTAAATAATTAACTCGTCAACTATTAACAGTCACATTTATCGATACATGAACTAAAAGTGTTAAAATAACATAATGACTGTAACACCCCGTCCCTTATACAAAATATTAACAGAACAATTTACAGGTTGAACATCTTACAAAAAAAATTTCAACCTTGAGATAGGGTGTCACAAGTTCAATACATCACTATAATTTAAACATTTAGTTACATACTTTGGTCAAACTAGGACTCCTGCTTCTCTAATGCATCTTCTAACGCTTTCCACCGCTACCTGAGTACATAGCATTTTAAAAATAATATACGTAAGACAAAAAGTCTCGTGAGTAATACGGGTTTTAGACCCAAAATAATATTCATACTTCAAACAATACATTCAATAATACTTTGCATAATTTTCTTTAATCCTTATTTCACTATGAGCGCACCCGTATTATTTCTTCCCTTGATAGAATGGAACAAATCCATATATCCATCCAAATACCATTTCTTCCCTTGATAGAATGGAACACATCCATCCAACCAAATACACCCGAGACAACTACTTCACGACGGGATGTACCATCTAAGTAGTGTCTTTTGACCTCCCCTCACTAGGGTGAGATCCTTGTCCGGACATCTTTCTCATTACATTGCCATGGCTCTTTCATTTCATTAACCACTGCATTTTACATTTATATTTCATGTATATTATATATATATATATATATATATATATATATATATATATATATATATATATATATATATATATATATATATATATATATATATATATATATATATATATATATATATATATATATATATAACCATACTTGCAAGACTCATTTCATAGTAAGCACTTTCAATTCATAAAATCATTTTGACTTCAAAACATTTTTCATAAAACTTGTTTTGCTATGTACTCAAGAAAATCCACATATTACTCACCTTGGCTAGTTAGAGAATTCTAACCATAACTACTCCCTTCCTCGTCCTTTCCATTTATTGATCTTTTACTACTTAAGTACCTAAGAAGTTTATTCGCATTTAATTAATAACATGTTATACTTTAACAACATGTAAGGACCACTTTGCTATGTTCTAATGGACTCTTATCACAATATTCTTGTGATATTCATCCCTTAGCATACCCTTTTACTTGTTCTTATTATCATTTAAATAACATTTTATTGACCATTATACCCTTGAAAAGTCACATACACAATTTAGACCCATTTTTCATGTTTTCATGCTCCATAACACTTATAAGACCAATTAGAGACCAAGGCTACAAGGCTAGGGGAAAAATAGACTCTTTACCGAGGGTTACACGGCCATGTTATATTTCCCTTAGAAGTTACACGGCCATGTAACTTCCCAGGCCCTTCATAACTTCAATTTTTGCACTAAAAATCATGATTCATGTATCGAGCTCGTTTTATATCCAAAATTCACCAAATTTTGACCATAGGTTCTATTGACCCTCTATTATGTCAAGAACATGTTTTCACTTCTATTAAGTCTTATTTAGTCCATGACTTAATGGTTAAGACCATAGGATGTCACAAGAGCTCTAAAGAAGCTCATATGCGTATCAACTCAAATTTTAAAGTCTAGTTTTGTCTATTTTCTATCCATATACTTATATAACCAATGTATGATTTAATTTAAGGTTTTTAATAGCCAAAACATACTTTGTTAATTACCAATTCATGATTTCCATTAACCATTTCCATGGGTTTCATTCATGGAATCACCAATTCCATTCCACCCGATAAATTTCAGTTTTTATTCGAACTTCCATTTTATTAATTGAAATTCTTAGCAAAACCACTTCTAATGATTTCTTCATACTTAAACATCATTTATGACTCATTCTAACCAACCCTTTATGTCAAATTAACACTTTGATCCTAAACTCAAATTTCTAGGGTTCAATTACACATGAAATCACCAAACTTGATTTTAAGTTATCCATATGTTGGATAATAATCAAGTTGTGATTAGAAACATGAACCAACTACTTTTACCTGTTTTTAAACCATGGAATCATGGATTCCAAGTTTCTTCCAAAAATTTCCATTTTTAACCTTTTTACATAAAATCTGAAATTACTTAAATTTTATCAACTAGGAATGATTTATTACTTCTATTATGACATATTAGACTTATCAAGAACCATTAAGACCAACTTGTTCTTACAAACCCGTTAGTTAGGGTTCTTGAGCTCAAATTCTCATTTCTTGATTTTAACACTTTCAATGGTTAAAGTAGGTTTAGATAGTGATTAAGACACAAATTAAGGCTAGGAATCATAGGATAATCCTCCTCTAGCCACTGAAATTTTGAAGCTACAGTAACCTACTGACAGGAAATGGGTTAAACAACCCTAAAAACAAGTTTACTAACCTTAGAAGGCTTGGAATTCTTCAAATCCAAGTTAATTTCATCCATCTCCACTTCAATTCCTCATGACCTTCACGACCCGACCTCCTTAGCACTCTCTAGAATCTGCTCCCGTGTTCTATGAACTAGGAGAATATATTTCTCCTATTTATACCTCCTCACTTTACACTAATGACAATCTAGCCCCTTAAGTTCCATTTTTCCCAAAATGGCACAAAGACTCATTTTATGACATTATAAGTTTTATTTTATTTAATTCTTACCTCACAATATATTTTCTTTACATAAAATTCATTTGTGTGCCAAATGACCATTTTGCCATTTTTTATTAAATTCTACTACTCCCTCCGTCCCAAAATGATAGTCCACTTTCTCATTTTCAAAGTCAAAGCTTGTTAGTTTTGACCATCAATATTTTCGTTGTTATTATATAATATTTGATACAAAATATATGAATGGATTTGTGTTGTAAATGTGTTTTCATTGGTATAGTTTTCATCTAATATTATATAGCACAAAAAATATATTTACGGTCAAACTTGACAAACTTTGACTTTGAAAATGAGAAAGTGGACTATCATTTTGGGACGGAGGGAGTATTACGACATTGTTCAACCCAACTTTATATATGTTTATTTTATAGTTTTTACCACTATTTTCGGGTTTTTACAATGACTGATCATATAAAGAGAAACAACATTAGATTGAAGTCCATAATCAACAAACATACCACATAAAATAAAACTAAAACTATAGTTTACTTCTTAATACTAAATAGTAAATTAGTTAACTCCTTAACTGTCACATTTAGGGATAGATGGACTAAAATGCTAGAAGAAAACATAATTGACAGATCATATATATAGAAAAACAATGCTAGACTAAAAAAAAATACCAGATTAAAATTCATTTGATAATATACTTCTTATTAAATGAATAATTAAAAAAAACCCATCATTGATACTTACTAAAATGTTTGGTTTTAATCAATATATCAAAATGATAATTAGTTTCCTAGCTACTTGGTATATTCTTAAAAGAATACGGAAATTTCTATTACATACAAAAATATATAAAAACTTTACATTTTTTTATGGGGCATATATCATGTATAAAACATTAAAATGTATAAAAACTAAAAAGCGATATCCGTCAATTTTGTGGTAGTCTTTTGTTAAATTGTAGTCTTAAGAGTGGAACATGTGAACACAAAACCCTAATTTTATTTGTGCGCCACCTTCGTCTCTTCCTCTTGCGCCTCTTTCCTCCAATCGGCCCTCTCGATTTCGCATCCATAAGCGATTCAGGTACAACTCTGTGTCTATGCGTTTATCGATCTGTGATTTGATTGGCCAAGAAGAAGAGTATCAGCCATCCAGTAGCCCTTTGCTTTGTCGCCGCATAATCAAAATTTGGAGAGAAAACGCTCGAGATTAGAAACTGTAAGTTCAATAGTATATTTCAATTTATGAGCTTTCTGGAATTTTTGGGATTTTGATTAAATTCAGTAGCATTCATATGTTTATATCCGTAGTTGAATTCTTTTTGAATCTGTAGATACCAAGAGTTTTTGTATGTTAAGTTGTAGATCATTCAAAAATGCCTTTTTGGTCGTGTCGAATTAAATTTGTATTCTAGAAGAATAACGACCAAATTAAACTACATGATAATGAACTTTTGCCGTATGCTTTTATTGTGACTAACTGATTTTTTCTTTTATTTGTTAGAAATTTAGAAGAAAGAGGAGTCCAAGAAACTCATTAGGCTGAATCGTTGTTCCAATTGGGAGAAAGGAAACAACTATGCTTTTTTTATTTTTCCGTCAATTATGAGCTAATGACCAGGAAGAAGAAGGGAGAGGGAGAGCTTGCTCTCTTTGAGCGTATTTGTTTTCTTTTCATAAACATAGACAAGATGAGATTTTATAGTGATTATCTTGCATTGATTATTGGAATGGGTGGTCTCGGAATAATAGCTGTGGCTGAAGTCGATCTTCAAGGTAAAAAACTCGATTCATTCATTGTATTTTTTCTAATTTACTTTGCAACTTAATATTGTATTTTGTTTCGTGCAAATCAAACGTATAAAAGAGTTCATGACATATTAATATTTAATACTAAAACACAACAATTGTTATTACATCCTAAGTTTTATAAGCAAGTCACGAATTAGTTTTTCTTTTTATATATGTTACTTCCTAAGATTCTGA
Organism: Cichorium intybus; assembly: GCA_023525715.1. Classification (NCBI taxonomy): domain Eukaryota; kingdom Viridiplantae; phylum Streptophyta; class Magnoliopsida; order Asterales; family Asteraceae; genus Cichorium; species Cichorium intybus. The sequence goes on along the minus strand of CM042013.1, from coordinate 108,604,264 downwards.
AAAATTATCGTTTGTAGAAAATGTTATTTATTGCTAAATGCAAGAATTAACAATGTTTTTCTACTTTTTTTTTATTATCCTATTTTATTTCCATTTTTTCTTATTATAACATTGTACTTCGAAATTCTTTAAAGCAACGTTGTAGGAAGTTAGGCATAAAAAGTTGGCCTTGAAGACAGATTAAGAGTTTACAAACTCTTATTAATCATACTCAATTTAAAAATTGCATTTTTTTTCTCCATAATTTTAATACCATGAGGTTGTAATGACTGAATGTATTTATGCAACAGGAATTGGATAATAATCCTAGTGGAGCAGCCGTAATACTTGGTATAGAGAACGAGAAAAGAGCAATAGTCGAGGGTTCCAGTTCGAAGATAACTGATACCCCAAAGAGATTGAGGCAAACTGTCTTTAGGAATGTTTACAAGAAACGAAAGGTTGAGAAGATGGAGGAAGCTTCATCAGGGACCCATACACAACAACATCTTTGCCGTCCGGTTCTGCTACATGTAGTATAAATATTGATTTACTTGGGCATGTAAATGATGAAAGTTCACATCCTATGATAGAAGGTATGTCCATTCCTATTTATCAGGAAAGTCCAAGTCAAGTACCTTCTAATGAAGATCGAAGTTTCTTAGATCAGGAAGATCTTTATTCTATTGTATTTGCCTCTTAATCTAAGTCTTAGACATTGCTTATTTTGTAATATGTATATGGTAGTTGTTTTCTAATAGGATTAATTTAATTTAAGCAATCTATATGTCTATGGTGGTTGTTTTTCTAAGGTACTAAGTATTATAAAATACTTTTTTTAGTTTTAGATTCTGTTTTAGAGTTTCTTTGTATATGGTTTTTAGTAAGTTTTTAGACTTGTTGTTCACTACGACTATTCCTAAGTACATGTTAGTCACACCTTGGATCAACACAGTTGATCACACTTTATCTATCATATGTATGATTGCATAACTATCTAGGCCTACTCGTAGTGTTCAACTCATCTTATTACTCTTGTATTGTTCCAGTTATGAAAATGTTCTAGTATGTATGTATTTGTACTTATACTTTATAAAAATATCATTGTATTTTAAAATTATATTTTGTACGAAATGTTTTATAGAGTTTTAATCCCATTGTATTTATAGTTGTACATTTTAAATAGATTGATATACTTAGTTCACTATAAACAATGTTCTGATACCAATGTGTCACACCCCCAAACCACGATGGCGGAATCGTCTGATGGTGGATGACTTCATGAACAATATCATAACAACGTTTGTACAATAGTGATCAAAGCAAACACATCCATCATATACATAATTATAAATGTTACAAGAGTTCAAAAGATTGTACGTTTCAAATACAATCACAATATGATATCAAAATACATAGTATGACGCCATAGTGAACCATTGTCAAAAACTTGTAGTTACCTGATTTATCAATTTTCTGAGAATACAAGTAGTTTGAAAGAGTGTCAACATTACGTTTGTGAGTTCATAAGATTTTTATATGAGAAAATCCAGTCTTTTTTCGTTGTAAAGAGATAGTGTTTGAAACCAGAAAATCCAATATTTTCTTATAAATGAGTCGTAGTCTTAAAAACCCAAGGACCGAAAATGTATAAGTGTTCTATACTTGAAAATAGTATTATTCTTATATGAAACCATGTGAATACATGTTTATTCGTAGATTAATTGTAGATCTAATTCTGTAAAACCTTTACGTAGGTAAAATCGTATTTTATTTGTATCTTACTGAATTGTAGTTTTAATTTCCATAAACCAGTTTGTATAAGTAAAATTTTACTTATATTTGTAATTTGTTAGAATGTAGTTTTAATTCCATAAAACTTGTATGAGAAATCCATTTCCTTGTAAAATATAGTATCGTAACCCAGAAAATCCAATATTTTCTTATAAATGTGTTGTAGTCTTAAAAGGTTCAAAGACTAAAAATGTATAACGTAAGTTGTATTATAGTATAAAACTATTTGAAGTGTATATTTTCTACGTAAACAAAATGTATAGTTAATTTCCCAATGTGAGACACCCTATAACCATACTGCGACATGTTATGCCTGCTGCGACGTTATTCAAGCGTCGGAATGTCATGACATTTGTCACCCTTGACCCGTCGGTCGTAGTTGTAGCTAGCAACCATAGGTGCGGGGTTGTCAATCCCGTATAGATCTATACACAATTATCACGTTCTCTTACCGAGACTCTGGTTATAAATTCAGGACTTATAGTATCATGCTTAAATAAGCACTAGTAAAGACCCATCTCACAAAAATATATATATTCAATCAAATTGTTTACGTAAAATTTGTATATGAAAAAACCTTGTATTTGTCCATTATCATTTTTCCCATAATAATATTGTAATGTATAATAATTATATATTTTTATATAATTATTTTGTCTTGTTCAAAATGTCATAGTAATCTTTGTATCCACAAACTATTCCTATAATAGTTTATTTTTAGTGTTTTGTCGTAAAAAGCATATATTTACGAATATATGTGAAGTAAATTATTTAAATGATTATAAATAACATCTTTTAGAATATTTTTCATAATAGTGGTGTAATAAATTGGTTATACTCTTTATTAATTCCAATATAATACTTCATGACTATCAAATAAAGAACGGTCATGTAGAAATATAACGTCTTTTAGAATATTTTTACCGTTTTTCTATCATAACTTTTTATATATAACGTTTGGTAAAAATATAACGTTTTGTAATATTTCGAAGAGTTTTGAATTTTACCGTTCACTATTCACGTCGGATACTATTGATGCTGGATCACTATTCACGTCAGACACTATTCATGCCGGATCACTGTTCATACCGGACACTATTCACGACTTAAAAAAATAATTTAATTTTATTTTATTTTAAAAATATCTAACTTAATAGCGTTTGTTCGTATAATTGTTTTGAATTAGCGTATATAATATCCAATAATACATTGTAGAGGTTATGGAATTTATATTTTAACATATTGACCTATCATACGTTTTGGTTGACTTGAGTTAACTTTCATTGACCAAATTTTGACAGTTGTCACACTATGCTCTGATACCAACTTGTAACGTCCCAGTTTTTAAACAAATTTAAAAATAAATAATAAAATAATTTCAGTAAAAACACATTATATTTTATAAACATTCGTAACTCAAAATCTTTAGTTATTCCAAAAATATTCAATATCAAATCAATCCAACCGCAGAAGTCAAACTAGGTAAAGTCAACTCAATATAAATGTTCAAAGGAAGCAGCATCAGTGTGTACACGTCACCCCTTGCCGTCACCCACATCTAAAGAACCTGAAACAGTGATTTAATAGGGAAAGGGTAAGCACATAGCTTAGTGAGTTCCAATACATACACGACATATCAGTCACACATACTCTACCCCTATCAAGTAGGACACAACCATACAACACAGTAAAATAAACACATAGTCTAGTCTACCCCACCCAATACATTAAGTCATGCTCCACGCTCAGCACTCCGAGCCGCGCATACTCTGTTCGTCGAGCCGTGCGTATCCGCTCAGTGCATCTTGCCAGCATCTCTATATTGCTCAGTGCGTCGAGCCAACCTATTGCTCAGTACGTCGAGCCACCATATATTGCTCAGTACGTCGAGCCCATATCATCTACATACTAGACCTAGACCCGTCTAGCACCAACTATAGACTAGTACTAACCACACACTAACATATCAACACACACTAGACGTCCAAATGAGTTGATACTATCCACATACATCCTATAAGAACATACGAGCTACATTAAAGCACATATACAATACATACAACAATAAACAGATATAGCATCAAGATTTTATCAACAACCACTACTACAGCAAAGGATGAAAGATATCAGTACAATGTAGTGAGAAACTCACCTGATATGTAGAAGTAGGTCGCACACACAAGCACGTGATACTCATGAACTCTCCTTCTTCCCCGAACGTACATTCCACGTGGTACTGCTTAGAACGAATTAACGTTTACATTTATTACTTATAATTATATAAGTATACATGTATTTTCCCGATACCCGACACGTACCGTGTCCCACTATACCCTCCCTTTATCTTATAAATACATCAATGAGGTTATTAATTATCCTTAATAAGAATATATAGGACCGAGCACCCACTACAAACTCTAAGCCGCAACCAAGACCAAAAACCACGAAAGAATACTTGACAGCAAAGTTGAATTTTTGACCCACGACAAGATTTGTAATATTAAACCAAGGAGAGGCTGAAAATAAAATCCAATAAAAGTTAAGGGCAGACTAGACCCAAGGAAAAGGTCACAAGGCCTGACCTCAGGTCAAAATCATTCTCCAATAACAAATGACAAATCCCCAAACTTGACTAATTTGATCAGTCCACCCATTTGACCACCTCTCAAAGATGTAACCAAAACACGAAATAGGTAGAGAATTAGGTTCAGAATTTTTGTAGTAAACAACTAGACACTTAGAATGAACTTTTCCCACTGGTCTTGTCCCCAAACCATTTGTGTACATTTAACTATGAATTTTTGAACACGTAATTCTCAGTACAACAACTACCTAGACCAGTCAGTGAAGATTGCAACTTTCACATGACGTAGTGTCCAAGTTAATCCAAGGGCTTCTGGACCTAGAAACTACACACCTACTCCTTTCCAGAAATGTATGGCTCATCCTAATTGATCAAGTACAAGATTTTACACGAATTTTCTAAGAACATGTCCAAAACAGTGAAAATCTGAAAATGACAAACATGACATTAGGGTCTAAGGTTTCAACTCCTAAACCCATTAAGTCCCTTCATTAAGACCTTTGAGGTCTGAAACATCAGATGAGGAGCATCAAAAACACATACACACACCCACACACCACGATGGGTATGTGGTGATGGTGATGGATTCAGCTAGAAGGAGGACGAACAAGAGAAAAAAACAAAAGAGAAACTTGTGTACCTTTAATCTCCAATCTACAACCCACACACTCAATATTCGATCAGCTACAACCCCACTTGAGCACTCCTAGAGCAGCAAGAACACGACACCAGGAAGCAAAATTGATGGGAGGAACAAAAGAGGAAGTTACGGGTAGGAGATGGAACACAACATGTCACACCCTGAAACCGTAATGGCGGAAAAGTTCGAGGGTGGATGACTTTATGTACGATATCATAATAATGTCAAGCAATAATGAATCCAAGCAATCACAACCATCATAATATAATTGTAAAAGTTACTTAAGTTCAATGTTGTTATTTCCGTTACAATTACATAAGATTCAAAAATACATAATTTATGACGTCATAGCATCTCATCGTCATTGCTTGCGAACCTGTTTACTGGTTTCCTGAGAATACAAGTAGTTTGAAAAGCGTCAACAATAAAGTTGGTGAGTTCATAAGTATTTTGTATAGAAGTCCCTTTGTGATAAATCGTAGTTTTGAAAACTCAAGAAAATCCAATATTTTCTATATTTAGAAACGTAGTAAGTCTGAAAATCCAAAGATTTAAATGTAGGTCAATAAGTAGCACTTATAAAAGAAAATGTAAGTTTTTAACGTAAACATTCATTAAGGGGTGAATCGTTTTTCCATTGTGAGGCATCCTATAACCATACTATAGACTAGTTGGCCTGCTGCGACGTTCTTCAGGCGTCAGAAATGTTATGACAGTTGTCACCTCAGACCTGCCGGTCTAGCTGTAGCTAACAGCTCAGGTGCGGGGTTGTCAATCTCGTATAGATCTATACACAATGTCATGCTCTCTTACCGAGATTTTGGTTATAAATTTCAGGACTTATAGTGTAAGTACTAAAAAGTATTGTGAAGACCCGTCTCACAAAAATGTATGTATCATAGACCCGCTTACGTTTTGTAGTTAAGAAAAGCTTTTGTCTTTCGTCGTTACTTTTAATTCCCAAAATAACGTTGTATGTAGTTTAAATATATATGCATATTCCCATATAAATAAACTTTGTATCGTTTCATTGTAGTGGAAAAACTGAGTATCCATAAAGGTATAAACTATTCCTATAATAGTTTATCTCAGGCACTGTTTGTCGAAATGAACGAGTTCTAGTGTATATAATATAACAGTTTAGTTTAGAGCTATAAGTTTTGCGAGGTAGGGGTATGGTTGGTACCTATCGTTTGAAATCACGCGGTATCGTGTGAAAGGTCTGATTTCGGAATGATGGTTCGAAATCAGGAACTATTTTGTATGAGATAATAGTTTGTACGAGTGTATTTTAGTTGTAATAGCATAATATCTTGTATTCTCCCCCTAAAAGTTTCTGAAAAGTAAAAATGGAGGGGTATGAGGCTCACCCTTGAAGCGTGAGTTGTCGAGAAAAGAGTATTGGTTTGGGAGTTCGTTGACAGAAACCAAGACTTGGGCCCTTCGGAACCTTCGGATAAAGCTATTACCCGATGGTTCCACGAAATGTCAGTGCGTGTAAATGAAGTATAAGCTGTGTATTATCGTGTAGAATCATCAAGGAAAACTAACTTACCAAGGATATGAGGTTTTACACCGAGAAAAATGGCAGAGGATGGCTGTTCACGGTGGTGCTGTTGAGGCAGTGAGTAGAGAGAAAGGTGGTGGAAGTTGAGTGTTGAGAGAAAGTTGAGGGGAAAGTTGAGAGAAAATCTGATGAGTTCGTAGGTTTATGGGTTCAATGAGTATGGGAACCGATTAAAAGAGGGGTTAGTTATGCTTTATGTCAAATCACTTAGTCCTAGGTGTACTTAGTAGCAGTTGACCTTGTGATTTGATTGATGTTTGCATTGGAACTTGTTATTTAGCAGATGTTAGGAGTGAGGATTTAGAAGATGGTCTCCCATTAGGAAGTGGACATTGCATGAGTGGGGTAAGTTCTGGAGGCATGGAGTCCGAAAATGATACTTTCGGAACTCGTACAACAAGGATACAAGATTAAATCTTTCAACATTCTGATTATGAAGGTTGGGTTTTCGGAGAATTAGTTTTTGAATATCACTCGGAAACCTAAGCATTTTCTGAGTGTCATTTCTGAATCGAGTGGCAATTTCAGAGCATAGGGTTCCGAAATTAGAAGCTCCTACTTGGGAGTTCCGAGCTTGGTGGGTTTCCAAAGTCTGCCTCGAGGATTCGGAGAGTTGAAGGGTCTGAAAGTCGTATCCGAAACTAGAGGTTTTCGGAGGTAGTTTAGAGGTCGGGGACATCCTGAGAGAGTCTCCGAATGAGGATCAAGCGTCCGAAAATGGTTCAGTGTGAGAATGGATTTTTCGTACCTAGTGCGATCTCACAGCTACGTTTGTATAGTTTGCTAGGTATTTGTCTTGTAATTGTATACGCAGTATTATAACATCCAACAATACATTCTAATAGTTATGAATTTACTTTTCATTATGTGGGTAAACGTACTCTTTGTTTGGCTCTAGTTGACTTATGTTGACTATTTTTTTACAACTGTCACATCATCTACTCGTTAGAAAGAATTTCGTCCCGTAATTTTGCTCTTGAGTGGATGCTCAAGGGTTTGGGAAAAGATGTGGGTATTTTTGTTTCATTTGGTCTTCGCATTCCCAAGTAAATTCAGGTCCACGCTTGGCGTTCCAGCGGACTTTTACTATTTGTATGCGACTTTGCTTTGTTCTCTTGACCTCTTTGTCCCTGATTTCCACAGGTTCTTCAACAAAGTGAAAGTTCTCGTTCACTTCTATTTCTTTGAGTGGAACGACGAGAGTCTCATCAGATAGGAACCTCTTAAAGTTTGATACATGGAAGGTGGGATGGACGTTGTGGAGCTCTGGTGGTAGCTGGAGTCGGTATGCTACCGGCCCTATCCTGGCGAGGATCTCAAATGGTCCGATGTACCTGGGGTTTAGTTTCCCATGCTTTCCAAAGCGTATCATCCCTTTCCATGGCGATACTTTTAGTAATACACGATCGCCCACCTGAAATTCTAAAGGTTTGCGTCGCTTATCCGCATAACTCTTCTGCCGATCACGAGAGGCCTTCAATCGTTCACGGATTTGAACGATTTTCTCCGTCATCTCTCGGATGATCTCTGGACCGGTGAGAGTACTGTTGGCTACTTGTCCTCTGGCTAACTGTGTATCTCCCACGTCAACCCAACATAGAGGGGATCTGCACTTGCGTCCGTACAATGCTTCGAATGGGGCAACCTTTATGCTAGTGTGATAACTGTTGTTGTAGGAAAACTCCACGAGTGGTAAGTGGGTGTCCCATGCTTTGCCAAATTCTATCACGCAAGCCCTCTACATGTCTTCCAGCGTTTGAATAATCCGTTCACTCTGTCCATTCGTCTGCGGGTGGTACGCTGTACTCATGTCGAGGTTGGTTCCTAAAGCCTTCTGCAGCGATTGCCAGAATCGTGACGTGAATCGACTATCTCTATCTAAAATAATGGAGATTGGTGCACCGTGCAAACGTACAACTTCTTTGATGTATGTTCTTGTAAGCTTCTCCATTTTACCGGTTTCCTTGATTGGTAGGAAGTGAGCGGACTTGGTCAATCTATCGACGATCACCCATATGGTGTCTAGCCCACCAGTTGTCTTAGGTAACTTGGTTATGAAGTCCATGGTTATCCGCTCCCATTTCCACTCAGGTATCTTGGGTTATTGTAATAAACCCGAGGGCTTCTGGTATTCCACTTTGACTTTAGCACAAGTCAAGCATTTGCCCACATAAGTAGCGATTTCTGCTTTCATGTTTGGCCACCAATATAGCCTTTTGAGGTCTAAGTACATCTTGTCTTACCCAGGATGGATGGAGTATCTTGTCTTGTGTGCCTCGTTCATAACGACGTCCCTGTACCCACCGAATTTCGGTGTCCAGATCCGGTTCATGAGGTAACGGGCTCCATCATCCTTAACTTCCAAATTTTTCTCCATCCCTCGCAAGGCTTCACTTGCGACGTTTTCTGGTTTTTAGACCTCTAACTGGGCCTCCTTGATCTGTGTGGGCAAGTGGGAATGAATTGTCATTGTTAAGGATTTCACTCGGCGCCCTGAGTACTCCTTTCGGCTAAGGGCATCAGTTACTACGTTGGCTTTTCCTGGGTGATAACAAATTTCTCATTCATAATCACTCAACAGTTCCACCCAACTCCGTTGTCTCATATTAAACTCTTTCTGGTGGAGGATGTGCTGGAGACTCTTATGGTCAGTGAAAATTGTACACTTGGTACCGTACAAGTAGTGTCTCCAGATCTTTAATGCGAATACCACAGCTCCCAACTCGAGGTCATGTGTAGTATAATTGATCTCATGAGTTTTGAGCTATCTTGAGGCGTAAGCAATAACCTTTCCCCTTTGCATCAGCACGCAACCCAGACCCTGGTTTGATGCGTCGCAATAGACTACAAAATCCTTTGTTCCCTCGGGGAGGGACAGGATTGGTGCACTGCACAAAGCTTTCTTTAGAGTCTGGAAGGCGGTATCCTGTCCGTCTCCCTACTTAAATGCTACACCCTTCTGTGTCAGGGCGGTAAGTGGCTTTGCGATTTTGGAGAAATTTTGTATGAATCTTCGGTAATAGTCAGCAAAGCCCAGAAACTGGCGAATTTCTGTTGGTGTCCTTGGTGCTCCCCAGTTCTTGATGGCTGTGATTTTGGAGGGATCCACATGTATTCCTTCCTTGCTGACCATGTGGCCCAAAAGGTCCACTTTCAGTATCCAAAATTCGCATTTTGAGAATTTAGCATACAACTTTTCTGCTCTCAATGTCTCCAGGACTTGTCGCAGATGTTGACTATGCTCTTCCTTACTTCGTGAATAGATAAGTATATCGTCTATGAATACTATCATGAATTTGTCAAAGTAAGGTCTACACACATATCATTAGATCCATGAATATTGCGGGTGCATTAGTCAGTCCGAAAGGCATCACCACGAATTCATAATGTCCGTATCACGTTCTGAAGGTTGTCTTAGGAATATCTTCTTCCTGAATTCAAAGCTGGTGAAACCCTGACCTTAGGTCAATTTTTGAAAACTAACTTGACCCTTGGAGTTGGTAAAAAAGGTCGTCGATTCGAGGTAGCGGGTACCGATTTTTGATGGTGAGTTTGATAAGTTCTCGGTAGTCAATGCACATGCAGAATGATCCGTCCTTCTTCTTAACGAACAAGACCGGTGCTCCCCAAGGCGAGAAGCTCGGTCTGATGAATCCTTTGTTTAGTAGTTCGTTTAGTTGGTTGGACAATTCCAGCATTTCCGCCGGAGCTAACTGTCACACCCCGATCCTTGGCGAAATCGATCAAGGCGTGATATATTGTTCAAAGTCTCATGACAACTATGTTATAATATGATTAGATTCAATTAAATACTAAGTATGCAAACAAGATCCACAACATACAAATACAAATCCAAATACGAACAACATTTATTACATCAAATTTAAATAGTCATGTGTGACATCCGCCTAAAATGGATTCGGGTCAACGCAACCCAATTGGAAATTTAATAAACCCTACTCGAGATTTCTTGACGCTAATAGGATCAAAACCCTTACACTAGGATATAAATTGACGTTAATAACAATATAGCATAGTATAACGTTATAACTATAATAAAATTAAATTATGATACCATATTAAAATCAAATCAAAGTATGATGCTCTAACTAAATTAAAACAATCAAACTTGAATGCTATAATTAAACTTCAAATCAAAGTAGATTGTTATAATCAAATAATAACCTATTTTTTTTATAAAACTCTATTTTTATAAACACTACATTAAATTTTATAAAACTCTTAAGATGCTTGTGTTAGTGGGGAATTATGAAGACCACCAAAAGTAAAAGGTTATTCTCATTGTCTCCCACTCACACCTCCCATCATCTTTCCTTTCATTTTTCTCCCAACACATTATTCTCATCACCACTCAAACCACATCTATTCTTCCTCTCACTCTCAATATCGAAATTCCTCCTAGAAATCTTCATTTTTCAGCCAAGAATACTTCAATATAGTCAAATCTCCATCCCTCTTGAAGCATTCATCAATGTATGTTGTTAAAAGTTCCAAATTCATACATGAAACAAATTAAATCCACCAAAATATCTAAAACTCATTTTATGCATAAACCTGATTTTTCTCAGACTCTCATAAATAAAATAAGAAGTTCTGGAAATTTTCAGAAAACAACTTATTTTTATTGAATTACTATAATTATTGCAATAAAATATGGCAATAATTCACATAAAATACTTTTTGCAGTCAATAAATTCTGGGAACATTTTGGAACAACCCATATATTGAGTAAAGTGGATTTATAAAGTTTCATGCATTTATATTACTGTTTGATGCTTATTGTGTATTTTATTTTGTTGTAGATAAATAAATTGCAAAATATAGTTAGGTATGTTAAAATCTAGATTTTATATTTTTTGCACCTTATTAACATTTTAAAGACTCCATGGCAAAAGTTACAGATTTTTGTAAGAAGGTTTGCTTAATTGTCTTGATTCAATGTTTATTTAATGGTTTAAATTGATAATAAATAGCTACACAAGTCCAAAAATTATAAAACCTTATCAGAATATCATATATAACATGTTAATCATAAATAAAAAGTCTAATGAATTTCTCTTAATATTTTCCTATTATTTTGATTTTATTGATTAGTTAATAATGAAAAACATAAGAAATACTTCCCTTAGTCCAAAATATCCAAAATATTTACAATAGTCTCAATATAATGTTAGAAAACTATGGTTAATTTTCCAGAATTTTTGGGCATCATGTATTATTTTTCCCGAATTTTGTTTTGGTTTAATTATTAAAATACTAAATAAATACTAAAGCAGTTAAGAAAAATATTAAAATTTTACAGTAATTACTAATTTATGAAATAATGATTTTCTGATAATTTCAGAATGTTTCATTACTGTTTAGTATTTAAAACCATTTTCCTAAATATCTAAGCATTTAAAAATGCATTTTTAATGATTATTTCATATAAATAATTGTTTATAATATATAAAATCTGTAAATACTTATAATTTGACTAGTTATTATTTTAATAAGAAATTATTAAAATCTTGCCTAAAGTGAAGATATAAATCAATTAAGCAAAGTAATTAATTCAATTTAAAATTCATTTAACATATGAATACATTAATATTCAAAACAAAATTTGGATTATTGTTAATTCATCTAATATAAGAATATGTTTCTAATTATTTTTATTAATACTATATTCCCGTTTATCGATTCCTAAGCCAAAACTATTAATTATATTAGGTTCTACGACATTTTGACTCGAACCGTCTATCGTAGAACACGCGCATTCCTTATTGGACTAATGTGAGTAATCTACCCCATATTTTATAAATTTCAATACTTTTGGGGTGTATCATGTGGTTTTAATATGTTCCAACTTCATTTTATTATTTTTTCACCATTGAGACATTGTTGGGACATTTATACGTGAATCATTATTTGTATAATTATTGTTTGTTTACGCTACATGTACTTGTAGTGCATTACCATTTTTAGTCTAATCTCCATGACTATGCTAGTATTCTTGAGGTACGTTATGGACAATAATAGCGCTATTGGGTTGACCACCCCGCCTTGGGACGCTAAGGTGATTGATTGCACGTGGTTGAGTGTGTATGATGATTAGATGCTCCATCCTATATATATATATATACATATATATGTATATATAGGGTGAAGACTTATTGTTGTTGTTATCATTTGTTAATCAAATTTTGATTTATAAACTGTTATCTCAATAACAGTTGCTTGCCAACTTCAAAAGAAAACAAATCTCAAATTATTCAAACTCACAAATTTCTTTAATAAAACTAGATTACTCACCAACTCTCGTAGTTGACCTGTTTCTATCCATAGTTAATCCTATTGAAAAGTAGGAGGTTAGTCATTGAGAATACTTTTTTTATCTACAATTGAAAGATTCACTAGATCTAAGTTAGTGTCTGGTGCAAGCAGGAGGTTAGTCATTGAGAATACTTTTTTTATCTACAATTGTAATGTATTTTCAATAAAATATCAAACTGAGACATTTTTTCCACCAAAATGGATGTTAGTATCTGGTGCAACCATATCAAATTGGTTGTATAGATCAAAATTGAAATTTTTATGTTTCAAACTAATCAGAGCAAACTATTAACAACTTTACATGTTATATTATCCGGTAGTACAACTCATAACAGCAAAATAGATACCTAATTGAACAATTTAACCAAAATGGATGTTAGTATCTGGTGCAACCATATCAACGTGAGCACGGGTGCACTGTTTTTTGGGGTAGCACAATTCAATTGGGTATCTATTACAGAAATGGTCCTTTTGTTCAATTGGGTATCTACATCCTACTTTTATGTTTCAAACCAGTCAGAGCAAACTATTAACACAGTAGCTCAACTCATAGCAGCAAAAATTGGCAAAGGAATTAACTAAGAAATAAAGGATTTGGAAATATACCGAAGATCAATAGGTTCCAGCAATAACAGGAGGATGTAAAATCTCAAATGAACCAGCAAAATCTGATTTGGCGTAAGAGAGGGGTGGAGCGCCGGCGCAACTGTGCAGGTACCACCGGAACCTTGACCTTGTACAATTTAACCAGCAAAATCGCAAATGAACGAAGGAGAAGGAGAATGTAAACTGCTAAATAAAGATGGAGTAAGAAGCATACCGAAAATCGAAGGCTAAAGCGGAAATTTCGAAGGCTAAAGCGGGATTTCACGATTTAGGGCAATAGATTAATCTTTGAACGACGAGGCGGGGGGGGGGGGGGAGTGGAGCAAGGGAGGGGTCGAGTTCAGGAGCGACTATGCAAGAATGAGGGAATATCGAAAGCTAAAGCGGGATTTCACGATTTCGTTTCCCGCTTGAGTATTTTCATCGTTTTCGGACACTGAGAGTGGAGGGAGTGAATATGATTCAATTTTTTTACAAGTGGGTTACGATCAATATAAGGGTTTTAAATATCACGATAAAATAATCTTTTTATTGTATAATATATAAAATTTTAATGGTATTTTATTTATAAATAAGACAATTAGTGTCATAATATATAAAGTGCCACTGATTAGTAGGGTAATAGTGTCATAAAACGTAAAGTGCCACAATATCTTTTAATAGTTATAATAGGATAAAAAAAAGTGCCACTAAAAGTATGTTATAGTGGCACAAAAAAAAAATGCCACTAAAGCTTTGTGCCACTAAATGTAATTTTATTTGTAGTGTGAAGTCGGCAAACAAGTGTTATTGAGATAACAGTTTATAAATCAAAAATTGATTAACACATGATAACAACAAACAATAAGTCCTCACCCTATATATACATATACATGTATATATATAGGATGGAGCATCTAATCATCATACACACTCAACCACATGCGATCAATCACCTTAGCGTCCCAAGGCAGGGTGGTCAACCCAATAGCGCTATTATTGTCCATGACGTACCTCAAGAATATGGGCATAGTCATGGAGATTAGACTAAAATGGTAATACACTACAAGTACATGTAGCGTAAACAAACAATAATTATACAATTAATGATTCACGTATAAATAACCCAACATTGTCTCAATTGTGATAAAATAATAAAGTGAAGTTGGAAACATATTAGAACCACATGATACACCCCAAAAGTATTGAAAATTATAAAATATGGGGTAGATTACTCACATTAGTCCAAAACGGAATGCACGTGTCGTACGATAGACGGCTCGGGTCAAAATGTCGTAGAACCTAATATAATTAATAGTTTGGTTTAGGAACTGCTAAACAGGAATGGAGTATTAATAAAAATAATTAGACACATATTCTTATATTAGATAAATTAACAATAATCCATTTTGATTTGAATATTAAGGTATTCATTTGTTAAATGAATTTTAAATTTAATTAATTACTTTGCATAATTAATTTATATTTTCAATTTAGGCAAGATTTTAATAATTTATTATTAAAATAATAAATTGCCCAATTATATGTATTTACAGATTTTAACAATTATTTATATGAAATAATCATTAAAAATACATTTTTACATGCTTAAATATTTAGGAAAGTGGTTTTAAATAGTAAAAGTAATGAAACATTTTGAAATTATCAGAAACTCATTATTTCATATAATAGTAATTACTGTAAAATTTTCATATTTGTCTAAACTGTTTTAGTATTTATTTAGTATTTTAATGATTAAACAACAACAAAATTCGGGAAAAATAATAAATGATCCCCATATATTCTGAAACTTTATACATAATTTCTAACGTGATATAGAGGCTATTGTAAGTATTTTGGATATTTGTGACTAAGGGAAGTATTTCTTATGTTTTTCTATATTAATTAATCAATAAAATCATAAATAATAGTAAACGATTAAGGAAAATTCATTAAACTTTTTATTTATGATTAATATTTTATATATGATATTCTTATAAGGTTTTGTAATTTTCAGACATGTGTAGCTATTTATTATAAATTTAAACCATTAAACAATCATTAAATTGGGAAAAATAAGCAAATATTCTTAACAAAATCTGTAAATTTTGTCATGGAGTCTTTATAATGTTGATAAGGTGCAAAAAAAATAAAATCTAGTTTTAGACATACATAACTATATTTTGGTATTTATTTATCTTCAACAAAATAAAATATAAAATAACCGTAAACCAGTAATATAAATGCATGAAACTTCATAAATTTTGTTTACTCAGTTTATGGGTCATCTTAGAATTTTCTCAGAATTTATTGACTGCAAGAAGTATTTTATATGAATTATTGTAATATTTTATTGCAATAATTATAGTAATTCGATAAAAATAAGTTATTTTCTGAAAATTTCCAGAACGTTTTATTTTATTGATGGGATTCTAAGAAAAATCATTTTTATACATAAAATGAGTTTTAGATATTTTGGTGGATTTAATTTGTTTCATGTATGAATTTGAAACTTTTAACAACATACATTGATGAATGCTTCAAGAGGGATGAAGATTTGAGTATAATGGATTGTTCTTGGCTGAAATATGAAGCTTTCTTGGAGGAATTTCGAGATTGAGAGTGAGAGAAAGAATAGAGAGGGTTTGAGTGGAGATGAGAATAATGTGTTGGGAGAAAAATGAAAAGAAAAAGATGATGGGTGGTGTGAGTGGGAGACCATGGGAATATCTTTTTGCTTTTGGTGGTTTTCATAATTTCCTACTAGCTCAAAAATCTTCTATGTAATATACTAATTAATATAAGAGTTTTATAAAATTTAATGTAGAGTTTATAAAAATAGAGTTTTATAAAAGATAGGTTATTATTTGATTATAACAATCTACTTTGATTTGAGTTTAATTATAGCATTCAAGTTTGATTCTTTTAATCTAATTAGAGCATCATACTTTGATTTGATTTTAATATGGTATCATAATTTAATTTGATTATAGTTATAAAATTATACTATGCTATATTGCTATTAACGTCAATTTATATCGTAGTGTATGGGTTTTGATCCTATTAGCGTCAAGTAATCTCGAGTAGGGTTTATTAAATTTCCAATTGGGTTGGGTTGACCCGAATCCATTTTAGGCGGATGTCACAGTCTCCCATACTTTAGGAAATTTCGTCCCAAAATTTAAGAAAAGAGTACCTTAAGAGAAAAGTTGCGGGTATTTGGTATGCATATGATCCTCACGCTCCCATGTATACTCGGGTCCACGTGCCGACTGCCACCTGACCTTGACCAGGGGAATGCGACTTCTTTTGAGTTGCTTTTCCTTTCGGTCGGCAATTTCCAAGGGTTTCTCGATAAATTGCATGGTCTCGTCGATTTGGATATCCTCGAGAGGAACATGAAGGTTCTCGTCTGCTAAACACTTCTTGAGGTTGGCTATATGAAATACTGGGTGAACTTTCTTAAGCTCTGTCTTAAGCTCTGTTGGTAGATCCAACTCGTAGGCTACTGGTCCGATCCTTTTCAAGATCTTAAAAGGCCCTACGTAGCGGGGTGCCAATTTACCCTTGCGTCCAAATCGAACCACCCCTTTCTATGGGGACACTTTTAACATGACCATGTCACCCACGGTAAATTCAAGCGGTTTGCGTCGCTTGTCGGCGTAACTCTTTTGTCGGCTACGAGCTGCGAGAAGGTTATTGCGAATCTGAGTGATTTTGTCGGTTGTTTCCTGGATAAGCTCAGGACCAACGATTGGAGAATCCACTATTGCACGAATTACATGGGACTCGCCAATTTCATGCCATCAAATAGGAGATCGGCATTTACGGTCATACAATGCCTCAAATGGTGGCATCCCGATGCTAGAATGATAACTGTTATTATAGGAGAATTCCACCAATGGTAAATGGGAGTCCCAGTGTCCTCCGAAATCTAAGACACACGCCCTCAACATATCTTCGAGTGTTTGAATTGTCCTCTCAGATTGACCATCGGTCTGAGGATGATAGGCGGTACTGAGATCGAGGCGGGTTCCCATGGCTTCTTGAAGTGATTGCCAAAACCGATAGAGAAATCTCCCATCACGATCTGAAATGATGCTGAGACGGATGCCATGCCGACTAACTATCTCGTCGATGTAAATCTGAGCAAGTTGTTCGACCTTGAAATGTTCATGGATGGGAAGGAAGTGAGCAGATTTAGTCAAACGGTCAATGATTACCCAAATGCTGTCATGTCCCTTTGTGGTACGGGGAAGTTTGGTTAAGAAATCCATGGCGATCACTTCCCATTTCCACTCGGGGATTACCGGTTGGACCAATACTCCAGAGGGTCGTTGATGTTCTGCTTTTACCCTGGAACATGTAAGATATTTGGCCACGAATAAAGCAATATGCTTTTTCATTCCTGACCACCAATAATTGGTTCTCAAGCCATGATACATCTTGTCAGCGCCCGGATGAATGGAATATCGAGTTTTATGGATTTATTCCATCAGGAATGTACGAAGATTGTCGCGATCTGGGATCCAGATGCAATCTTGATAATAGAAAATACCATCAGATTTAGTTTCCAACTCCCCATCGATTCTCGTGGGCATGTCATTTTCGGTAATTGCCGAGTGTTGGGCTCCTCGAATTCGGTCGTTGAGATTGGACAAGATAGGAGAACATATTAAATGAAATGCTTTGGCATGTTCTTTTTGGCTTAACGCGTCGGCTAAGACATTCGCCTTGCCCGGATGATATCGTATTTCACACTCGTAATCATTTAGGAGTTTGACCCATCGTGTTTGCCTCATATTGAGTTCCTTTTGATTAAGAATATGTTGCAAGCTCTTATGGTCGGTGAAAATTACGCATTTAGTGTCGTAAAGGTAATGCCTCTAAATTTTAAGAGCGAAAACCATGACACCGAGCTCCAAATCATGAGTCGTATAATTCATTTTGTGGATTTTGAGTTGTCGTGATGCGTAAGCTATAACCTTTCCCCTTTGCATCAAAACACAACCTAGACCGAGATTGAAGGCATCACAATATACCACGAAATCTTCGGATCCTTCAAGGAGTGTAAGAATCAGAGCGTCACACAATCTTTGTTTAATGGTTTGGAAAGCGTCTTCCTGCTTGGGTCCCCAATCAAATGGCGTACCCTTGCAAGTGAGAGAAGTAAGCGGTAAAGCGATCTTTGAGAAATTTGAAATGAAACGCCGTTAATAGCCGGCTAAATCGAGGAAGGACCGAATTTAGTTGGGGGTACGTGGGGCTTTCCAATTCTTGACTGCTTCAACTTTTGTGGGATCGACTAAAATACCCTTGTCACTTACAATATGACTGAGGAATTGTACCTCATTTAACCAAAACTCGCATTTCGAAAATTTGGCGTAGAGCCGATTTCCTTGCAACGTTTGGAGAGTTAGGCGAAGGTGTCTTTCATGCTCTGCCTTTGTCTTGGAGTAAATGAGGATGTCATCAATAAAGACGATAACAAAACGGTCGAGATAAGGTTTAAATATCCGATTCATCAAGTCCATGAATGCAGCAGGGGCATTTGTTATCCCGAAAGGCATAACGGTGAACTCGTAATGACTATAGCGGGTTCGGAAAGCAGTTTTGGGGATGCGTTCTTCCTGTACTCGAAGTTGGTGATAACCCGAGCGGAGGTCAATTTTTGAAAAGCATGAAGCTCCTTGAAGCTGATCAAAAAGGTCGTCGATCTGAGGTAACGGATATCGGTTCTTGATGGTCAATTTATTTAACTTCTGATAATCGATACACATACGAAACGAACCATCTTTCTTTTTGATGAAGAGAACCGGGGCTCCCTAGGGTGAAGTACTAGGGCGGATAAATCCCTTATCAGTTAATTCTTGGAGCTGAATTGCCAATTCTTGCATCTCGGCGGAGCCAACCGATATGGAGACTTGGCTATAGGAGCAGCTTCAGGAACGACATCGATGCAGAACTCTAGCTCACGTACTGGAGAGAGTCCAGATACATCATCGGGAAAGATGTCGGGAAAGTCTCGTACAATCGGAATATCTTCGATCTTCTTTTCTGTGACCTTTGTTTCCACCACATGGGCTAAGAAAGCCATGTATTCTTTATGTAGATATGATCGAGCTTGAGTACATGACATAAGACTAAGCTTTTTCGAATGAGTCTCGCCATAAATACAAAGACTTTCACCGTCGGCAAGAGGAATACGAATGAACTTCTCGTAACATACTATTTCAGCATGGTTTTGGGATAGCCAATCCATTCCCACGATGATGTCGAAACTACCAAGTTCCATAGGAACTAAATTGACGAAAAATTTATGACCGCTAAAATCGAAAGTGCAATCTCGGATGACTGCATTGAGTGAAACGTATTTTCCATTGGCGACTTCTACGGTAAAGTACTCATCAAGAATCGTGCGAGGTGGGTGAAGTATGGGCTCAAATTCCAAAGACACAAAACTTTTATCGGCACCTGAATCAAAAAGTACTGAAGTGTAGCAGTCATTTATGAGAAACGTACCATTTACGACCTTATTATTGGTTTGTGCTTGGGTTGCGGTAATGACAAAGGCTCGGCCTTTGGGAGTTGGAACATGCATTGTTGGATTTGCCTGGGCTTGAGTGTTGATGATATTGACTAGCCTAGGACACGCGTTTCTGAAATGGGTGGGGTCACCACAGTTGAAGCATGTTCCAGTTGTATATCGGGTTTGTGTTTGCTGATTTGAGGGTAGAGCGAATGGTCGCTGAGTTTTTGGTGCACGACATGTGTCCGCCAAGTGGCCATAGCGACCACAAGTCGTACAAAGGCGACACGGGCTGGTGGTCATATGGTGATAGTTACAGTGGTTACAGAGGGAGTGAGGTCCAGTATACGGCTTTTTGTTTGGTTGGGCTTGTGGGGTGACTTGGGTGATAGGAGTGTGACATCGCAGCGGTCGTCATGCAGTCAAAAATAAGAAAATACCTAACACACACACTTAGCATAGTGGAAGTCAGGGTCGATACAAAGGAGTTACGTGGTCGAGACAGGTGACAGATTACCAACTGCAGTGTCACGCTACAGTCAGAGGACCTAGTTCCTAATTAATCCAAAACAATCCCAAAAGAACAATAACTAAAACAATTCCAAGCAAGCATTAACTAAACTAATCTACTAACTAAACCTTGTTACCTACTAAAATCAGAAGTACATCTCCAATTCAAAAGCAATCAAAGGCAATCCAAACATCAACACAATCCAATTACTCAAAAAAAATCATTCACAAGCATAAACACCGAAAAACTAAGCAATTAACATAAACCAAATGATTATCATTAACCAAATCAGATCCAACAAGTTCAAAACAGTAACCAAACTTATTAAAAACAGAAACAAAGACTCAATGTCAATGGTTGTCACTCCCAAAGACACTAGCCACTATCACTAACTATTTAACTAATTGAAAATTAAAGATAAAAACATGAAAATACCAAAAGATGGTTGCTGAAGCTAATCTTGGAGTCAAAGAGCCTTGGGAGTCGATTTCACACCAGGTCTTCGCTAAATTTTTCGACCTAAAAGCCTTTATTTATAGTTTCAAAAATCACGAGGTCGCGCCGTGCACAAGTGAATTCCACGGCGCGCGTATGGGTTTATCCCCGTTTTTTTCGGAATTTGAATTCTTTCCACCGCCTCATATCCGCGTCGCGGCTTTGTGAATCCCGCGGCGCGCTTGCGAATTCGACTGATTTGTCTTTACCTTCAACTTCTTCCATTTTGTATGCTTTTAGCCCCTGTTTACACCATTTCTTTCCAAACTAGCACTGGCACAAAAAGTGAGAATACCACGATGTATATGATATAAATTCACTAAGAATAGGGCTCAACAACGACTAAAATACTTGATATTACTAGGCGTTGTTAAACACCCCACACTTGTGCGTTGCTTGTCCCCAAGCAAGAGAGTTTTTAACATATTCTAACTAAGACTCAAATAATTTTTAAATGTGTTCAGTTCCAAAGCTTGTTGCCCTAGGAGTTAGAATGAAATAGTTTGTGAAAACATAATCGGAATGTTCTTTGGAATTCATGACTTTCTAGAGAACCCTTGATTACAAATTTTCTGTCCACAAAAGTGTACGTACTCATTCAGATTCTAAAGGCCATTAAAGAACTATCCATGACTTTCGATGTTGTCCGTGTAACGAGCTTTCAGAAATACCATCCCAAACCATACGATCTTAGGTGGAAAGGTGCATAAGTCCAACCCATTTTAGACCTACCGGCTCGAACAACAAAGGCCAATGATTGACAGTCCCTTCTTAAATTCCAATCCTAAAATACTCCAATCTTCTAACTCTTAAAACTCAACTTATTTGACTAAACAGATAGCATGATCACAACTAAACAGTATTCCTTGAAAAATACCAATGCTACAAACAATCACAAACTATTCGTTTCGAAATTACAATCCCTTAAAAGTTTTGAAAAATGCTAAAAATTTTGAATTTCGGTTATTTCCCGCAATTTTTTTTTCAAAAACACTCTTTCGACCGTCCACACCCCACACTTAAACCCGTACAACGTCCCCGTTATACAAAATAATTTAAAACAAGGGAGAAAGAGTTACCCCTTAGACGGTTTCTTGCTTGATGGTACTCGATTGTCACATGTACACAACACGAACAAAAAGTCATCGATTCAGCATTCAGGAGTTGTAGCGCAACAGTGAAACACGCCGGTGGTCAAAGCAAGTGGAGGGGGCACGGTGACCCCACACTTGTTTGAAACAACTCCTCCAATTGGTATCACATGCATAACTTAACAGAACATTAAAAGAAAAGCAAATGAAATATAAACAAGCAAAAGTAAAGATAGTGTCATAAGTACAGTACATATATCCCAAAAGATAAGAAAAAGACATCAATCGCCACTGGGTGGCCTAGAAGATCCTGCCTCATGATCATGGGCGCGGGCTGGGAATGGTCGGGGGCGTCATCCCTGCTGGGTGGCCATCTCCAAAAGTACCTCCCCAATCCACTCCAGCTGGTCCTCAATCCTAGCGACCCGATCCTGCAATCTGCTGAGATCTGTCGCCTCCTCCTGCTGTGGCTCTACCGGTGCTGCTGGTCTCCGGCGTCTCCTGCCTGGCGGGCGTAGGCTGGCTGGGGAGCCTAGGGTGCCTTGGTCGCCACCCTCACGTACTGGCCTGGGCGCTGCTGCTTGGTCAGCCCTATGTTCTCCAGGGCTCGCACTGTAGTGCGAACCGGAGGTAAAGCTGTCAAGGAGGCTACAGTGGGAGCATTAAGTATCCGGTACGAACGGGCCAGGCGGGTGATGTAATGCTCGTGGGCCAGAGGACTGCTGGAAGATGCACCCGTCGCACGGGTGGATAGAGAGACGGCTAGAGCAAACGGGAGGTGGAGGAAGCGGGAGGAATCGAGGAGAACCCACATAAATGTCATGTCCTCCCAAGACACCTTCTCACCTCCTTGCCTCTGTGTGGTAGAGGTGGAAATAATACGGTGCATGAGTCGGTGAAGCGGGTTGCGGAGCTGGCTCTCCCAAGCCGACCCCGCCTCAAACATAACATTGGACATCGTAGTCCAAATAGCTGCTTTAGGCTCTCGATCGGGCTGGCCCTGATCACACGCCTGCAGAAATGGCACAAAATGGCGGCTCTGAAGCTCCTCTGCCGTGTAAATACCCGTGCGCCTCCCAAAGTCCAGGAGACTGCACTCCCGGATCTCTCCCCCCAAACGAAACCGGATCATCCTCGCCTTCGGCTCCTCCGAAGCTGGCACATAGTGAACTGTGGATAGGAACTCCAAAAGAAGCTCCGTGTAGACGACGTCATCCTGAGTGGCCATCAGCCTCACCCAGCCGTGGCGTGTAAAGGTGTGTGGCCCATCGGTCCAGGTGCGATGACGGAACGGCTCAATCTCGGCCCACAATCCGGCCTGACCCAAAATATCTCTATAAAAAACTGTCGCCTCAAGAACCCGGCGAGTGATCAGCGCATCCCTCCCCTCGACATACCGCGGTGTGCTCTCTAAAATCTCGGGAAAACGAAGATACGGGTGGTCATGTCTGAAAGCCATCTGCACAAACACGCCATACACAGCACCAAATTTTTTTTGCAAAATACGTCCTTTTTTCTCCAACCGTGGCGCGGCGCGGCCCAAGAACAGGGCGCGGCGTGCCGGTTGACTGTTCGCAAACCAAAAACCAAACACAATTATTTTCACCTGTTAACTCAGTTTAAAGCCCCTACAAGGTAGCCTAAGCATCGACTAACCCATCGAAGGTGATTATTTTGCGAACAAAACACCCTAAGAGCTAGCATTGTCTATTTCTAAGTTTTTTTTTTACTTTTTGGAGAAATCACTCAATTTCATGGCTTAATTGCTTATTTTAACGAGTAAAAACAAGTTAGAATGACATACCTTGATAGTAGGAATCAAATATACGAGAAAAAGACGAGAAATCACTTGATCGATCAGAGCTCTGAGGCGCAGTGTGGAGAGTTTTGTGTGCGACGAGTGAAAACGATAGACCTTTATAAAGGGTCTGTCCGATCGTTTACCGCGACGCTAGCAAGGTCAAACCGCGGCGCGCGTGTCTCCAATCCAACCCCTGCATCGATTTACATTTGCGATCCCGCGGCGCGCCAATATCCCTTCTGCGTCGCGGTCTTCAAAAATTCCAAATTCTTCAAAACAACGCCACACTTGCCTTGGACCAATAATACCTACAAATGACGATGATATAATCTTCCTAATCACTCCTAAAAATACAGTACCTAACCTATGAACAGATGGGTTGCCTCCCAACAAGATCTAAGTTTAACGTCTTCAGCCAGACGATTATTCCTGCTCAGCTACGGTGGATCGTATGCCTTCTTTCTTTGCTGATTCCCAGTCACCATCGTCCCTTCGTTGCCCACATTCTCCTTCAGCTTTCCTGGATCGAATGGCCTGCCGGTCCTTCTGCTGCTGCCCGATTGCCGTCGTCTGATTAATTCCTATGAGTGCTTGGAGGTAGCTTTGAACCTCCAAGCTCGATCCTTCCTTCTATATATCTTCAAGATCACGGATTTGACGTGGAGCGTGCCCAATGCTGCTCCCAGTAGTTGTTTTGCGCCTCGTTTGTTGTTCACATATTGCGTGTTATCTTCAGTTTGCAATTTTGGCTTGCCGTACCAATAGAAATTTTCCAACCGATTGGGATCGGAAGGCAACATATCAGGATGCTTCCATATGTCCTCATTGATGGTATTGATTACATCTAATTTTCCATTCATGAATGGATCATGAGTGGCGATAAAATCATGTTTATTGTTTTCAAAAATCAACTCGTCGGCATCATCATCTTGGTCATCGTCCAACAGGTGGATCAGAATGAAGAGTGAGCGACTAACATTATCTGGTGGTGGTTGTTTAGAGATCATTTTGCGATCTCTTTTTAAGCTTTAATGATAAAATTTATCCTTAAACCTAAGACTTTACAATATTTTTGTGCTTAAAAACTATGATTTGCGTTAATGTGTGCTGAAAAATTAAAAATTCTGTTTTTAACGTATTTCATTATTTTACGTCGAGAAATGAACTAAATTTGTGTGTTTTTGTTTGCAGGGCTTAACGAAAAGAAAATACATATGTGTGTATTTTGATTTATGGGATATTCTATTTTTTTTAGATTATATTTTTTTTAAACCAATTATTTTTATTTTAGAATTTTAGTCTTTATTATTTTCAACATTAGTTTTTTTTAGAACAAACATTTTTATCATTTTATTTTTATTAAAACGAATTTAGTTTTGTTTTGGCATTTTATTTTATTAGTTTTAGGTTTATTTTTTTATTATTTTGATAATTGTTTGTAGCTTTTATATTTTTATGAAATTTATTTTTAGCTTTCTTTGTTTATATTAATTATAAATTTTTCTTTTATTTTAATTTTAGCCTTTTATTTGATTAAAACCCATTTAAACCTTTTATTTTTCAACCCTTTATATTTTTATCCCAATAATTTATAATATACATATATTTATTTTTTTAAATTCCGAAAATCATTAATAAATAAATTTAATTTCGGATTTAATATTAAAATTATTAAGAAATATTAAAATAAAAAAAATCAAAAAGTCCCAAGCATGGGAGACAAGAGGAATAAAGTGTGCATGCTTGAATATATGATTGTGTTTTGTTTCCATAAAAGCAAAGTAAAAAAATCAAATAAATGTTTGGTGTGTGTGTAATCGGTTGTTAAACCGATAGAAATAATAAATTGAAAAAAATAAAATAAAAAGTGTACATGTTTTTTTTTTTTTTTTTTTTTTTTTGAACAGCAACAGAAATATATATAAAAAAACTAGCAAGATGCTAGAGCAGTACCAAATTACAAGGAGCAGTTCAGAGGGTTAACTAGCCAAATAAACCAATCAAGATAGATACGACATCTAAATTTAAACCAGTTGAAAACATTAATCTTTATGTCATCCACGATTCGAGGAGCTAGTGGCCTAGTCTTCTTAAAAGTTGCGTCATTCCGGGCTCTCCAAATGAACCAAATCGTAGCGTAAGCCACTCCAATCAGCAAATTATCAAGATATCTCGAGCTTCCTTTATGGTTCATGATGTCTCTAAAGCTTTGCACAGAGTTTGGAATATTACGGAACAAAGGGCACCAGTTTGCAATCTCCTTCCAGGTTTCTTTGGCAAGATAACACTCGAAGAAAAGGTGCTGCAAACTTTCTGTATCCGTCCCACAGCATTTGCATCTACATGAATCAACACGAACACCTCGAGCCACAATATTATCTAAAACGGGAATCCGGTTCCTAATGAATCTCCAAACGAAACAGCTAGCATTAAGAGGAACAATTTTAACCCATCTGTAGTTATCATCACTACAATTCCATCTAACTTTGGCAATTTCTCTTCTCAAAGATTGCACCGAGAAGTACTCATTTGACCCACCATTCCACCTCCAGTAATCATCATTGGAAGTCAGAGAAACATCCTTTAAATTATTGCACAGATCTTTCAACTCTTTTGTTTCCAAACCACGCCTTATACTTCTTTTCCAAGTTAAATGATCCTCTATAAGACCCGCTGTTTGAACTTTATTCGAGACAAGGCAATTCTTTGAAACTTCCAAATTGTACAATCGAGGATACATCTCTTTAAGGGTATTAGATCCCAGCCATCTATCCTTCCAAAACCGAAATTTGTTGCCTCTTTCTAATTTTTTAACCAAAAAATTATCCAAATCAAAATTCCATTCTTTCAATTCTTTAACTGCTTCCGTTATGGACAACCAAATACCTTTTAAACTTCTTTTAGCTAGAATCTTATCCTCTAAGCCAGTCAAACCGTGAATAGATCTAATACATTCAGCCCAAAAACAATCCGGCTTCGCTTTGATTCTCCAAATCCATTTAGTGAGCAACGCAAGATTCATTTCTCGTAAACAGCTAATCCCTATACCGCCAACTCTTTTCGGTTTGGTAAGGTCATTCCAAGCTATCCAGTGAATCTTCCTATTCTCTCCATAACTGCTCCATAAAAAATTTCTTCTTATTGCCTCAAGCGAACATATAACCTTCTTTGGGGCCTTGAACAATGAAAAATAAAACAAAGGTAAACTACTGAGGACAGAGTTTACAAGGGTTAACCTTCCACCAAAGGATATCATTTTTGACTTCCATTTAGAGAGCCTCGACTGAAATTTCTCTATAACTACTCTCCAATTTCTGGACAACTTCATATTTGCTCCAATAGGAAGTCCCAAGAAAGAGCATGGAAACGTGGCTGGCTCGCAACATAAGATACTAGCAAATCTGAAAAGATCAACCTCCTCGACCCCCACACCAAAAATTCTGCTTTTAAGAAGATTTACTTTGAGACCCGAAACAATATGGAAACATCTTAAAATACGGTTCAAGTTTAACAAGTTCGATTCTGACCATTCTCCTATAAAAGTTACATCGTCTGCATACATCAAGTGAGTAATACATGGACCGTTATTGGGCAATGAAATACCGTTGTAGATAGATTGAATGCTTGCTTCTTTGATCGAGATCGTGAGACCCTCCATAGCTAGCACAAAGAGAAAAGAAGCCAAATGATCGCCTTTCCTAACTCCTTTTTTGATGTGAAATTCTTCCGTAGGAGAGCCATTGAGAAGGACAGAAGCTTTACCAGAACTAAGACAACCATAAACCCAACTTCTCCACCTTCTACTGAAGTTCATCTGCTCCATAATTAAGTCTAAAAAGCCCCAATTTAGTGAATCGAAAGCTTTATCGAAGTCGACCTTGAAGACCATCATTTTCTTTTTTACCTTTTTCGCCCACGTAATCACCTCGTTAAGAATTAACGGCCCGTCAGTAATATTCCTGCCCTCTATATAAGCACTTTGCTCCTTGCTAACCACTTTACCAATCACCGATTTTAATCTATAAGAAATAACTTTGGAAACGATCTTGTACAAGCAACCAATCAAATTTATTGGCCTATAATCTTTCAAAACAAGCGGGTCTTTGCACTTCGGAATAAGAGCGATAAAAGAAGAGTTGCATCCTGAACTAAACACACCTTGATTCTCAAAGTACTTGACGCTAGCAAAAATGTCATCTTTGATTATATCCCAGAACTTCTTTATAAATTTAAAGGAAAAACCGTCCGGTCCTGGTGCTTTGTCATTTCCACAGTTGTCAATCGCCTGCTTGATCTCCTCTATAGTGAAGGGCCTGTCAATGTTATCTCTATCTTCATCCGAGAGCTTGGAGAATCTTGAACTAACAAATTTCGGACGTATGGGAAGATCTTCATTGAACTTGTTGGAAAAGAAGCTCCAAGTAAGATGCTTAACAACCGCAGGATCCGAGTTCCACATACCATTCACGTTAAGGCCATTTATTCTGCATTTAAGTCTTCTACAATTGATAAACGTATGAAAAAATCTAGTGTTCTCATCACCCTCCGCCACCCATTTCATTTTCGCCTTTTGCCTTATATCCATTTGCTGAAGATTTTCTATATCATTCACTCTAAGAATCCAATTTCTTCTATTTTCCCGCTCTTGTGTTTCTAGAAGTCTTTCCTCGGCAATCAATTCAACTTTGTCTATTTTCTTCAAAAGCTCTTGATATTCCAATGCTTCCATGTCTAGTTTGTCCTTTCTCCAATTCTTGATGGCGACCTTGGTCTTCTTTAGTTTTCGCATGAAAATCACATCAGGAGGACCTGATCCCACTTGACTTCCCCAATTATCTTGAACAATCTTCTCAATCCCCTCTATCTCGAGCCAGGAATTAAAAAATCGAAAAGGATACGGTCCATAATCAGCAAATTCTGATGAGAGCACTAAAGGACAATGATCTGAATGTGTTCTTGCAAGTGCCGTCACCGAGCAATTAGACCAAAAATTCAGGAAATTCTTACACGCTAAGAATCGATCAATCTTACTCAGGCTCTTTCCATCCGGCTTCATCCACGTAAATTTCCTTCCCCCCAAGTTAAATTCAGTCAACTCAGCATCTCTAATGAACCTCTTGAATGCCTCCATACTCGAATGACATACCTGTTCAGAAAATCTATCGGAGGTCGAAGTTACCTCGTTGAAGTCACCCATCAAGAGCCATGCCCCATCATCTTTGCTATGTTTCAAGTCAAGGATTCTATTCCATAAGCAGTTTCTATCATGGCTATCTACCGGAGCGTATACATTGACAAAAAACACTTTGTACTTATGCATTCCCCACAGACCACATACACAAATAAAATTCTTGTCTTTAATTACCTCAGAAACGTTGAAAATCGAGGAATTCCAGACACAGAACAGGCCTCCTGACCTGCCATCTGCATCAACCGTGACAGCATCAAAAGGAGAATCATCCCAGAAACCTTCGAATTTTAGAGATCTCCCATCCGTCATTTGCGTCTCCTGCCCACTGATGAAATTGATTTGAAATTGCTTCTTAATGCCTTTGATCCACTCAGCCTTCTTACCTTTCACGACACCTCTCACATTTAAAGACAAACAATTCATTTGGACTTTACTTGAACTCCTTCTCCCTTTAAAATAGCTTCAACAACTTTTTCTGCTCCTTCTAGCCGATACCCAATTGAATTGCCGACTTGTATAGTTTTCCTAATTTCACACGATGAGGAAGATTGCTCTGATGCCTGTCTGCTGTTACCTCCATGATCTGATTTCTCTTCATTATTCATCGCTTGCTTATTAATCTTCGAATTCTTTTTCCCTTGATTGGCAGCATTGATAATGTCTTTGAATTTTACCGAAAAAGCCCTTCGTCCTGTATTCTTATTGTACGATCTGGGTCTGCTTATCGGGTCAGATAGAGGTAGCGGATTATTTAAATCTGGAATATCGTGTGGGCTTATAAACCCATCACTCTTGGCCCTGCTAGAGAGTTCACGTTGGCCCTCCTCCTCCTGTGATCCAAATTCATTAAAGATGTTTCCAAAAATACCCCCTGTGTCTTCCTGCACGTGATCTCCATTAACTGCCTCAAATTCATTATAGATTTTTCCAAAAATACCCCCTGTGTCTTCCTGCACGTGATCGCCATTAACTGCCTCAAAATTCGTTTCTTCCACCGACTTCAATGAATCTTCGTTACTCACGTTACTTTTATCACGCTTAGTCGGTTCATGTTCCCCACGGTTCGACCCCGCTTTCTCCATTGATCCTTCTGCTTTTGATTCTCTAAGAACCATATCCAAACACCGTTCGTTGCTCGACAACTGATTACCAATTATTTCTTTTTCCAATTCACTTTCATTTCCCGTGTCTTCAACAAAAGAGCTGCTATCACAATTATTGTTGCCATTTTCATATAACCATTCCTCGCTTTCCATGTCACTATCCTCCATATTATTGTTATCAAATTTTTTAACTGCATCAGCAAACGGAGGATACCATTCACCATCTTCCTTAATACAAATCTCGAAATTATTGCCCCTCCAGCTTACTTCAATGTTGTTGTGATTAACCAAATTTTTTTCGACGTCAATATACACACCCTAGCACATGACATATTGTTTGTTTCAGGATTACATTCAAATGGAATAAGAACTCTTCCAAATTTCTCGGCAATAACTTGAAAAACGACTTCATTCCACATGGTGACAGGAACTCCAAAAATTTTGATCCATACAGCTCTAAACGTAGCCCTAGGACTGTCCGACCACTTCCTAAGACCTTCAAACCAAAAGGACCAATTGTCTCTATGTTCTTCAAGAAATGCACTTGCAACTCTTGAGTTTTCAAACCTGAGTAAGACACTAAGTCCTCCAAGATAGATGACAGAGCATTCCCCGATACCATTTGAATGAAAAATGGAAAAACATTTAGCTAAAAGATCTACATCTTTCAGCTCCCCAATAAGACAGTTTCCTAACCATTCGAATGTACTAAAATCAAGACCAGAAGGAATGTTAATGTTCATCTTCTCCTTGACCGCCTTTGCGTTATCGACAACCTTACTCAAAACTCCCGTCACCACATCTTTGAAAGAACGAGATAAATTCCCCTGCGTAGTTGAACCAGAACTTCCAAACCCCCTAACATGTCTATACGTAGGTCTTATTCTCCGTTCATCGTCATCTTTTGCATGGATGTAAGCCTTCGATGTCGACATACTATTCTTTTTCTGCCCATCTCTCGAGAATCTAGCAACATTCGCCTTCAGCGGGCCATTGTTGTTGTTAATGCAGTTTATTTTATACATAATGTCTTCCAGATTGCTTACCTTGATGTACCTAACAAAACCGAAGTTACCTCCAAATCTATCCTTTTTTCGAGCTACAAACGCATCCACAATATTTCCGAAACTCATACAGGCCTTCCAAAGTGCTGAGCTATTCCACCCATCAGGAATGTTTTGAACAAAAAAAGTTGTTGCAATTATACTGAGATCCGAAATGTTAGACGTCGAAACCTTCTCTCCTTGCCTTCTTCTTCTTTGAACCTGTCTCCATCCATCATCTTCATTCGATCTTACAGAATAAACTTGTCGCCTCCCACTTAGTCGCTCTATCTCTCTTTGTCTCTCCCGCATCGCTCTCTGTGCTGATTCATCTGTGTACATGTGTGATGAGTGAGTATGTATGCTTTCCAAACAAAACTTTGACCAAGAATAATAAATATTATGTGTGTGTCGTGTTTAACCAAAGAGATCAAAGCAAAGAGAAGAAAAGAAGCAACAACCTTCGGCTGTTTTGCTGTTGCTGTGTTTCGAGCAAGACAAAGCAAAAAAATATATATATCCTATATGGTATGTTCGGCCAAGAGAAGAAAAGAAGAAAAAGAGAAGAAGATGTGTTCTTATGCTGTCTAGGTAACAAATCCACATCAAGAATTAAATGAATCAAAAGAAATTCGTGTGGGTTCGGTTATGATAGAAGGAGGTGATCGAGTGTTGTATCCAACTCACATTTCCATCAAAGAAGTTAACAAATCAAAAGAAACACATGGTGGAGCTGGTAAAGCCATAAACAATTCAAAGGTAATGATATAAATACGTGAAGTTTCGGTTCAAAAAAAAAACCGAGTCACAAATTCTCGTAGATTAGTTTTAGTTTTAGATCCGTATCTATTTTTCTCTCTATTTTCATTAGCGAGTTCAGAAAATTTCAGTGAGTTTTAGAAGTGGTTTTGAGTGTTCCAATTCATTAAGTCAAGTTTGAAGTCAGTAAGTCATCCAATAAGTCATTAAGTTGTAATTTTCGTTTTTGATGTATTTATTAAGTTTGGAGTAAACTGGTTTGTATAATTCGTGTGGTGAGAAATTTGAAGATTTACATGCTTGAGTTTAATCAAAGTCTTCAAAGGTATGATTTTTGTTCATTTTGTTATTTTCTGTAATTTTATTTGATTTGTTTGTTATGAGTTACATGATAATTTTTGCTATAATTTTGTTAGTTGTAATAATTATGTGTGAGTAGTTAAATATAAGGTTTTGGTTGTGAACGATCAAATTGGGATTTATTTGTTGTAAATATGATTTTTATAAACTGAAATGTAAAATTATATGAGCTTCATGAATTATAAATATTAATATGTTAAAGTTTTTTAAAATCTGATCAATTTTAATTTTCAGTAATATGTTGATATTTATAAAATTAATAAACTGAATATTTTGCATTTCAAGGTAAGAATGTTTTAATGTGTTTTATAATGTCATATTGATAATTACTGTTATAATATTTACAACTACTACAGAATTGACAACCTGTGGATTAGAATGTTATTATTGTTAAATATTGATATGATAATTAATTTACCAATTGGATGTCTTAACCGAAACAACTTTTGGAGATTTCATTAAACGTTGTGTGTGTTTTTCTAAAATTCATTTTTTTATAAAAAACCAACGATTTGTCAAAACTGTTAAACATGACAAGGCTCCCAGTATTTTCCAGTACTAGCTAGTGTTTAATAAAAGATCATTTTTATGCATAGTAATTCTTAGGCACGCGGGGACACAACTTGGTTTACCGATAATATTGGTCAGTTTTCAAATTAGCGACAAGGCCCTTAATTTGTAATTTAGTTATTTGGCTATTAGAATTAAATTAGTTTTAGATAAGTTAAATTAGATAATTTAGAGCCGAATAATTAAAATATAGATTGGTCAGTTTTTTTGATTGCGACAAGGCCCCTAATATTATTGATAAATTATAGGTTGTGATGTGTTTTTACTAAGTATTTATTATGTGTGAAATGGTAATATTTTTAATTGGTTTAACTTACCATATAAATTTCATAACAATAAATAACCCCAAAATAATTGTTTAGATTATTATTTAATCAGTTTCCAACCAAAGCCTTATTCGTATTGATATTTGTTAAAACTTCTGATTGTTTGTTGAATTATTGCGTGGTTGATTTTTAATTATCATTTGATAAATTAATTTAGTTTATGTTGAAGTTCAAAATACAAAAAACAAACAAAATCATTTATTAAAATCAAAAGCAATATATTAAGATTACGATTAAAATTAATCCTTTCTCTGTGGGTAAGATATCTGGTCTTCACCGACTATTATTACTTGTACGATCCTGTGCACTTGCAGGTCGTGTTAAACCGAATAGGTTCAAACCCAAACAAGTTTTTGGCGCCGTTGCCGGGGAAAGGCAATTTAATTGAACGTAAAATTAATATATTGTGATTGTTTTATAAAATAAAAAAACACAAATTTTTTTTTTACAATTTAAGTAAAAAAAATTCAAAATCAAATCAAAAGTTTTTAAATTTGTTTTAAAAATAATAAAAAATTGTAAAATTAAAAAAAACACTCTCTATTTTTTCTATGTATAATAATAATATCCAGTTTTATAATGAGGCTGATCAGATGCCTAATTTTAATGAGAGTTTTTAAGGATTTAGTGAACAAAGTGGAATTTCTAATGAATACAGTCTCAGTTATCAATATGGAAACTATCCTAGTTTTCAATATGAAGAGACTCGATGTCTGCAGCATCACGACTTTTTTTGGGATAGTCAGCATCAACAAAATTATTGTATGAGGAACAAAACACTTACTTTGATAACTATAATCCTTTTCCTGAAAACAATTATCATACAAAGCATCAATTTTATTCTGATAATTTCCAGCCTTATTTTGAAAATTCTTACGAGCCAGAACCTGTTACTGAACAAACACAGTTTGAGAAGATGTTAGTAGATTATATAAAAGATAATAATACACGATTAGATAATTTGCAAATCCAAGTAGAAGAAATGACTAAGGCATTAACTTCACAGGAGCCCGAGTCATCTTCTTCTACCAATCCAAATACTAATGCATATTATGACTATTGTGATGATAGCACTTCTTCGAGTAAGTGTGATATTCACGAGGACTCGTATAGGACAGAACTTGAGCTTAACGAGACTTTTGAGTCTAATATCATAGAGGAGTTTAGAGAGTCAGAAAAAGAAGAGGAGGCAGAAGTTTTAGAAAAAAATGTTCTTGACCAACCTTCCAATAAGTTTGGAAGTTATTTTTTGAAGGTTGCTCTAAAAGAATATCATGAAGTGCTCAAAAGGGCATCCTGTAGAATTCATAATGCCATCATTCAAGCCAAGGAGCACCTCAAGGTACTTGTCCTGGTGAAGGCAAAGGCCTTCGATAGAGCGGGAGTTGGTTAACATCATCAGAAGTACTCTTTACTTTTGTGTTGTGTGCTTAATTTGTTTACATTTCAGTAATTTAATTTTGTGTGTGATTGTAGTTTGCAAATAAAGAGATGACTTAGGATACTCAGAACACTGATGAGATGAAACGAGGAATTTCGTGAAGGAACCATCATCAGGGTGTTCTATTCCTTAATATTTTTGATATATCATTTAAAATTCCTTGATGATGATGATTGTGAATAAAATATGTGTGTAAATGCTTGTTTGACCATTAAAGTTTAGGGACGTTTTTTTTAAATAAGTACAAACTGATTTAAAAAAAAAAGAAACAAGAAAAGAAAACAAACTTTAATGACATTATAGATTATGCATATTGGTTGTTTATTTTTAAAATTAATAGGCAAGAGTTTAATTTGTATATTAAATTGTAGTTATGCCTAGATTTTATAATGGAAATCGAGTAGTTAATCCTAGGACTTGCATTTTAAAACACTATCTACATTTAACGGCAGTTAATCATGTAAATGATTAAGGGTATCGTTTCTTGAGTGAAGAAAATTGCACATTTTATGCAATTTAAGTGTTTTGGGCACGGAGTTTGGGGATGCATTGAGTCGAGCTTGCATGATGCCTTTTTCATTAGATTCATAGTGGATTCTCCAACCTAAACTAAAATGCACTAGTTTTCCATTTTATTTGCTTATTTTCATTGTAGTATATTTCGTTTTGTTTGTTTCCATTGTAGATATCATTTTGTTTTATTATTTGATTTAATTTGAATATTTTAAATATTTCTTTGAAGATTGCTTTTAGTGTGAGTTTATTTCACTTATACTCACCAGTAAAAAAATCAAATGTTATGGTGAGTCAAAAAAAATATACACAAAAAGATTTTATTTTATTTTTTTGAAATTTGTATTTTGTAAATTTTGTAAGTTTGGTGCGTTATGGTGAGTCTATATATATATATATATATATATATATATATATATATATATATATATATATATATATATATATATATATATATATATATATATTTTTATACAAAAAGATTTTATTTTATAGAAATTTGTATTTTTTATATTTTGTAAGTTTGGTATGTTACATCTGTTCTCTAAAAAAATACAAAAACAAAACAAAATACAAAAAAAATACAAAATAAAAAAATGAAAAAAATTAAAAAAAAATAAAATAAAAGAAAAGAGAATGATGTAGTTTGGTGTGGTTTTCTTATTTTTTGTAAATAATTTATCTAAAAAAAATCAATTGAAAAATATTTTGATCAATTTTGTACATACTGTTGGATTTTTATCTGCTTAATTTTTTTAACAGTTTGATATATATATATATATATATATATATATATATATATATATATATATATATATATATATATATATATATATATATATATATATATATATATATATATATATATATATATATATATATATATATATATATATATATATATATATATATATATATATATATATATATATATATATATATATATATATATATATATATATATATATATATATATATATATATATATATATATATATATTCTTGACACTTTTGGTAGTGTGTTATATCTAGGTCGGATAGGAAATAAAGTGTACTGTTTTGTATTTTGTAGGATTTATGGTGCATTTTAGTTTAATTTCACTTCAGGCTCTAATGATATAAACGTTAAGTGTAAGTTTCGTTTATCAATGGACTGAGAAAAGCCTAAAACTTTCCCTTTACCAAGTGAGATTGCAGGGTGGGTACCAGATATATATTTTGAGCCTTTGCAAGACCTTTTGATACATTGTTAATATATTCGGCTAATGTGGATAATACGTTAACATGCAAGTTTTTAGAATTAACTGTTTTTATATGCATAACTAGAAGGCATAATTATAAATTAGGAGATAAATTAAGCTAGTGTACTAGAATTTAAAATTAGGCAGATAATATTGTAGGATCTATAATTCATTGTTATTTAAAAAATAAATAAAATAATAATTATAAGTTTGTATTTGTTGAAAGAGAAAAATTTCCCATACTTTAATTTCATTTTTCAAATATTGTAAAGTCTAATTTTTCTTATTGCTCGGGACGAGCAATGCTTAAAGTTTGGGGATGTTTAGAGATCATTTTGCGAACTCTTTTTTAGCTTTAATGATAAAATTTATCCTTAAACCTAAGACTTTACAATATTTTTGTACTTAAAAACTATGATTTGCGTTAATGTGTGCTGAAAAATTAAAAATTCTGTTTTTAACGTATTTCATCATTTTAAGTCGAGAAATGAACTAAATTTGTGTGTTTTTGTTTGCAGGGCTTAACGGAAAGAAAATATATATATATGTGTGTATTTTGATTTATGGGATATTCAATTTTTTTTAGATTATATATTTTTTTAAACCAATTATTTTTTATTTTAGAATTTTAGTCTTTATTATTTTCAACATTAGTTTTTTTAGAAAAAATATTTTTATCATTTTATTTTTATTAAAACGAATTTAGTTTTGTTTTGGCATTTTATTTTATTAGTTTTAGGTTTATTTTTTTATTATTTTGATAATTGTTTGTAGCTTTTATATTTTTATGAAATTTATTTTTAGCTTTCTTTGTTTATATTAATTATAAACTTTTCTTTTATTTTAATTTTAGCCTTTTATTTTATTAAAACCCATTTAAAACTTTTATTTTTCAACCCTTTATATTTTATCCCAATAAT
Source organism: Cichorium intybus (assembly GCA_023525715.1). Classification (NCBI taxonomy): domain Eukaryota; kingdom Viridiplantae; phylum Streptophyta; class Magnoliopsida; order Asterales; family Asteraceae; genus Cichorium; species Cichorium intybus. Next base: position 108,566,885 of record CM042013.1, on the reverse strand, counting down.
TTATAATATACATATATTTATTTATTTTTAAATTCCGAAAATCATTAATAAATAAATTTAATTTCGGATTTAATATTAAAATTATTAAGAAATATTAAAATAAAAAAATCAAAACGTCTCAAGCATGGGAGACAAGAGGAATAAAGTGTGCATGCTTGAATATATGATTGTATTTTGTTTCCATAAAAGCAAAGTAAAAAAAAAAATCAAATAAATGTTTGGTGTGTGTGTAATCGGTTGTTAAACCGATAGAAATAATAAATTGAAAAAAAATAAAATAAAAAGTGTACATGTGTGATGAGTGAGTATGTATGCTTTCCAAACAAAACTTTGACCAAGAATAATAAATATTATGTGTGTGTGTGTCATGTTTAACCAAAGAGATCAAAGCAAAGAGAAGAAAAGAAGCAACAACCTTCGGCTGTTTTGCTGTTGCTGTGTTTCGAGCAAGACAAAGCAATATATATATATATATATATATATATATATATATATATATATATATATATATATATATATATATATATATATATATATATATATATATATATATATATCCTATATGGTATGTTCGGCCGAGAGAAGAAAAGAAGAAAAAGAGAAGAAGATGTGTTCTTATGCTGTCCAGGTAACAAATCCACATCAAGAATTAAATGAATCAAAAGAAATTCGTGTGGGTTCGGTTATGATAGAAGGAGGTGATCGAGTGTTGTATCTAACTCACATTTCCATCAAAGAAGTTAACAAATCAAAAGAAACACATGGTGGAGCTGGTAAAGCCATAAACAATTCAAAGGTAATGATATAAATACGTGAAGTTTCAGTTCAAAAAAAAAACCGAGTCACAAATTCTCGTAGATTAGTTTTAGTTTTAGATCCGTATCTATTTTTCTCTCTATTTTCATTAGCGAGTTCAGAAAATTTCAGTGAGTTTTAGAAGTGGTTTTGAGTGTTCCAATTCATTAAGTCAAGTTTGAAGTCAGTAAGTCATCCAATAAGTCATTAAGTTGTAATTTTCGTTTTTGATGTATTTATTAAGTTTGAAGTAAATTGGTTTGTATAATTCGTGTGGTGAGAAATTTGAAGATTTACACGCTTGAGTTTAATCAAAGTCTTCAAAGGTATGATTTTTGTTCATTTTGTTATTTTCTGTAATTTTATTTAATTTGTTAGTTATGAGTTACATGATAATTTTTGCTATAATTTTGTTAGTTGTAATAATTATGTATGAGTAGTTAAATATAAGGTTTTGGTTGTGAACGATTAAATTGGGATTTATTTGTTGTAAATATGATTTTTATAAACTGAAATGTAAAATTATATGAGTTTCATGAATTATAAATATTAATATGTTAAAGTTATTTAAAATCTGATCAATTTTAATTTTCAGTAATATGTTGATATTTATAAAATTAATAAATTGAATATTTTGCATTTCAAGGTAAGAATGTTTTAATGTGTTTTATAATGTCATATTGATAATTACTGTTATAATATTTACAACCACTACAGAATTGACAACCTGTGGATTAGAATGTTATTATTGTTAAATATTGATATGATAATTAATTTACCAATTGGATGTCTTAACCGAAACAACTTTTGGAGATTTCATTAAAAATTGTGTGTGTTTTTCTAAAATTCATTTTTTTATAAAAAACCAACGATTTGTCAAAACTGTTAAACACGACAAGGCTCCCAGTATTTCCCAGTACTAGCTAGTGTTTAATAAAAGATCATTTTTATGCATAGTAATTCTTAGGCACGCGGGGACACAACTTGGTTTACCGATAATATTGGTCAGTTTTCAAATTAGCGACAAGGCCCTTAATTTGTAATTTAGTTATTTGGCTATTAGAATTAAATTAGTTTTAGATAAGTTAAATTAGATAATTTAGAGCCGAATAATTAAAATATAGATTGGTCAGTTTTTTTGATTGCGACAAGGCCCCTAATATTATTGATAAATTATAGGTTGTGATGTGTTTTTACTAAGTATTTATTATGTGTGAAATGGTAATATTTTTAATTGGTTTAACTTACCATATAAATTTCATAACAATAAATAATCCCAAAATAATTGTTTAGATTATTATTTAATCAGTTTCCAACCAAAGCCTTATTCGTATTGATATTTGTTAAAACTTATGATTGTTTGTTGAATTATTGCGTGGTTGATTTTTAATTATCATTTGATAAATTAATTTAGTTTATGTTGAAGTTCAAAATACAAAAAACAAACAAAATCATTTATTAAAATCAAAAGCAATATATTAAGATTACGATTAAAATTAATCCTTTCTCTGTGGGTAAGATATCTGGTCTTCACCGACTATTATTACTTGTACGATCCTGTGCACTTGCAGGTCGTGTTAAACCGAATAGGTTTAAACCCAAACAGTGGTACAAATTCACTCATCACCAGATCCTTACTTTCAACTTTTTCAAAATTTTCAAAAATTACAGGGTCGGGGGTAATATTGTCATCTACACCCCCTTCCCCAAAACATCGGCAATTTCAAAAATTTTAGGAATCGTTGGGCTGGGATCTGTACTATCACTTACAGCCCCCTCCACAACATCCTCATCACTCAAATTGTCTGGAGATGGTATAGATTCACACATCACCAGATCAACATTACTAGTACTTTCAAAAACATAAAAAACATCAAAGGTTGCTGAGTCAGAAGTAGCATTGTCACCTACAACCTCTTCCTCAAAAACCATTTCGACCATCTCAATGGTCTCTTGACTTTTCCTAAGTCTATGCCCTTCCATATATTCAGGTGATGCAGGTTCACACACAGTATCATTGGTGTAAAAATCACTCGCCTCAGGTTCTGGCGAGGGTGATGAACATTTCCAGTTTTCCTCTAACTTATCTAATGAAACTTGCAATTTTTCAAGAGCTTCAGCCTGGTCCTTCTGCACTTGGTAGGTGTTATACATGAGTACCTAAAGTTGGGCCCAAGTTGCAGGATTCTCAGGTTGTGATGACTCCTCGGTCCGCCATCCATTGTCATTGAATGATCCATTGTAGTAATCATCATCGTAATAGGTTTCGGCCGGATTTTCATAATACTCATAATACTGATCTGGGTACATGTAATCGCCCATTATGAAGACGTACAAATACCAAAAATCATCAAACTAAAATCAAACATCAAAAATCAGAAAACAGATCCTACAGATCTCCTACTCTCAAGCTCCCAACTCCCCGGCAACGGCGCCAAAATTTGACATCGCAGCGGTCGTCATGCGGTCAAAAATAAGAAAATAGCTAACACACACACTTAGCACAGTGGAAGTCAGGGTCGATCCACAGGAGTTACGTGGTCGAGACAGGTGACAGATTACCAACTGCAGTGTCACGCTACAGTCAGAGGACCTAGTTCCTAATTAATCCAAAACAATCCCAAAAGAACAATAACTAAAACAATTCCAAGCAAGCATTAACTAAACTAATCTACTAACTAAACCTTGTTACCTACTAAAATCAGAAGTACATCTCTAATTCAGAAGCAATCAAAGGCAATCCAAACATCAAAACAATCCAATTACTCAAAAAAAAAAATCATTCACAAGCATAAACACCGAAAAACTAAGCAATTAACATAAACCAAATGATTATCATTAACCAAATCAGATCCAACAAGTTCAAAACAGTAACCAAACTTATTAAAAACAGAAACAAAGACTCAATGTCAATGGTTGTCACTCCCAAAGACACTAGCCACTATTACTAACTATTTAACTAATTGAAAATTAAAGATAAAAACATGAAAATACCAAAAGATGGTTGCTGAAGCTAATCTTGGAGTCAAAGAGCCTTGGGAGTCGATTTCACACCAGGTCTTCGCTAATTTTTTCGACCTAAAAGCCTTTATTTATAGTTTCAAAAATCACGAGGCCGCGCCGCGCACAAGTGAATTCCGCGGCGCGCGTATGGGTTTATACCCGTTTTTTCGGAATTTGAATTCTTTCCACCGCCTCATATCCGCGTCGTGCCTTTGTGAATCCCGCGGCGCGCGTGCGAATTCGACTGATTTGCCTTTACCTTCAACTTCTTCCATTTTGTACGCTTTTAGCCCCTGTTTACACCATTTCTTTCCAAACTAGCACTGGCACAAAAAGTGAGAATACCACGATGTATATGATATAAATTCACTAAGAATAGGGCTCAACAATGACTAAAATACTTGATATTACTAGGCGTTGTCAGAGTGGCAGGGGTAATAACAGCATGGTTGTGGTGATGGCTTTTCCGCTTCTTTTTGTCATGTCGGTGTGAGGACTCGGACTTGACAATTAGGAGAGTCTCAAGGGTCGGCTTTTCAGTTGACATCTTTAAACCCTTGCGTGGGAGGACACCATCGTTCACATTGTCCTCGTTGAGTTGACCTGCTATTTCAATAGCAGATTCTAGGGTAGATGGCCTGCTGCTGGTCACCGAATCACGGATCTGGCGCAATAACCCTTTGATTTAGCTGCGTATTGCAGTTTTCATAAGTTGAACCATGTGAGGTAGGAGTTTTGAGAGATCATGGAATCTATTTGTGTAGGTCGTGTTGTCGCCTCCCACCTGTTTCACATTCCAGAATTCCTCCTCAAGAGTTTGCAATTTACTGTCATGGCAGAACTTCTCCATCATGCGTTCCTTTAGTGTTGACCATGTCATTCCCAAGGCAACAACCTCTCATTTTGCCCGTTTTTCTAGGTTCCACCACGTGAGAGCATGACGTTGGAGGCACTCTGTGGCGTGACGGACCATCAGGTCCTCATGACACTCGCTATGGATAAAAGTACTCTCCATTTCATCGATCCATGTAAGGAGTGCGGTGGCACCATCGATGTCTTTGAAGTAAGGCGGATTGCAGTTACGAAAGTGCTTAAACGAGCAACGAGGAGTGGTTGCTAGAGCTTGTGGCTGAAGAGCTTGAAGTTGGGTTGCAATTTTTGGGATGACGTTTGCTACCTCCTTGTCGATAAGGGCGGCTAGCCTACGGTTGCTGTGAGCAGCGTATGGGGGTCGTAATGCCATCTACGAGAAACACGCATATGGACTTGTGAGTTATTTGTAAATTGATTATGGAAATTAAGTTTGTAGACATTGTTGGGTAAAATTATTGTAAAACACTTATTGGGCCATGGTTAGGAGTGTTGGGCACCTTTTGGGCTTTCCATGGGTACTAAATGTGAAGCATGTAGCACTTACGTGGGCCCCCACAATACTAAGTTTTCACATGTTTTTCCCACTTCTAGGCTTATTAGGGAACTTAATAGTCCAATGAGTTAGCCATTTTGGAGTGTATCATTTCGGATATATTTGATAAGGTCGGGTATTTTGATGGCTCAAAAGTAATGTGAATGACGCGCTTTGGCCTATAGGTTTGGGAACTCTCGCCTTTGGTCCCCAGGTAAGCAAACTGGTCCCTCGGTTGATTGGGATGTATACGAATGCTTGCCTAGTCAGGACTTTCAGGCTACCGGCACCTCCCCCTTCCAGTTACTACACGTCCATTACTATGACCCTACCCAACTAGAGTAGATGACTTTGAATTTACTATGAGCTTTAAGGAATATATATGTATATACAATTTTTTTTTGGAAACCACTTGAGTATGTGTGTGATTTTCAGAGAAAGAGGAGAAAATTCACAAGTGTTTGCACACATATAAGTGTCAGGAGTAATACGTAAGCACATAAGGGAGCTATTAGCACACAAAGGTATTCCTAGGATTTTCTAAGTACGAATTGCATACAATTGTGTGTGTATTTTATAAACTATCATACGAGAGGACCCTAAAGGCTATAGACTAGGTCAAGGCAATTAACCTAATTCCCTATAGTCAAGGGCTCTGATACCAATCTGTCACAACCTGATCCTTGGCGGAATCGATCAAGGCGTGATATATTGTTCAAAGTCTCATGACAACTATATTATAATATGATTAGATTCAATTAAATACTAAGTATGCAAACAAGATCCACAACATACAAATACAAATCCAAATACGAACAACATTTATTACATCAAATTTAAATAGTCTTGTGGGTTTCTAAGGAACACCCTACTTTTAATCAACTTCATTCTTCAAATCTGCATCATGGGTAAAAACAGGTCAACTACGAGAGTTGGTGAGTAATCTAGTTTTATTAAAGAAAATTGTGAGTTTGAAAAATTTATAATTTGAAATGTGTTTTCTTTTGAAGTCGGCAAGCAAGTGTTATTGAGATAACGGTTTATAAATCAAAAACTGATTAACACATGATAACAACAACAATAAGTCCTCACCCTATATATACATATACATGTATATATATATATATATATATATATATATATATATATATATATATATATATATATATATATATATAAAATATTATATGTATATATATATATATATATATCTATATATATATATATATATATATATATATATATATATATATATATATATATATATATATATATATATATATATATATATATATGATGGAGCATCTAATCATCATACACACTCAACCACGTGCGATCAATCACCTTAGCGTCCCAAGGCGGGGTGGTCAACCCAATAGCGCTATTATTGTCCATAACGTACCTCAAGAATACAGACATATTCATGGAGATTAGACTAAAATGGTAATGCACTACAAGTACATGTAGCGTAAACAAACAATAATTATACAATTAATAATTCACGTATAAATGACCCAACAATGTCTCAATTGTGATAAAATAATAAAGTGAAGTTGGAAACATATTAGAACCACATGATACACCCGAAAAGTATTGATAATTATAAAATATGGGGTAGATTACTCACATTAGTCCAAAACGGAATGCGCGTGTCGTATGATAGACGGCTCGGGTCAAAATGTCGTAGAACCTAATATAATTAATAGTTTTGGTTTAGGAACTGCTAAACCGGAATGGAGTATTAATAAAAATAATTAGACACATATTCTTATATTAGATTAATTAACAATAATATATTTTGATTTGAATATTAAGGTATTCATTTGTTAAATGAACTTTAAATTGAATTAATTACTTTGCATAATTAATTTATATTTTCAATTTAGGCAAGATTTTAATAATTTATTATTAAAATAATAACTTGCCCAATTATAAGTATTTACAGATTTTAACAATTATTTATATGAAATAATCATTAAAAATACATTTTTACATGCTTAAATATTTAGGAAAATGGTTTTAAATAGTAAACAGTAATGAAACATTCTGAAATTATCATAAACTCATTATTTCATATAATAGTAATTACTGTAAACTTTTCATATGTTTCTGAACTGTTTTAGTATTTATTTAGTATTTTAATGATTAAACAACAACAAAATTCGTGAAAAATAATAAATGATCCCCAAATATTCTGAAACTGTAACCATAGTTTTCTAATATGATATAGAGCCTATTGTAAGTATTTTGGATATTTGTGACTATGGGAAGTATTTCTTATGTTTTTCTATATTAATTAATTAATAAAATCATAAATAATAGTAACCGGTTAAGGGAAATTCGTTAAACTTTTTATTTATGATTAATATGTTATATATGATATTCTTATAAGGTTTTGTAATTTTTAGACATGCATAGCTATTTATTATAAATTTAAACCACTAAAAAATCATTAAATCGGAAAAAATAAGCAAATATTCTTAAAAAATCTATAAATTTTGTCATGGAGTCTTTATAATATTAGTAAGGTGTGAAAAATATAAAATCTAGTTTTAGACATACATAACTATATTTTGCTATTTATTTATCTTCAACAAAATAAAATACAAAATAACCATAAAAAAGTAATATAAATGCATAAACTTCATAAATTTTGTTTACTCAGTTTATGGGTCATTGCAGAATGTTCCCAGAATTTATTGACTGCAAAAAGTATTTTATGTGAATTATTGTAATATTTTATTGCAATAATTATAGTAATTCGATAAAAATAAGTTATTTTCTGAAAATTTCCAGAAGTTCTTATTTTATTGATGAGATTCTGAGAAAAATCAGGTTTATACATAAAATGAGTTTTAGATATTTTGGTGGATTTAATTTGTTTCATGTATAAATTTGAAACTTTTAACAACATACATTGATGAATGCTTCACGAGGGATGAAGATTTGAGTATAATGGATTGTTCTTGGCTGAAATATGAAGCTTTCTTGGATGAATTTCGAGATTGAGAGTGAGAGAAAGAATAGAGAGGGTTTGAGTGGTGATGAGAATAATGTGTTGAGAGAAAAATGAAAGTAAAGATGATGGGTGGTGTGAGTGGGAGACCATGGGAATATCTTTTTGCTTTTGGTGGTCTTCATAATTTCCCACTAGCACAAGCATCTTCTATGTAATACAATAATTAATATAAAAGTTTTATAAAATTTAATGTAGAGTTTATAAAAATAGAGTTTTATAAAAGATAGGTTATAATTTGATTATAAAAGTCTACTTTGATTTGAAGTTTAATTATAGCATTCAAGTTTGATTATTTTAATTTAATTAGAGCATCATACTTTGATTTGATTTTAATATGGTATCATAATTTAATTTGATTATAGTTATAACGTTATACTATGCTATATTGCTATTAACGTCAATTTATATCGTAGTGTATGAGTTTATTAAATTTCCAATTGGGTTGGTGTAACGCCCCGTTTTCCGTTAGGTTTGTAAATTATAAATTATTATTTTTTTAGCAAATAATAATAATAATTGTTGGAGGGTAAATTATGTCATAATAAGAAACTTATTTAAATCTAGTTTTGTGCTAATTAAAAATAGGAAATCATAGTGCGAGGAGTTGTTTTGCCAAAGCTAAAAGTCGCATGGATCCACCTCCTTTTTCTTGGTGGGCGACGGGTTTGAGGAAGGTTTTTGGACTTGGTTTATTTTGTCTTGATTGGCGCCCAATTATATGGACTAGTGGTTAGGGCAAGCCTAGAACATTCTCATTAGCCATGAAACATTTACACTCTCTCAACTCCCTCTTGTTTGTTGCTGCTGCTGAAAGTCTTGGAAGAAAGGAGCAAGTTCGATTGATATTTGTCAAGGTAGTAGCGAGTGAAGTGGATGGTCCAAAGATTCACACTAGGGGTAACAAGTTCCATTCTTTTTGCCTTTCTCTTTTTCTTCTAGCCGATTCATGCATATACACACACATCCTCGTGTGTGCTCGTGTATGTGTATGAGTGTTCATGATTTGTATGGCTGAAACTTTAGTATTCTACCTCAATTTTTCTGTTGTTGGAAATGTTATCGAATCTATTTCAGACCTTAAAGGTCTTAACCTAGGTCTTATTGAGTTTGGGGGTTGAAACTCTAGACCCTAAGGTCATTTTTAGGATTTTCGTATTTTTCACTGTTTTGGACCTGTTTTAGTAATATCATATAAAATCGTGGGTTTATCCAATTAGGTTGCGTTTTATGTCCTTGAATTGGTAATTGAGTCTAGTTTGTTCCCTTAAAATGTTATGAATTGATTCAGAACCTAAGTCGTTTAGAATTGTCCATTTCCATTGACCGGTCCAACTTCTATCATATTCAGTCCCCTGCATTTGGAAAATCACTACAAATTGTATAAAAATCATCTAGGGGTGAGGTCAGTGGAATTAGTTTAGGTTGGAAGTCTAGTTTGTCCTTAGCAAAATTCAGAATCCGGTTCTTAATCCATTTAGAGAGACTATTATTTCTTTAAGGTGTGGTCCAGCTTGTTGATTGATCACATCAGTCCACTTGAGAAATTCACCATTAACTCTAGAAAAATGGAAATGACTTGAGGTCAAGCCCTGTAGTCTTATCTTAGTGTCTAGTTAATGTCATATTTTTATCAGAGCCTAATGATGATACTTCCTAGGTTCAAAGATGCAAACTTTGCAACCTGGTCCAAAATTCAGCATGCTGTCAAGGTTTAAATGTGGGTGTGAGTCATAGTTATGACTAAGGGTGGTACAAAAGGGTATTTAACACTTATAAAATGACAAGTATAAGTATGTCATAACTATTAACATTGGTGAATTAAATATAAGAAGTTAATGGCCTCATGTGTGACGTATGATACAAGTATCTATATATAAAGCAAGGTTAGCTAGTATGCGTTGTAGTAACTTATTATACCTTATAGGAGTATAAGGTGTGTGCTTTTGAGATTAGTTGGATTCGCGGAGTTGCCGCACGAATTTCTGCATTACCGAATCGAGGTGAGTTTATCACTACATTGTGTGGACGTTATATGTGACTTACTATAGTTATGTGTGCTGGTAATATGTTTGTTGATATTACTAAGCTGTGTGTATCTTGTTAATATTAGACATTCCTATTATAGTTTCTCTTACTTGGGATTGGTGTGTAGTCCCATATGGAGAAACTTGGTGTAAATGGCATTTTAACCATTCTTGGTGAACATAAGGTTGGTGTTAAACCTTATTTGGTGATCCTTATAGATAAAACGGTGTTGAAAGCAATGGTGATATTGCTTTGGTGTTGCATGATCTGTAAAGACATGCGTATGGCGATATTTAGTAAAATGGTGAACTAGGTATATTAGGGATTCCCAACAAGATGTACTGAGCGGATACGCATGGCTCGCGAACAGAGTATGCGTGGCTCGAAATGCTGAGTAAGGGAGTATAACTCAATGTACTGGGTAGAGTAGACTATGTGTTTATTTTACTGTGTTGTATGGTTGTATTTTTCCTTATAGGGATAAGGTATGTGTAATTGATATGCTGTGTAGGTGTTGGAACTCACTAAGCTTTGTGCTTAACCTTTCCCTATTAAATTACTATTTCAGGTTTTATAGGTGGAAATGACGACTAGGCATCACGGGTACACACTGATCCCGCTTATTTGGAGATTTTTATGCGGTGAATTGATGTTAAAATGTTTTCAAATGCCTTCATAAGGTTAAATATTGAATAAAGTGATATTGATTAAATGAAAATGTTTTTCTTAACAATTTTAAATTTGTGATAAAAACGGACGTTACAGTTGGGTTGAGCCGAATCCATTTTAGGCGGATGTCACACTAACCGGTATGGGGCATTTGCTACTGGTGTGGCTCCGAGGATCAAATCGATCCTAAATTCGATTTGTCGAGCGGGCGGTACTCCTGGAAGATCTTCTAGGAATACATCGGGGAAGTTGCAGACCTTAGGAATATCTTTGATGCTTTTTACTTCTTTCTTTTCTTCCACTACGTGGGCTAAGAACGCCAGACATCTTTTCTGTAGATATTTTCTGGCTTTGATGCATGACACCATTCGAAGGTTGGTGTTGGGTTTTTCGCCGTAAACAACGAAGGTCTTTTCGTTTGGTAAATGAAGTCGGATTCCCCGTTCGTAACACATGATGTCAGCATGATGTGGAATTAGCCAATCTATTCAGACAATTACGTCGAAACTTCCTATTCTAACAAGCATTAAGTTGATTGAAAAGGGGTGATTGTCAAGAGTAAGTACAGTTTATGTATATTTCTTTGGTACTTTCTGTTTTACCGTTTGCCATCTCTACTGTAAATGTTTTGTTAAGTGGTTGAGGTTTTTGTTTTAGTAGGTGTTTAAAATTTTGACTCACGAAACTCCTCTCTGCTCCACTGTTGAATAGTATACAAGCATAAGAGTCATTGGCGAGAAACGTACCGTGACCACAGTGGGATCCTCCACTGCCTCCGTGCGTCCCATTGCTAGGACTTTCCCGTTTTTCCCGACAGTCCTGTTTCTCGGGTAATCCTGTTTAAAACGTCCCGTTTCTCCGCACCCATAGCAGGTTTGGCTCATCCCGGCATTTGAACTCTGGGTGGTCTGTTGGGTCGGTGCTTTGCAGTATTTTGAAGTGTGTCCGCTCTTTCCACAGTTAGTGCACTGCATATCCCTACAAGCTCTGTGGTGGTGGTAGTTGCACTTGTTACACTTGGGTAAGGTTCCGCCATATGGTTTGTTTTGTGCTGGAGCGGTAGGGATAGTAGCGGCATGGACTGTTACTGCTTGTTGCCTTTTAGAGTTTCCTTGGTTTTGCTGATCTCTTCCCCTACTCCAGGATTTTCTCTTGTGGTCTTTTCCTTTAGGTGGTTCGGCTTTGATCGTCATGGTGCCTTGGCGAACCCTATGGTCAATTAGTCGTTGAGCGTTTAGCACTGTCGTACGTTGCGGGGCTTACTGATTCCACGTTTCCTTGAATTAGAGGGGATAGTCCCCAGATATAACGCTCCACTTTCACAGATTCTGGTGTGACCTGTGAGGGGCAAAGGGTTGCCAGGTCGTTGAACCTGTTGGTGTAAGTGGTTATATCCGCCTCTTTCATGGTAAGGTTCCACAATTCTTGCTCCAATTTCTGAACCTCCCCTCTGGGATAGCACTCTTTCATCAGCATGGTCTTTAGTTCTTCCCAACTCATTGAGTTGGCTACGGGAAGTGTCAGGGACTTAACATGACCTTTCCACCGGACATGGTCGTATCAACAAAAGTACAAGCGGCGAATTTGACTTTGAATTCCTCGGGGCACGCAGAAATGTCGAATATCGACTCGGTTTTCTCGATCCACCTTGTAAGTGCGATAACACCTCCAGTTCCATGGAAAGTCACAGGTTTGCAATTCGTGAAATCTTTGTATGTACATACTCGCGAGTGGCTCGGTGTCTCTCCGTTTGTAGAATCGTTAGTGTCGTTCCTACTCCCGCTTCCGTTTGTTCTATTTGGGTTTATCTGGGCAATTGCAGCTGCCACAGCGGCGGTTACAGCGGCTTGGAAGGTAGCAGCATCCATCATTGGTGTCTCTGGCGTTTCTGTTGGGGTACTCCAAGTGGTCATTCGTGTAGGTGGCATACTTCTGCCACAAGGAATCATGATTGGATGATGGTCATTTTTTAGAAGATTTATTAGGAATAAGATGTTAATTTGTGTATGGGGATTTACATTACGTGTTTCTTTTTATTCTCTCTTTATTAAAAGTTACATGCGCGTTTTTAATATCATGCATGTGCATCAATATTGACTTGGTCACACAAAATATACTAATCACACATTTCATAACATCATACATTTTAAATAACATGGAAAATTTTGACCTTCTAAAGGGGTCTACTGCACATAGAGTAAAAAGGGTAACATGACGGCTCCCAAAAGTGACATTGTTTGGTTGTGGGAATGCCTACTCATGATAAACAGGCAGCACGTAAGGCATGCTAATGGGTTCCTAAGTTATAACAAAATTTGAGTAATGAGGAAACTACTTAGGGGGAATTGGGTCCCCTCATTCTCCGGAGTTCGGCCACTTGTGCCCTAAGCTCCGCCGTTTCTCGCATGGCCCGTTCGGCCCTCAGCTCCATGCTCCGAAGGTCCTCCCTTGTATCTCTGACGGTGTCCCATAGTGTCTCCAATCTTGATATGGTCCGTTCGTGGGTCTCGTCGAGGCATCACACACGGACTGCGGTGACCTCCGTAGTGGCTGTCAAGTTAAGGACTTGGCTGGCGGTAGCCCTGGCCTGGTCATGGCTCCACTTTTACATGTGCTCCGCCCAGGTTGGCGTTGGACCCTGGTGAGATTCATCTAACAGTAATAGACGTTGGACGGGCAGTGTCACACCCCGATCCTTGGCGGAATCGATCAAGGCGTGATATATTGTTCAAAGTCTCATGACAACTATGTTATGATATGATTAGATTCAATTAAGTACTAAGTATGCAAACAAAATCCACAACATACAAATACAAATCCAAATACAACAACATTGATTACATCAAATTTAAATAGTCTTATGGGTTTCTAAGGTACACCCCACTTTTCATCAACTTCATTCTTCAAATCTGCATCATGGGTAAAAACAGGTCAACTACGAGAGTTGGTGAGTAATCTAATTTTATTAAAGAAAATTGTGAGTTTGAATAATTTGAAATTTGTTTTCTTTTGAAGTTGGCAAGCAAGTGTTATTGAGATAACAGTTTATAAATCAAAAATTGATTAACAAATGATAACAACAACAATAAGTCCTCACCCTATATATACACATATATGTATATATATAGGATGGAGCATCTAATCATCATACACACTCAACCACGTGCAATCAATCACCTTAGCGTCCGAAGGCGGGGTGGTCAACCCAATAGCGCTATTATTGTCCATAACGTACCTCAAGAATACGGGCATAGTCATGGAGATTAGACTAAAAATGGTAATGCACTATAAGTACATGTAGCGTAAACAAACAATAATTATACAAATAATGATTCATGTATAAATGTCTCAACAATGTCTCAATTGTGTTAAAATAATAAAGTGGAGTTGGAACATATTAGAACCACATGATACACCCCAAAAGTATTGTAAATTATAAAATATGGGGTAGATTACTCACATTAGTCCAATAAGGAATGCGCGTGTTGTACGATAGACGGCTCGAGTCAAAATATCGTAGAACCTAATATAATTAATAGTTTTGGCTTAGGAATCGATAAACGGGAATATAGTATTAATAAAAATAATTAGACACATATTATTATATTAGATGAATTAACAATAATCTAAATTTTGTTTTGAATATTAATGTATTCATATGTTAAATGAATTTTAAATTGAATTAATTACTTTGCTTAATTAATTTATATCTTCACTTTAGGCAAGATTTTAATAATTTCTTATTAAAATTATAACTAGTCAAATTATAAGTATTTACAGATTTTATATATTATAAACAATTATTTATATGAAATAATCATTAAAATGCATTTTTACATGCTTAGATATTTAGGAAAATGGTTTTAAATACTAAACAGTAATGAAACATTCTGAAATTATCCGAAAATCATTATTTCATAAAAGAGTAATTACTGTAAATTTTCATATTTTTCTTAACTGCTTTAGTATTTATTTAGTATTTTAATAATTAAACCACAACAAAATTCAGGAAAAATAATAAATGATTCCCAAAAATTCTGGACAATTAACCATAGTTTCGTAACATTATATTGAGCCTACGGTAAATATTTTGGATATTTTGGACTATGAGAAGTATTTCTTATGTTTTTCATTATTAACTAATCAATAAAATCATAAATAATAGGAAAATATTAACAGAA
Source organism: Cichorium intybus (assembly GCA_023525715.1). NCBI lineage: Eukaryota > Viridiplantae > Streptophyta > Magnoliopsida > Asterales > Asteraceae > Cichorium > Cichorium intybus. Next base: position 108,551,788 of record CM042013.1, on the reverse strand, counting down.
AATCATTAGACTTTTTATTTATGATTAACATGTTATATATGATATGTTGATAAGGTTTTATAATTTTTGGACATGTGTAGCTATTTATTATTAATTTAAACCATTAAATAATCATTAAATAAGGAACAATAAGCATACAATCTTACAAAAATCTGTAAATTTTGTCATGGAGTCTATAAAATGTTAATAAGGCGGGAAAAATATAAAATCTAGTTTTTAACATACATAACTATATTTTATAATTTATTTATCTACAACAAAATAAAATACAAAATAAGCATCAACCAGTAATATAAATGCATGAAACTTTATAAATCCACTTTACTAAATATATGGGTTGTTCCACAAATTTCCCAAAATTTATTGATTGCAAAACGTATTTTATGTGAATTATTGCCCTGTTTTATTGCAATAATTATAGTAATTCAATAAAAATAAGTTATTTTCTGAAAATTTGCAGAACTTCTTATTTTGTTGATGGGATCCTGAGAAAAATCAGGTTTATGCATAAAATGAGTTTTAGATAGTTTGCTGGATTTAATTTGTTTCATTCATGAATTTGAGACTTTTAACAACATACCTTGATGAATGCTTCAAGAGGGATGAAGATTTGAGTATATTGGAGTGTTCTTGGCTGAAATATGAAGATTTCTAGGAGGAATTTCGAGATTGAGAGTGAGAGAAACAATACATATGGTTTGAGCGGTGATGAGAATAATGTGTTGGGAGGAAAATGAAAGGAAAGATGATGGGAGGTGTGAGTGGGAGACAATGGGAATAAACTTTTACTTTTGGTGGTCTTCATAATTCCCCACTAACACAAGTATCTTAAGAGTTTTATAAAATTTAATGTAGTGTTTATAAAAATAGAGTTTTATAAAAAAATAGGTTATTATTTGATTATAACAATCTACTTTGATTTGAAGTTTAATTATAGCATTCAAGTTTGATTTTTTTAATTTAATTAGAGTATCATACTTTGATTTGATTTTAATATGGTATCATAATTTAATTTGATTATAGTTATAACATTATACTATGCTATATTGTTATTAACGTCAATTTATATCGTAGTGTAAGAGTTTTGATCCTATTAGCGTCAAGAAATCTCGAGTAGGGTTTATTAAATTTCCAATTAGGTTGGGTTGACCCGAATCCATTTTAGGCGGATGTCACAGGCAGCACTCTCTTGCGAGGAGTGCGCATCCATAAAGGGCCGTTGGGATGACGGTATACCTCGAAACTTGGTGCCGGTGGTGGCACGTGCATGTTAAGGGCGGGGTAACGGGGTTGACGATCTCCGGTTCACCATCAGATTCCTCTTCTTCCTCCTCTCCCCACGGGTCTTCCCCTTCAAACATTTCCTCCGGTTCCTCTTCCGGAACTTCTTCCGGGTCCTCTTCCGGAACTTCATTAATCCATCTATTGTTTCCCTCTTCTAGGTAGTAGGGATCTCCAGGCAAATGAAATCCGGCCATGTTGTCTGTATGAGAAAGAGGGTATAAGAAGCACATACCTAAAGTACTAAGTATCTAACTTTATAGTATTTACAAAATACTCCTATAATACTTTAACTCTTGGCATTTGATAATTTAATTATTGATGGGTGTCCTGACTTGTTGTTACCACGACTATTCCTAAGTTTCCATTAGTCATATTTTAGACCAGTACAGTTGATCAGGCTCTACCAATCTTAGGCATGACTACCTAAACACTTAGGCCTACTCATAGTGTCCAATTTGTCCTAACACCTTAGATGTTCTTCGTTATAATATCGTTCTAGCGCGTATGTACTTATATACTTTTATAAATGTATCGTTGAATACTTTAATAGTATTTTCGTGTGAACATATTTTGAGAGTCTTAGTCCCATTGTATTTATAGTTGTATATCTTTTAAATGGGTTGATATACTGAATTCACTATAAACAATTATCTGGTTTCCAATCTGTCACACCCTCAAACCGTAATGGCGGAAAAGTTCGAGGGTGGATGACTTCATGTACGATATCATAACAACGTCAAGCAATAATGAATCCAAGCAATCACAACCATCATAATATAATTGTAAAAGTTACATAAGTTCAATGTTGTTGTTTCCGTTACAATTACATAAGATTCAAAAAATACATAATTTATGATGTCATAGCGTCTCATCGTCATTGCTTGCGAACCTGTTTACTGGTTTCCTGAGAATACAAGTAGTTTGAAAAGCGTCAACAATAAAGTTGGTGAGTTCATAAGTATTTTGTATAGAATTCCCTTTGTGATAAATCGTAGCTTTGAAAACTCAAGAAAATCCAATATTTTCTATATTTAGAAACGTAGTAAGTTTTAAAACCCAAAGATTTTAATGTAGGTTAATAAGTAGCACTTATAAAAGAAAATGTAAGTTTTTAACGTAAACATTCATTAAGGGGTGAATCGTTTTTCCATTGTGAGGCGTCCTATAACCATACTATAGACTAGTTGGCCTGCTGCGACGTTCTTCAGGCGTCGGAAATGTTATGACAGTTGTCACCTCAGACCTGCCGGTCTAGCTGTAGCTAACAGCTCAGGTGCGGGGTTGTCAATCTCATATATATCTATACACAATGTCACGCTCTCTTACCGAGATTCTGGTTATAAATTTCAGGACTTATAGTGTAAGTACTAAAAAGTACTGTGAAGACCCGTCTCACAAAAATATATGTATCATCGATCCGCTTACGTTTTGTAGTTAAGAAAACCTTTTGTCTTTTGTCGTTATTTTTAATTCCCAAAATAACGTTGTATGTAGTTTAAATATATATGCATATTCCCATATAAATAAACTTTGTATCGTTTCATTGTAGTGGAAAAACTGAGTATCCATAAATTATTCCTATAATAGTTTATCTCAGGCACTGTTTGTCGAAATGAACGAGTTCTAGTGTATACAATATAACAGTTTAGTTTAAAGCTATAAGTTTTGCGAGGTAGGGGTATGGTTGGTACCCATCGTTTGAAATCACGCGGTATCGTGTGAAAGGTCTGATTTCAAAATGATGGTTCGAAATCAGGAACTATTTTGTATGAGATAATAGTTTGTACGAGTGTATTTCAGTTGTAATAACATAGTATCTTGTATTCTCCCCCTAAAAGTTTCTGAAAAGTAAAAATGGAGGGGTATGAAGCTCACCCTTGAAGCGTGACTTGTCGAGAAAAGAGTATTGGTTTGGGAGTTCGTTGACAGAAACCAAGACTTAGGCCCTTCGGAACCTACGGACCTTCGGATAAAGCTATTACCCGATGGTTCCACGAAATGTCAGTGCATGTAAATGAAGTATAAGCTGTGTATTATCGTGTAGAATCATCAAGGAAAACTAACTTACCAAGGATATGAGGTTTTACACCGGGAAAAATGGCAGAGGATGGCTGTTCACGATGGTGCTGTTGAGATAGTGAGTAGAGACAAAGGTGGTGGAAGTTGAGAGTTGAGAGAAAGTTGAGGGGAAAGTTGAGAGAAAATCTGATGAGTTCGTGGGTTTATGGGTTCAATAAGTATGGGGAACCGATTAAAAGAGGGGTTAGTTATGCTTTATGTCAAATCACTTAGTCCTAGGTGTACTTAGTAGCAGTTGACCTTGTGATTTGATTGACGTTTGCATTGGAACTTGTTATTTAGCATATGTTAGGAGTGAGGATTAGGAAGATGATCTCCCACTAGGAAGTGGACATTGCATGAGTGGGGTAAGTTCTGGAGGCATGGAGTTCGAAAATGATACTTTCGGAACTCGTGCAGCAAGGATCCAAGATTAAATCTTTCAACGTTCTGATTCTGAAGGTTGGGTTTTCGGAGAATCAGTTTTCGAATATCACTCGGAAACCAAAGCATTTTCCGAGTGTCATTTCTGAATCGAGTGGCAATTTCGGAGCATAGGGTTCCGAAATCAGAAGCTCCTACTTGGGAGTTCCGAGCTTGGTGGGTTTCCAAAGTCTGCCTCGAGGATTCAGAGAGTTGAAGGGTCCGAAAGTCGTATTCGAAACTAGAGGTTTTCGGAGGTAGTTTAGAGGTCGGGGACATCCCGAGAGAGTCTCCGAATGAGGATCAAGGGTCCGAAAATGGTTCAGTGTGAGAATGGATTTTTCGTACCTAGTGTGATCTCACTTCTACGTTTGTATAGTTTGCTAGGTATTTGTCTTGTAATTGTATATGCAGTATTATAACATCCAACAATACATTCTAATAGTTATGAATATACTTTTCATTATGTGGGTAAACGTACTCTTTGTTTGGCTCTAGTTGACTTTTGTTGACTAATTTTTTTACAATTGTCACACAACAAGTAGGGTTTTCACTCAAATACATGGACCACAAACCATATGGGCTAGGGATGAGTTTTGCAAGGCCTTAGGTCCAATTTCAAGGCTGCCCCAAGAGTGCTCACACAGCCTTAAAAGCCCACTCAAACCTCCCATGCACAAGATTGAAGAAATGGCAACTTAAATCCTTAAATATTGAAGCAATAATTATTCTAGGCACCTTTTGGTTAAAACTCATTTTAAGGTTTCCATTTTGACATAACCCACCCTCATGCTAATATAATTAAGTTATTAGCATTAAGTCTATTATCATCATCATCATCATCATCATCATCATTATTATTATTATTATTATTATTATTCGCTAAAAACAATTATTCTGTCAAAAACGAACGTTCCGCAAAACGGGGTGTTACATATGACAACATTCTTGACTAATGATTCAATTACTATAGGAAAAGTTGATTCCATGAAGGCATCTAACTCTACACCATCAACTGATCACAATGATTTCGAGTCAAGATAATACTTCTACGAAAGCACTCGAACCCAACCACATATCCTGCATGATATAAAGCTAAGCACTAAAAGCACTCGAAACCGAACCATAAATCTCATGTGTTAGCCTTATCAGGGATGGATGGAGTGGGAAAGACCACAATGATATGAAAGTTGAAGTTTGTAAAAAGAATGTTCTATTTTATTGTTGAGATAATTGTATGGAAAGAACAGACCTTGTTGCAATTTAAAAATCTGTAGTAGATTACATAAGCATAGTTCACAATGATATGAAAGTTGGAGTTTGTAAAAAAATGTTCTATTTTATTGTTGAGATAATTGTATGAATAAGACAGATCTCGTTGCAAGTTAGGAGTCTGTAGTAGATGTAGTAGATTACATAAGCATAGACCACAATGATATAAAAGTTGGAGTTTGTAAAAAATGTTATATTTTATTGTTGAGATAATTGTATGGTAAAGACGGACCTCATTGTAATTTAAGAATCTGTAGTAGATTACATAAGCATAGACCACAATGATATAAAAGTTGGAGTTTGTAAAAAAAAAGTTATATTTTATTGTTGAGATAATTGTATGGAAAAGACGAACCTCGTTGTAATTTAAGAATGTGTAGTAGATTACTTAAGTATAGATCTAAGCTGTGAAAGCACTCTAACCTAACCACAAATCCAATATGATAACCTTATAGGGGATGGATGGAGTGTGAAAGACCACATTGTAGAATATTAAGAAAAGAAAAGAAAAAAAGTTCCATTTTATTATTTAGGTGGATTTAAGGTAAAAAACGGACACGTTGCTATTAGTTATTCATATTACCACTGCACATAACTAATATATATATATATATATATATATATATATATATATATATATATATATATATATATATATATATATATATATATATATATATATATATATATATATATATATATATATATATATATAAGGAGGATCGTGTAGGAACCTAAAATCCGGTAAAAACCGTGAGGACAAATATGGACCTTTAATCTTGAAAAATGAGTGGATTAGATTCAATATGCAAATAATGACCATGTATTAAAATTCAAAGGTTATTTTTGTAAATTCCAGAAACTAAGAGAGAGGGAAAGGAAAATGTCTAAGGGCATTAATGTCAAAAATAACGCGCGTAACATTCAGCCCAAATAGATTTCACGTGCCCCACTCTCCGCGCGCCACGTATCGCCTTGTGATCGGCTAGCTTATGTTATTTTTCCACCTAGTTTGTATTTTGGTCATAACTTTTTTTATTTGTAAAAAAAATCTGAAAAAAACCAAAGTTATTAAAATTTAATTCTCTATAAAACAAGCGCAATCATAAAAATTTGAAAAATATATTTTTTATTTTTTATTTTTAGTTTCCAAAAATTATGAAAATTTTAGGCATTATTGAAGATATTATATTAGTAAGTTTACAAAAAGAATTTTTTGAAAAAAAATTTCTTTTTCGTGTTCATTTTTATATTTTAAGTAAAAAAACTCATCAAAATAGCAAAAAATACATATGATCCAAAAATATTAAAACCAAAATATGTTTTATGATTCAAAACTTATGATGCAATATGCAATATTCGTTATGATTCAAGATCCAAAAGTCGTTATGATCCAAAACGAGTTAAAAAAACAGACAACGACAAAATTATTCAAAACTTATGATCCAAGATGCAAAAAAATATGATCCAAAATTTTTATGATCCAAAAATACATGATCCAAAACGTTATGATTAAAAATATCATGATCCAAAATAATTAGATTAAAAATACGAAAAAAAGTTAAAATTAAGATTAAAAAAATATTAAAAATTAAAAAATATACATCAAAAATAAAAAACAAAAAAAAAACAAAAAAATAATAAAAATCAAGTACTGTAGCATACAATAACTACACAGATTAAAAATTAAACGCCAAATCCATGGAATCGGAAGGTACACACTTGCTTTCCGACAATAACTACATGGATGAAAAACCGGAAGTTATTGATCATAGTAAAAGTAACGAGTCAACATTGGCCATGCTATTTTCACCCGAATTAATAAAGCCGACTTTACTTTTATGGGTGGTGTTTTTCGGGAATGCTTTTTCATATTATGGACTTGTACTTCTTACAACCGAGTTGCATAATGGTGCGAATAATTGCGATTCAAATCAATCACATTCTCAAGGCTCACCGAAGGTTAGCTATAAAGATGTTTTCATCACTAGTTTTGCATGTATGCTTTGTACATACAAGTTTTCCCATGTTTCTTTTTTTCTTTGATATACTTGTGATTGAAAAAAATGGAGAATTTCGTCTATATCCTTATAAACTTTCATAATTACGCCTATATTTTTGTAAAATTTAAAATTACATGAATATCTTTATAAAACCTATAAACTCAAAGATATACCCAAATACTTAATTTAATTATATTAAACCTTTTTAAAAATTTTATAAAACATTTTTTAAGTTGATTTTGGTTGATGAAATAAATGACGAATGTGGAACGATGACAGTTCCATGTCGAATTTTCAAGATGGCTCAGTACATTTTACCTTTGATTTGCTTCAAGAGTTCCCGGGACTTATTATATCGGCTTTTACAATCGATAAACTCGGTCGAAAAGGCTCCATGTCAACAATGTTCTTCCTTTGTTGTATTTTCTTGCTTCTATTGATGGTCCATCAACCTCAAGCTCTTACAACATTTCTTCTATTTATGGCGCGAATATGCATCACCACAACCTTCATGGTTGCTTACATTTACGCCCCCGAGGTAAGTCCTTCAACTTTAAATTTTGTTCATGCTTATAACAATGTACTTTTTATTTTTTTTGTTTATTGTAGCTTTATTCTTTCATTTCTTCCTATTATAGCATTAATCTACCGGTTATATTCGGAGTACAATGTCTTAAGAAGAAAAATATTGAAAGCAACGAGAGTAGGATGCTATAATACACAAATAAATATTATTATTATTATTATTATTATTATTATTATTTGTGTATTATAATACACAAATAAATGAACGTGTATATTGGTATTTCTTGCATTTAGCCTTATTATATATTGCGAAATTCAACTCATGTTTTGTTCTTGCTCTAATTGAATTTGACTTCAACAAATCCATGTATTCGATTGCTATTTTTATTGCTTTATCCAACGAAAAAATCGGGTTTTTCGAGCAACAGAAGTTTCGGGTAAATGCAAATTGTAGCAACGTACTTTCATTTATTTGTGTATTAAAGCATCCTACATCCATTACTTTTTATTAAAGCTTCACACTTTCAATTTCTTTATTAAAGGCATTATACTTGGAAAAAATCTACCCAATCATAACATTATACTTCCAATTTTTTTCTTATTATAATCTAATCCAATTCTAGTAGTGATCTTTTATTTTTATATTCAGATGACATAGGTATAAATGGATAGATTTTTTAAAGTATAAAATGAAAGTAGCATGCTATAATAGACACATTAATGAAAATACATTACTATTTCCCACCTTTAACTCTGTATAAATACATAGAAAACAAAAAAAAAGCTGGACTCGGACAGTGGGACCCCTCCGGTCCTAAAAGGTAACAGAGGGAGTAACCAAAAATAAAAGATTTAGAAACCACAAGGACCAAAAGTGAATGATTTGGAAACGTCATGTAAGATATTCAAAACCATAGGGACCAAAACTGAAAGATTCGAAAACGTCAGGAACCACCGGTGTAAGATTTTCAAAACCATGACCAAAACTATAATTTGGTGTGAACCTCAATGACTAAAACTGTAATTTACTCTTTTTTTATTTACAAAAAACATTTTTTCTTAATTTTTTGAGCAAATTACAGTTTTGGTCCCTGTGGTTTACACAAAATTACAGTTTTTGTCCTAGTTTTGAAAATCTTGCACCGATGGTCGTTGTGATTTCTGAGTCTTTCATTTTTGGTCACTATGGTTTCCAAATCTTTCACTTTTGGTCCCTTCCTTTGTTACCGTTTGTGTAAACCTCACGGACCAAAAGTGAAATATTATAGAAATCATAGGGACTAAAAGTTAAATATTTGGAATCACAGGGACTAGTAGTATAAGATTTTTAAAACTAGGACCAAAATTGTATCTTAGTGTAAACCACAAGGACCAAAACTGTAATTTGCTCTAATTTTTTATTGTAGATATACCCAACATCAGTGAGAACAACCGGTGTTGGTGTCGGCAGTTCTGTGGGCCGAATTGGCGGCATGATATGTCCGCTGGTGGCCGTTGGATTGATACACGGCTGCCATCAAACCGCCGCCATCCTCCTGTTTAAATTCGTTATTTTTTCTTCGGGTGTTTGTGTGATGCTTTTCCCATTTGAGACAAGCGGCTGGGAACTCACCGATTCGACGGTCAGGGAAACGACAACTACTTTAGAAGTCGATTGAATCACGAATCGATTTGGGTTTTATGGTTTAATGATTGTTTGTAGTTTATAGGATAAAAGAACAATGTGACTCGCACACACCCACACACACATACGCAAATTCACACATTAGTAACCGTATACATGTCAAGATTGTAATTGATTATCTGATTATTGTTGTAATAGGTTTTAACAGGGAATACTTTTGTCAGGGAAAGTACACCTTATTATACTAGAGATACATATTTATGAAAAGTCAGCTTGTTTTTACTTGTTGATATTGTATTGTTTTCCGAAAAAGTTAGAGATTATTGGTTCAAAATTGTTTGACTTTTATTTGAGGGTGTATGTGGGGTGTTTATTTAGTAGCATCCAACAGTCTCACCACTATTCAGCTAAAATAAAAGAAATCATAAGAGTACGTTTATAAATCACTACCAAAATATGAAAATATCAATGTCAATTACAAAAGAGTACGTTGAAAATATCAACGTACTCTTATGATTTCATTTATTTTAGCTGAATAGTGGTGAGACTATTTCATGGATTGTCCATGTGAGAATTATTTTAAACATTAATAATTTTTGAAATAAAGCATTCTGACATGTGACATAAATTAAGATATGACTAGTGATGTTTATAAAATGAAATAATTAAAAGTATGTTAGTTTTAAAATTGCGAAACAATTCACCTTCACAATTATTTTCCATGGATTTTCATATTTTGGAAACAGTCTGTTACATGTAAATTCATAATGTTGACAAGTCATTTTCTGACTTTAGAAGCTTCATTATAGAAAAAGCATATTTTCATTGCCTTTGCACCATTAAAACAATGTTATCTTCGGTAATTAATAGACCAAAGGAAAAAAAAGACATGTCTGGCTAGATGTATCATTCAAAGTTGGCTAATCTTTTGCCTTGTTGCACATAAGAGATGTAACATGTACAATAGACGTCATATTTGAATCACTAAAATTTTTTAGATTAGAATCAAGCGGCCTATATAAGAGAACTCCAACATGCATATCAGTCTTATAAGAAAATGTTCTCAACTCTCAGTTTCAATTTTATCACAACCGATGACTTCTTGTGTTATGCCCAAAAGGAAAACATTTTAATGTTTTTTTATGATATCTTGATTTTGAAAAAGAAATATTAATAGGGGCATCTCCTTTTGTTGTTTTAGGTATGTATCAGTGTTTAATAATTAAAGTATAATAATAGACCTTAGAGTAAAGTTTTTCTAAAACATCCCTAGGTGTAATTGTTTAAGGTATAGGTTTGAGCAATTAAGAAAAGTGTAATAAACGCAACCATTGAGGAGTATAAATAGGAGATGTATTTACACATAGCCTGATACGAACTCATCCCATACTAGGCTCGTATCAAGCCACAAACCCAAGTGTAGAACTCACTCCCAAAAGTTAGCTTGTAAGATGAGGGGACACCTAAACTTATAAGCCACAAACTGAATTTGTTTTTGGCCGATGTGGGATCGTAACAATAGCCCACACTTTGAAGAGCCAACGTCCTCATTGGTCACGACTATGTTGGTCACGGTTAGCACCCATTTTTTGGTCCAAGCCACCACTCCATAGGTCACCACTCCAAGTCATTGTTGGTCACGGCTATGTTGGTCACGGTTGGCACCCCCCTTTCGGGTCCAAACCACCACTCCAACGGTTGGAACCTCGAAAGATGGGGACAGCTCTGATACCACTTGATACGAACCCATCCCATATAGGTACGTGGCTGATATGGGATCGTAACATAGCCAGCTTTTAAGACGAGGGGATACCTAGACTTATAAGCCATAAACTGAATTTTTTTCGGCTGATATGGGATCGTAACATAGCCCTTAGACTAAACATAACTTGATAGACTAATTACACAGATTGATACGCCCCCACAAGCTAAAGGCGGGGAACGACATGAAGCTTGACCTTAAGAAATAGAAATTGTGATTTGGACAAAGACTTAGCAAAGATGTCTGCAAGTTGGTCATCGATTGAAATGAACTAGAAATTTAGTTATCCCACAACCACTTTCTCCCGAACAAAGTGAAAATCAATTTCAACATGCTTGGTGCAAGCATGGTAAACACCATTGGCATATAGGTACGTGGCACACTTTAGTGATTACACAAGCAATATCAGGGAAAAAGAGGGTAACATACTACAATGCCCTACAAAAAGTTATCGGTATTTGGTCGGTCATCTAGTAGAGAACCAGATTCACGACTTACGTTGATGGAGGAAGACATAGGTGAGGGGGTAGGCTTGGCATCAGAGAGACCAACTCTATTCAAAAGATCACCAATGTACTGTTGTTAAGAGTGAACAAGATTAGAGCCAAGAGAGATGACATCAATACCAAGAAAGTGATGTAGCTAAGTGTCGAGACGAGCCTGTCGATTGTAGGCAAATAGTTTCCAATGACAATTATGTCATCAACATACACAAGGATATATAATATGATCAAACAATGAGAATACATGAATAAGGAGGAGTCGGTTTTGGAGCTAGCAAACCCAAGATGCTCATGGAGGAAAGCATTCTGGACACCATTGCTAGCAAACATGTTGAGTGGTGCAGGGTTATACAAGAGTTCTCCACTTTAATGTGGAATGATATTTGGACACTTGGACCGTACTCTAACAAACATAATGTTGTCGGATGCAAATGGTTTTACTGAATCAGACGTAAGGGTGACAACATCATCAAGCGCTACAAAGCACGTCATGTTGCAACGGATTTTCACCGACTACTAGGTGTTGACTACGACGAGATGTTTAGTCCTATCATTAAACCTATCACCATTTGTACAATTCTCTCCCTAGTTGTCTCACAAGGCTAGAATTTGAGAGAACTTGGTGTTCAGAATGCTTTCCTCCATGAGCATCTTAAGGAGACCATCTTCATGTGACAACCGCCAGGATTTGTAGACCCCAAACACCCAATGCATTAATTACGTCTCAAGTGATCACTTTATGGACTAAAACAGGCTCCACAAGGGTAGTTTAGGTTTTAGATTGGTACGAAGGGACATCGGGTGGGTCCGAGTGGCTGAGGGAGGAGGTGGATTAGGAGGTGGAGATGAAGGTAGAGTAAAGAGGTTTATCGAGTCTGTAGTGGTATTCGTGGGGTGTCTGCAGGTGGAGGTGGGGAGGACGGTGCCTCATTGGATGAAGTAGAAGTTGAAAATGTGCTAGAGGAGGTCTTTATCAAGTGAAGAATAGTTAATAGGGGATATAAGAGGAGAATTATAAGGAGGGTTGGAAGTATTGTGTTATGGATAGTGAATGTATGGGGTTAGGCATAACGATGAATGGAAATATCAATTCTTTGAATCGAACATGAGGAACAATGTATAAGCGATTAGTTTTAAGATCAAGGCACTGATACCCATGATTATGTACGACTATAGCCAAGGAATACACAAGGGATAGAGCGAAAATCGAGTTTGTGAGCGTTATACGACCGTAGGTATGGAAAACATTGGCATCCAAACACTTTTAGGAATAGTTAGTCAGGTTGGTTTTTCGACAAGTGTTCGTTAGGAGAGATAGACTTAGATACACAATACGACATGTGATTGATGATAAAAAATCGCAGTGTCAAATGCATAGTGCCAATAGTAACATTGCCATGTGCCAAGAGGGTAATGCCAGTTTCAGCCACATATAACGAGAATTATCATCAACAAAAGCACAAAATAACAGTGGCTACCAGAAGATAAACAAGGTGCAAGACCCCCCACATCACTATAAATTAAATTCAAAATGTTTTTGATTTGAAACTGAGAAATAGATAGTGAAAATTTAGACGACTTGCCAAGTTAACAAGCTGGACACAATTGATGTAAGGTTTTAATTGATAATTGAAGCGAGAAATGATTCAAAATGGACTAAAGTAATCACGGATGCATCTGACCCAAACATTGATGCCAGTCGCCGGATGAAGAACGATTGAAAAAGAAAGCAACTTGTTTTATTGAATCAAGTTGTGGAAGGTTGATGAGATAGAACATGTAAAATAACAAATAAATGAAAGGATTTGTTTTGTGTGTAAATTTTGCTTAAGCCTATATGAAGGATGAGAAGGCCTTTACTGTTACCGACATGCAGAGCATCTGGAACATGATAACTCTAGTATGCGATTTAATTGAGAAATTACTCACCACCAAAACATAAAAGTAACTAAAGTCACGTGAAACAAACACTTCAGGTTTTCTGGCCACCTTAACATTTAGTCAAGCACCTTTGTGGCATATGTTGTCGAACATCTCAGTGTTTGTATGTGTATCCACATGCAAGGGCAACACCGAGGTAGATTGTAAACCAAGGTTGATAGATGCAATGCAATATAGGTTATGGATATTAGAAATCATTAAGGAGTACATCAATATATGCAAAATATCATTCATTTTACGCCATCATTCATTTTACAGCAACGACAAGTGAGAATTGATGAGAACACTCGATTGAAACTAAAAGGTGAACTGATAGAGAATATCGTCAAGACAGAAATATTCTTTACCACACTGAATATTGTCGATGAAATCGATTGCCTTGGCCGACACTAATATTGAATATCGCCGAATAAGAGGAATGCACATGCTAAAATAGTTAACACATCGCATATAGGGATCGAGGGATTACACATGCTAAATAGTCAATTCCTTAACAGTCACATTTCGCGATAGATAAACTAAAAAATGCTAAAAAATAAAAACATAATGACTGATCATATAAAAAAACAACATCAGATTAAAGTCCATAATCAACAAACCACATAAAATAAAATTGTAGTTTACTTCTTAATGCTAAATAATTAACTCCTTAATAGTCACATTTAGGGATAGACGAACTAAAAATGCTAGAAGAAGAAAACATGATGACCGATCATATATAGAAAAACAATACTAGACTAAAAAAAATACCAGATTAAAATTCATTTGATAATATACTTCTAAATGAATAATTAAAAAAAGCCCATCATTGATACTTACTAAAATATTTGGTTTTAATCAATATATCAAAATGATAATCAGTTTCCTAGCTACTTGGTATATTGTTAAAAGAATACGAAAATTTCTATTACATACAAAAATATATAAAAACTTTACATTTTTTATGGGGCATATATCATGTATAAAATGTATAAAGAGTAAAAAGCGATATCCGTCAATTTTGTGGTAGTCTTTTATTGTAGTCTTAGCATCCAATAAGGTGGAACATGTCAACACAAAACCCTAATTTTATTTGTGCGCCACCTTCGTCTCTTCCTCTTGCGCCTCTTTCCTCCAATCGGCCCTCTCGATTTCGCATCCATAAGCGATTCAGGTACAACTCTGTCTCTATGCGTTTATCGATCTGTGATTTGATTGGCCAAGAAGAAGAGTATCTGCCATCCAGTAGCCCTTTGCTTTGTCGCCGCATAATCAAAATTTGGAGAGAAAAGTCTCGAGATTAGAAACTGTAAGTTCAATGGGATATTTCAATTTATGAGCTTTCTGGAATTTTTGGGATTTTGATTGAATTCAGTAGCATTCGTATGTTTATATCCGTAGTTGAATTCTTTTTGAATCTGTAGATACCAAGAGTTTTTGTATGTTAAGTTGTAGATCATTCAAAAATACCTTTTTGGTCGTGTCGAATTAAATTTGTATTCTAGAACAACGACCAAATTAAACTTCATGATAATGAACTTTTGCCGTATGCTTTTATTGTGACCAACTGATTTTTTCTTTTATTTGTTAGAAATTTAGGAGAAAGAGGAGTCCAACAAACTCATTAGGTTGAATCCTTGTTTCAATTGGGAGAAAGGAAACGACTATACTTTTTTAATTTTCTTCAATTATGAGCTAATGACCTGGAAGAAGAAGGGAGAGGGAGAGCTTGCTCTGTTTGAGCATATTTGTTTTCTTTTCATAAACATAGACAAGATGAGATTTTATAGTGATTATCTTGCGTTGATTATTGGAATGGGTGGTCTCGGAATAATAGCTGTGGCTGAGGTCGATGATCTTCAAGGTAAAAAACTCGATTCCTTCATTGTATTTTTTCTAATTTACTTTGCAACTTAATGTTGTATTTTGTTTTGTGCAAATCAAACGTATAAAAGAGTTCATGACATATTAATATTTAATACTAAAACACAACAATTGTTATTATATCCTAAGTTTTATAAGTAAGTCACGAATCAGTTTTCTTTTTATATATGTTACTTCCTAAGATTCTTAAAACTATCGGTTGTAAAAAATGTTATTTATTGCTAAATGCAATAATTAACAATGGTTTTTCTACTTTTTTCTTATTATCCCATTTTATTTCCATTTTTTCTTATTATAACATTGTATTTCGAAATTCTTTAAAGGAACTCAACGTTTGAACAACAAGGTTGAAGAAACGTTGCAGAGAGTTAGGTATCGAACATTGGCCTCAACGACAGATTAAGAGTCTGCAAACTCTTATTGATCGTACTCAGGTAAAGAATTACATTTTTGTTTTTAATTCCTTTATATCATAAGGTTGTAATTACTGAAGTTATTTGTGTCACAGGTATTGGATAATAATTCCAATGAATCAACAAAATTGTCAAGAGATTTAATACCCAATCTCGAAAGGGAGAAAGAAGCGATAATTGAAGGGTCACACTCGGGTTTAACAGACACCACAAAGAGGCTGAGACAAGCTGATCACAAGGCTTTATATAAGAAGAGAAAAATTCAGAAAATGGAGGAAGCTTCATCAGGACCCATACACCGCAGCAATTTCTGCCATCTGATTCTGTTATGAGTAGTATTAACCCTGATTTACTCGAGCCTATAAGTGAAAAGAATTTTGAAGACTTAGTATGTGATCTATCATGACTTCAGCTTTTTGATTGAATTCATACCAATATTAACCCCATGGAAGGATTTGAATCTAATTCAATTCGCTCACAATGTCATACTCTAGGAGGGAAAAATTTTGTGAATATAACATTATATTTAAATGTATTGACGCATTACTATATTTTTAATAATTTCATCGATTCTAAACAATATTCATGTTGTTTACTTAATTTTGTATTCCTCCCCCACTTGGACTAAAGTCCAAGTCTAAAGATTATCATTCAACAATATTATGGTCAAAGACTAACACATTTTATTAACACGCACATTTAATATGCTAATTGTTTACACTCTCAGCTCATTGGATTCCTCTTGATCAATTCTCGACTCAAAAGTGGATCCTGTGTTTTCGATAGTAGGAGCTCTACTACTACCTTCCACACCTATCCAGGTTCGCTCTGAGACCCGTCCTGAAGTCTCCAACTCGCTTCTCACCGGGAATTTAGACACATATGCTTCTACCAAACATATGCATACACGTTCCTATAATATTAGGATTTCCACCCCGTTCCTGCTACTCTAACTAATACAGAACTCTCTCCAATGATAACGAGTCGCCGCATGCATGTACAGTCGTATAAGGTATAAAATTAAATAGACTTTCGAATAGCATACCCTACCCTAGGGCAACAACCAAACAAAGAATATACAATAATGTCAAATCACATATTCTAAGGCTATTCAGTTCCTACTGCATATATCTTAGTAGCATTCCCTAAACAACCTATCAATACTAGCATACATTCATCATATATTACAGAAAACATCAACAAAGACTAATCACTTAAACCTTTTCTCCATTGGCGTCGGCTGACGATACACACTGCGTATTCGCTACAACGTTTATTTAACCCCTTACTTGAAAAACAACTTTTAATTTCTTGTAAAAATTATTTTTAAAGAAAACTTTTAAGCCTCAAACTTGAGATCAAAACCCACCAACTGAGTCTGATTCACTCAAGCTATGCTCTGATACCAAGTTTTAACGTCCCAGTTTTTAAACAAATTTAAAAATAAATAATAAAACAATTTCAGTAAAAACACATTATATTTTATAAACATTCATAACTCTAAATCTTTAATTATTCAAAAAATATTCAATATCAAATCAATCCAACAGCAGAAGTCAAACTAGGTAAAGTCAACTCAATATAAATGTTCAAAGGAAGCAGCATCAGTGTGTACATGTCACGCCTTGCCGTCACCCACATCTAAAGAATATGAAACAGTGATTTAATAGGGAAATGATAAGTACACAACTTAATGAGTTTCAACACATACACAACATATCAGTCACACATACTCTACCCCTATCAAGTAGGACACAACCATACAACACGGTAAAATAAACACATAGTCTAGTCTACCCACCCAATATATTAAGTCATGCTCCACCGCTAGTACTCCGAGCCGTGCATACTCTGTTCGTCGGGCCGTGCGTATCCGCTCAGTGCATCTTGCCGGCATCTCTATATTCCTGAGTGGGTTGAGCCAACCTATTGCTCAGTACGTCGAGCCATCCTATATTGCTCAGTATGTCGAGCCCATATCATCTACATACTAGACCTAGACCCGTCTAGCACCAACTATAGACTAGTACTAACCACACACTAACATATTAACACACACTAGACGTCCAAATGAGTTGATACGATCCACATACATCCTATAAGAATGCACGAGCTACATTAAAGCACATATACAATACATACAACAATAAACAGATATAACATCAAGATTTTATCAACAACCACTACTACAGCAAATGATGAACGATATCAGTACAATGTAGTGAGAAACTCACCTAATATGTAGAAGTAGGTCGCACACACAAGCACGTGATACTCAAGAGCTCTCATTCTTCCCCAAACATACATTCCACGTGGTACTGCTTAGAACGAATTAACGTTTACATTTATTACTTATAATTATATAAGTATACATGTATTTTCCCGATACCCAACACGTACCATGTCCCACTATACCCTCCCTTTACCTTATAAATACATCATTGAGGTTATTAATTATCCTTAATAATCTTATATAGGACCGAACACCCGCTACAAACTATAAGCCGCAACCAATACCAAAAACCACGAAAGAATACTTGACAGCAAAGCTGAATTTTGGACCCACGACAAGATTTGTAATATTAAACCAAGGAGAGACTGAAAATAAAATCAAATAAAAATCAACGACAGAGTAGACCCAAGGACAAGGGCACAGGGTCTGACCTCAAGTCAAAATCATTCTCCAATAACAAATGACAAATCCCCAAACTTGACTAATTTGATTAGTCCACCCATTGGATCACCTCTCAAAGATGTAACCAAAACACAAAATAGGCAGAGAATTAGGTTCTGAATTTTTGTAGGAAGAAAATAGACACTTAGAATGAACTTTTCCCACTAGTCTTGTTCCCAAACCATTTGTGTACATTTAACTATGAATTTTTTAACACAAAATTTTCAGTACGACAACTACCTGGACCGGTCAGTGAAGATTGCAACTTTCACATGATTTAATGTCCAAGTTAGTCCAAGGGCTTCTGGACCCAGAAACTACACACCTAGACCTTTCCAGAAAGCTCATCCCAATTGGTCAAGTACAAGATTTTACACGAATTTTCTAAGAACATGTCCAAAACCGTGAAAATCTGAAAATGACAAACATGACATTAGGGTTCAAGGTTTCAACTCCTAAACCCATTAAGTCCCTTCATTAAGACCTTCGAGGTCTGAAACATCAGATGAGGAGCATCAAAAACACATACACACACCCACACACCACGATGGGTGTGTGGTGATGGTGATGGATTTAGCTAGAAGGAGGACAAACAAGAGAAAAGAAACAAAAGAGAAACTTGTGTACCTTTAATCTCCAAGCTACAAACCACACACTCAATATTCGATCAGCTACAACCCCACTTGAGCACTCCTGGAGCAGCAAGAACACGACACCATGAAGCAAAATTGATGGGAGGAACAAAAGAGGAAGTTACTGCTAGGAGATGGAACACAACAAGTAGGGTTTTCACTCAAATACATAGACCACAAACCACATGGGCTAGGATGAGTTTTGCAAGGCCTTAAGGCCAATTTCAAGGCTGCCCCAAGAGTGCTCACACAGCCTTAAAAGCCCACTCAAACCTCCCATGCACAAGATTGAAGAAATGACAACTTAAATCCTTGAAGATTGCAATAATTATTCTAGGCACCTTTTGGTTAAAACTCACTTTTAAGGTTTCCATTTTGACATAACCCACCCTCATGCTAATATAGTTAAGTTATTAGCATTATGTTTATTATTATTATTATTATTATTATTATTATTATTATTATTATTATTATTATTATTATTATTATTATTATTATTATTATTATTATAATTCGCTAAAACCAATTATTCTGTCAAAAACGAACGTTCAACAAAACGGGGTGTTACATATGACAACATTCTTGACTAATGATTCAATTACCATAGGAAAAGTTGATTCCATGAAGGCATCAAACTCTACACCATCAACTGATCACAATGAGTTCGAGTCAAGAGAAGACTTCTACGAAAGTACTCGAACCCAACCACATATCCTACATGATATAAAGCTAAGCACTGAAAGCACTCGGAACTGAACCATAAATCTCATGTGTTAGCCTTATCGGGGATGGATGGAGTGGGGAAGACCACAATGCTATGAAAGTTGAAGTTTGTAAAAAGAATGTTCTATTTTATTGTTGAGATAATTGTATGGAAAGAACAGACCTTGTTGCAATTTAAAAATCTGTAGTAGATTACATAAGCATAGATCACAATGATCTGAAAGTTGGAGTTTGTAAAAAATGTTCTATTTTATTGTTGAGATAATTGTATGAAAAAGACAGATCTCAATGCAAGTTAGGAGTCTGTAGTAGATGTAGTAGATTACATAAGCATAGACCACAATGATATGAAAGTTGGAGTTTGTAAAAAATGTTATATTTTATTGTTGAGATAATTGTATGGAAAAGACGGACCTCATTGCAATTTAAGAATCTGTAGTAGATTACATAAGCATAGACCACAATGATATAAAAGTTGGAGTTTGTAAAAAAAGTTATATTCTATTGTTGAGATAATTGTATGGAAAAAACGAACCTTGTTGTAATTTAAGAATGTGTAGTAGATTACTTAAGCATAGATCTAAGTTGTGAAAGCACTCTAATCAAACCACAAATCCAATATGATAACCTTATAGGAGATGGATGTAGTGTGAAAGACCACATTGTAGAATATTAAGAAAAGAAAAGAAAAAAAGTTCCATTTTATTGTTTAGGTGGATTTAAGGTAAAAAACGGACCCCGTTGCTATTAGTTATTCATATTACCTTAGCACATAACTAATGAGTGGATTAGATTCAATGTGCAAATAATGACCATGTATTAAAATTCAAATGTTGTTTTTGTAAATTCCAGAAACTAAGAGACAGGGAAAGGAAAATGTCTAAGGGCATTAATGTCAAAAATAACGCGTGTAACATTCAGCCCAAATAGACTTCACGCGCCTCACTTTCCACGGGCCACGTGGCGCATTGTGATTGGCTAGCTTATGTTATTTTTCCACCCAGTTTGTATTTTGACCATAACTTTTTTTTATTTGTAATAAAACTCTAAATAAACCAAAGTTATTAAAATTTAATTCTCTACAAAACTAGCACAATCATGAAAATTTGAAAAAAATATATTTTAAATTTTTTATTTTTATGAAAAATCAAAAATTAACAAAAATTTCCAAAAATTATGAAACTTTTAGGGATCATTGTAGATATTATATTAGTAAGTTTGCAAAAGACTTTTTTGAAAAAAGGTTTTTTTCGTGTTCATTTTTATATTTTAAGTAAAAAACTCATCAAAATAGCAAAAAAATACATATGATCCAAAAATATTAAAACCAAAATATGTTTTATGATTCAAAACTTATAATCCAAGATGCAATATTCGTTATGATTTAAGATCCGAAAGTCGTTATGATCCAAAACGAGTTAAAAAAAGCATACAACAATAAAATTACTCAAAACTTATGATCCAAGATGTTTATGATCCAAAAATACATGATACAAAACGTTATGATTAAAAATATCATGATCCGAAATTGTTAGATTAAAAATACGAAAAAAACGTTAAAATTAAGATTAAAAAATATTAAAAATTAAAAAATATACATTAAAAATGAAAAAAAAACAAAAAAACTAAAAATCGAGTACTGTAGCATTAAAAAAAAATCTAAAAAAATCTAAAAACCGATTGTAATTGAAAATAATTTTTTTTGAAAAAAACAATAAATTTTTTTGAAAAATAAAAATAAAAAATAAAAAATAAAAAATAAAAAAATAAAAAAAAACGAAAATGCGTCAGATATGATCGCATCTTCGAGTCCGTATTTCGTTCCGTGGACATGCGTCGCACGTGATTGCGCCACGTCGAAGGAAGATGCTTGACGTTATTGCCCTTAGGAGAATGATTGGACGAGAAGAGTTCTCGCGGTTCCTACCGGATTTTGGGTTTCTACCGGATCCTAACCCTATATATATATATATATATATATATATATATATATATATATATATATATATATATATATATATATATATATATATATATATATATATATATATATATATATATATATATATATATATATATATATATATATATATATATATATTCTTATCCTAATAAATAATTAACTCAAAGCCACATGTCATTTTCTCATAATTTTAAATTTCTTAAAGAAAACTAATTGGTTTCAAACGTTTCTAACTCCTTAATAATCGGTTTAATTATCATTTAATTTCAAAATTAATTATTATCATTCAATTTCAAAATTAATTGTTTTTTAATATCATATTATTGTTAATGTGTACAATGATTTGGGAGACAATAGAGAGAGAATTGACCTCATAATATTTTGAAGTGAATTTGATTGTAGTATCGGTGACATTCTCATAATCAATTATATTTATCAAAATACAAAGTCCTAATAGTAAAATACAAAAGCAAGATATCACGATAAACAAACAAAATTCTTATATAAAATTATTAATGTTTAGTAATTCTTAATTAATATTTTTTTGTATCATCCCGTGTAATACACGGGTCTCACAACTAGTGTATATATATATATATATATATATATATATATATATATATATATATATATATATATATATATATATATATATATAGGTTCTATTGAGAACTCAAATATTCATGAGATCTTGAGAACTCATTCTGATTTGTTAGATCATAAAAGGGCATGATAGTCATTTACCAAAAATCTCATTTAATTCTGTTTTTTTATTTTTGGCAACAAAATAACCATTCCTAAAATCAAGCCTATTAGATTTGAATTTTCAAATTAAAAAAAAAAAAAATCAAATTTTCGTTTTTTTAAAATCAGATTTTTTTGGAATTTGATTTTTCAAATTTTCGTTTTTTTAAATATGAGAATTTTTGAAATTTGAAAAAAACAAAAAAATCCTGAATTTAAAAAAAAAACAAATTTTCGAAATTAAAAAAAAACATATTAGTGTATTTGCATGTGTATATATGCACACTCGCAGATGCATATATGCATACTCGAAAATGCATATATGCATATTTTCACAATACATATATACATATTCGTATTTTAATATCTAAATGTAAAAAATGAATAAGGCATTTTATTATAAACAATAATATACAACTGTTTTTAACGATACATACATAAAATTTAAAAAGTACAACGAAAAATAATAAACGTTACATACAAAAATATAAAAAATACAACAAAAATTCATGATGTCTTCATTCCTCAAATTTTCAATTTTCATTTCTTCAATTTGCCCGATAACTACTCCAAAATCTACAATAACTTTAATAAAAATTAATATACATGTATATTCATTAAAATAAATACATACATGCATGTACGCATATGAACAAATGCACATCTATTTTATCATATATAGGCATATATGCATATGTGCACATACATTTATATGCATATAAACACCTATGGACATATGCACATGTGTACATATGCATACATATGTACACACACGTTTTTGCACATGTAATCACATATGCACACATGTGTACACACACGTTTTTGCACACATACACATGCACCTGCATGAATTCACATTCAAAGGAGTCTTACATGTCCATATGTGTAAGTGCACATATGTACATATATGCATATGTATACGTGCTTGTGTACGTCTGTACATATGTGCATTTATATGTACATGTGTGTATGTGCACGTATGCACATATATGAATATGTATATGTGCATGTGCACGTCTTTACATATGTGGATTTATACATACAAAGTTGTGCATCACAAACCGCATGTCCATGTATTGATATTCAAATAACAAAGTTTACAAAAATTAGCAATTACCAAATAACAAAGTATGCAAACCCTAAATGGTGGATGAATTAGCAGAAGCAACAAATCACATTGACTAATTTATTGACATTTTGAGGCACAACCGTTTAGTTGGAAGCATAAAAGGGATAAACCCTCTTCTACTAAACAAAAAATCGAATAAGAGAACAAATGCATGGACGGGAATACAATCATAAGTCAGAAAGAAGAAACAAAACAATTATGGGACGAAGTCAATATATCTAACACCTAAATGGTGGATGAATTAGCAGAAGCAACAAATCACTAACACGTTGTATTTGTGGTTTTGAATACTATGTACCGTTTATTTGTAATCTTTCTTGGTAAAAACAGCATCCATCTTTTCCGAATTTATTGCTGAATCAAATAAATCGGAAGAAATGATAACGTGAAATACCAGATCCATGCTCTTTAGTTGAAAATTGAGATAGAAGCTTCCAATGTAATGGCTGCGATGACCACAAATCCAAATCATAATGCAAACTAAAATCACAAGCAAAAAACAAAAAAATACCCGAGTTTGGGAAGCAATCTACCTAACCCCTGATTCCCTAAAATGGGGATGTCGACCGTAAGATCAAGAAAGCGGGATGGCGACTAGGGTTTCTGAATGGCGACTGGCTGCGATCGATGCTGGTGGAGAGTGTTTGACAACGGTAAGCAGGTGGTGGTGGCTAGATCGATGTTGCGAGATGTCGTTTAGGACCACCGGCTGCCACCGGCACCCATCTCCGTTGCCCAATAGCGGCTCAGCTACCTCCTGTTTCATCCAGCAGCACCAAAGCACGTCGCTTCATCTTCTTCACCACCTCTTCTCCATCTTCTTCTCCGCCCAATGGCACGAAATCGTTCCTGACCATCAAGGAGAGAGAAAAGAGAGATGGAATGGTGAACAATGAGAGAACGATAGATGGAGAGATGTGGTCAGAGGATATTCTATCGAGAGATGGAAAGGTGAAGTGTGTGAAGATTGAAAAGAGAGAGAAATGAGAGATAGAGAGAAAAACGGCAAAGAGAGAGAAAAGAGAGATAGTGAGAGAAACGGAGGTTACCTATTTTAATTGGCCTTGATTATAGGGATTCAAATGTTCAGTACCTGATTTGCCCTTATGAATGGTAATTAAAAAACTAAGATATCCTTAAAAATATTTATAATTACAAAAGTGCCATCTTTCATCTTGGCCTTTCATTTTTTTAAATCAAACGACCTATATTTGGTTCTCGAGATCTCAGGATTTTTTGAGTTCTCAAAAGAACCTTACTCTATATATATATATATATATATATATATATATATATATATATATATATATATATATATATATATATATATATATATATATATATATATATATATATATATATATATATATATATATATATATATTTATATATACTAGTTGTGGTGGAAGGCACACAATCATTAGCAATATTTTGGGCAACCTGGGCACATTCATGTTCTCATTATATAATGTTCCAAAGGGCATTATAAAAATCCTTGAAGGCATGAGAAGAAACTTTTTTTGGGGTGGAAATAAGTCAAAAAGACGTATCCCGTGGGTCAAGTGGGAGGAAACAATCGCTGAAAAGAGAAAGGGGGTATTGGAATAGGATCTCTTGAAGACATGAATAAGGCTCTTATAGCGAAATGGTACTGGAGATATAAAACTGAAGACAAAGCTTTTTGGGTTCAGATAGTTGATAGCATTCATGGCAAGATTAATAATTGTGATATAAAGGGCAAAATCAGTAAAGGGCATACATGGAGACAAATTGTGGATCAATGGGAAAACCTCAGAGATGATAATCAAGAGCCTAGAAGACTAAGAAAAAGAAAGCTTGGAAATGGCAAAAGACGGTTTTTTGGACTGATTGGTGGATTGGAGAACAGCCCCTAAGCGTTAAATTCCCGAGATTATACAGTTTAGAAACTAATAAATCTATTACTATGTATGATAAATTGAAAAACAGAGGGGCTGAAGTGGAATGGCGGGGCTTGATCCGTGAGGGTAGATCAAAAGAAGAATTGGACAATATGATTTCACTTATTAATTGTGTGGTCACCGGAGACAAGGAGGACGTTTGGCACTGCCCCGAGGGTCCTAAGGAGAAGTTCACAATCGCATGGATGAAAAAAAGAATTATGGATAAGTGTCAAATTAAAAAAAAAGAGAAAATTGGTGGAGCAAATGGATCCCAAAGAAAATCAACATCTTGGTGTGGAGGGCCGTAAAGAAAGAATCGCAGTCAAGGGTCTCCTTCAAAGATTAAACGCGTGCACTGGAAACTCTACATGTGATGTTTGCAAAATGGAGACAGAAACAGTAACCCACATTTTCATAGATTGCACCTTCGCCAAGGCCTTATGGTGTAAGACCATGTTCTGGTGGAGATTGAAGGAGAAAAAAAATATCAAGTGTAAACGAGATTTTGAGATGGTTGGAAAATGAAGGAGCAAATGCAGTGGAGAAAAAGGCGCTAGTTAATATTGGAGCTGCTGTCCTCGCTTTCATTTGGCATAATAGAAATGATTCCACATTTATGGAAAATAGCAACAAAATGGAAGACGTTTTCGCTCAAATTCAAAGAGAATCTTTTCTGCGGATAGACAGCCGTGCTTCCAAAATTAGTGTTGATAGGAATTTGTGGTTTTCTTCCCCTAGATTAGCCCTTAAAATGGTGTAATGGTGTACTTTGTTTCTTTGCGGTTTGGCCCAGCTCCTGGCTGTGTTGCCCGCCCTTTTAATGTTATGTTGCCTTTAAAAAAAAAGATGTATATATATATATATATATATATATATATATATATATATATATATATATATATATATGTATATATATATGTATATATATATATATATATATATATATATATATATATATATATATATATATATATATATATATATATATATATATATATATATATATATATATATATATATATATATAAGCGATCGGGTAAGGACTCTTCTTAAAATGAGGACTCGTGAGGACACAGTAAAAAATTGAAAAAAATAAAAAAATATAAATAACAAAATGGATCATAGTACTATATTGGAGAGAAAACAAATTCGAAAAAAACTTTTGTATCATTATTTTTTTTATAATGAAACAATGATCAACAAAATAATTTTTTTTGGATCATTACTGTTTTTCAATGATCCAAATTATTTTTCCAATTTTTTTGATAATGATATAGTACTATTCTTGATTTTATGATTTGTATTTTTATATATTTTTTCAATTTTTCTAAGGTGTCCTTACGAGTCCTCACCGGAGCAGGACCCTATATAGATAAGCGATCGGGTAAGGACTATATATATATATATATATATATATATATATATATATATATATATATATATATATATATATATATATATATATATATATATATATATATATATATATATATATATATATATATATATATATATATATATATATATATATATATATATTTGAATTGAGATCCGGTAAGAAGGAAATTTTTGGTAGGAAGGTAAGAAATTGAGTTTACATGTTTTTTCAGCAAACCAACAAAATGAATCAATAGATGATGCAAAAATAACATGATTCACAATAAAAAAATTCTCGAAAAAACAACTCGATGATTCATTTTTACGATGATTTTGTTGTTATTCATTAAAATTGTCAGTAACTTGAATAAAAACTTGATTTACTTTAAAATGATTCATCGATCTGTTTTTAAGGAATTAGTTTCTATGAATCATGTTATTTTTTATTCATCTAGTGATTTATTTTGGTGGTTCGTCAAAAAATCAAGTAAATAAAAAACGTTTTACCTTCTTACCATAATTTTACTTCTTATTTGATCCTTATATATATATATATATATATATATATATATATATATATATATATATATATATATATATATATATATATATATATATATATATATATATATATATATATATATATATATATATATATATATAGGGATGGGCTCAACAAAGAACCATTATTATGCATAGAACCATAGAACCATGTTCTTGACCATTAGATCAAATTAGTTTGATAAGAGTATGATGGTAAATTACACTTATATGTTCATTGATGAACATATACGTATGTTCATTGATGAACATTGTCATCAAAATCCTAGAATTTGTTTATAAATGAACATTCATAACATTGATAAAATATATGAACATACAAACATGTTCAGAAATGAACATTCGTCAAACCTAATTCATACAAAAATATCAAACTCACCAAAACTTACCAAAAATATCATAGAAGAAGATATGTTCGTGGATGAACATTTATACATAGATGAACATTCATACAAAAAATCAAATGTTCATAACTTAACATGGATGAACATTGATAGAAAAACTAAAAACTTGATCAGTTTTGAACATATGTTCATCGATGAACATATGTTCATTGATGAATATGTATAATAAAACAAGAAATTATTCATGTTCATAACCGAACATGTATACAAAAACTAAGAAATTAGTCTCGTTCTCTTTTATGTTGCAATAAAAACATATTTTAACACCACCATCATCGTTCTCCTTTCTGCTACAATCACATGACTTCTTCGTCCTCTCTTCTGTTGCAATCGAACACCACCATCGTCATCGTTCTCTTTATAGCTGCAATGGCATCCTTTCTTACTCGTTGTACCTTCTGCCTTGATCCACCTTCCTAGATCCATCGGCCTCGATATCAATAACTAATCATATGTTCTTGAATGTTCATTAATGAACATGGAAAATGTTCATTACTGAACACCCGTATTTGAATAACATCAAACTCATACTTAATATTCAATAATTGAACAATATTGAATGTTCATTAATGAACATTCGAATATTCATAACTGAAAATTCAAAATTGCACGGAATCAAACTCATACAGAATAGAGAAATTGTAATCTTCATTAAGTGGCTGAGAAACAAGGACATAACCTGAATTATCTGAATGATGAAGATAATATGGATGTAGTCGATCATCGATTGGAATCAGATCTGTATTCCTTCTTTGCACATCGATTGGAATCATGTTCGTATTTCACATGACTGTTACCGTTTAATTCATTTAGACTTTAAATAAGCTCCTTGCACTTGAGAATCGATTGGAATCATGTTAGGGTTAAACAACAATGTAAGACTAAAATAAATTTAATCAACTAAAAAATAATATAATATAACACCAAAACATAATACAATGTAACACTAAAACAATTTAACTGAACAATAAAGCTGATTTAAGTCAACAATAGAGAAGTGTTCATAAATGTTTAGTGATGAACATTCAAATAAATTGTTAAAAATTGTTCAAACCTGTTAATATCAACTGAAATCAGGACATGATAGTTGTTCTGACAAGGAATAACAATTTTAACTGAATAATAAAGTTAATATAAGTCAACAATAGAGAAGTGTTCATAAATGTTCAGTAATGAACATTCATGATAAATTGTTAAGAGTTGGAATAATAAAGTTGATATAACTCAACAATAGAGAAGTGTTCATAAATGTTCAGTAATGAACATTCATGATAAATTGTTAAGAATTGATCAAACCTGTTAAGATAAGCTCAAATCAGGACATGAGAGTTCTTCTGACAAGGAATACGACCAAGAGTCATCGTCTCCGGCCACCTACTAAACAGCCGGCGACACCAGAGAAGCATTGAAGTAGCCTACAACGAACTTGCTTCTTTGTCTTCTTTAGTTGGCGCTAGCTTTCCGATGAGATGCAGTGGAGGTTTCCGATGAGATGTAGATGACGGTAGTTGAGATATCCGGTGAGAGGTAGAGGAGTCGATGAAGAAGAACGTGAAATTGATTAGGGTTGATTGAAGAGATAAATGAGGTATTTAATTTTACAGATATGATTTTTAGAACCAATAATATTGTTTATACCTAAATTACCCCAATCATTTATTTAATTGATTTCTTTTAATAATATATTAGTCTTTTATTTATGACCATTGATTGCTTGATCAAATGTTTAGTAGATTGGTTCTATGGTTCGTTGTATAAAATGGGGTTTTATATTGATCATATATATATATATATATATATATATATATATATATATATATATATATATATATATATATATATATATATATATATATATATATATATATATATATATATATATATATATATATAAAAGAGAGAGTTTATAAGCTTCGTATATTGTTTGAGGCCATTTTATGGCTGAGCTAAATTGAATACCTAAGTAAATTCTCAATAATGTGGGGCAACTTTTAGGCATGCCTTCTAAGGACCTTTGGTGATGTCAACTAGACCTTGAAATTGACACAAGGGCTTAAACAAATATCAGCCATTTGTCAACTAATGGTGTGAATTTTAATATCTAGCTATTTACCCATTTACCAACTTAGGGTTGACATCATCAAAGGTCGTTAGAAGCCATGCTAAAAAACCAAGAGGGAGTTTGGTAGGTTAGAATAAGGGGTGGAAAGGAATGTAGTATTCAAGGGAAATGAAATTAGGCGCGTTTGGTATATTCAGAGAAAGGAAAGGTCCATTCTTCATGTAATCGCATTCCCTCAATATACGCTAATTTCATTCCTTAGGGGACCCTCGTTTTTTTCATTCCATTCCCTCTCAATTGTTTATCTTTCGAAAATTCCCTCTATCTCCCTCTCAAATCGGAAGCATACGCGTGACATTACTAAAAATCAGCAACGTATCTTCCCAATTATTTGAAGATTGGTATCGATTTTGGCCATGATAATCATGATTGCACATAACCAGCATCATATCTTCCCCAACTAAATCATCTATAAAATAGTTAGGGCTGAACCGCATACGGATACACATTCATCGGATTACAGAATTTCATCAGAAGCCCTAAGAATTCCATCGCATAATCAAAGTGTATTCCATTAGGGCTCCAAGAATTTCATCAAGGTTGGTAATTACTTTTACTTATGTGTTCTTCTTTGTACATATGCTCTCATCTTCTTTAACTTTGTCTAAGATGGTTGCTCATATTTTTCTTTTGTGTTCTGTAGCTTCTTGAAATTTATCTCGGATGATCACTACAAATTTGTTAACCCTCTATGCACTTCGATAAATATTGATAACTACATGAATGTTATTACACTTTTCGATAAATATTAACGTTTAAATGTTTATGTCCATTTATCATTAATTAGTCTAATATTAACGTCTACATAAAACATATTATATGTAACATTATCATCATATATATTATTGCAGTTAAATGTTTATAAGATGTTACCTTTAAGTGTATTTTGTATTCTTTTTTGTGTAAAGCATCCATAGTAAATATTTATAGTATTTATTGCAGTTAAATGTTTATTATATGTTAACTTTTAAATGTTTATGTCCATTTATCATTTCTCAATTAGTCTAATATTAACGTCTACATAAAACATGTTATATGTAACGTTACAATCATATATATGCTTATAAGACATGAAAAATACTATCCAAGTTATTTCTGTAGAATAGATAATTTTAAATATATATGACTTGTTCAAATAAATATAAACTTCTAAACTACATGTGAATTATTATGTTTAGTGGAAGTTATGTACCTATATTGCAGTTATGGCTCACTTTAAAATGAATAGACATAAAAGGAAAAATAAATTAGTTGCATTTTATGCATTGTGGATTCATATACTCAACTTGGTTAGTTGGTATATTCAAGCGGTTCAAAAGGTCATTAGTATACGTTTAGATATGTGTCCAAGTAGACCTCGCTAGAAGATGTTCAACCGTGAGAGAAAAGAATACACGCACACTAATTATGAGAGTGATAATACATGTCTTTATCAACTAAGAATGGATAAGTCAGCTTTCATGAAGCTTTGTAATATGTTGGAGACGGGTGGAAATATGCAGTTATCATGGTAAAAAATCAAATAGCGGTCAATGGCCGCTATTTGAAAACGCGGTCTCGCGGTGGTATAATGTTTTTTAAAATTATTTATAATCTCTATATTAGATCATTGATACATCTAGTTGCTTATTGATTATTGTTATTCCATCATTCCATGAATATCCATATATACATATAAAAGATTCATCAATAATACAAACATTAATCTCATAGCTATAGCGAAGCCATCATACAATACAATTTTAACCGGAATGTATTCAAGTTGAAGACAAACTAGAATGTAAGCAAAATACAAAATGGAATTATCCATCAAAGACATAACAACTCGCCAAAGTTGTAGACAAACTTGAATGTAATCAAAACACAAAATGGAAAAGCCTATTGAGAAATCTACCAAACAGTTAGTGTGCATGAAGACAAACATTAACAAACTCGAATATAATCTGACACAATTCACCCATGTTCAAATTCTACTGAAAGTCGGAACCGGATCTGCGAACGAACCTAT
The DNA here is from genome assembly GCA_023525715.1 of Cichorium intybus. Lineage (NCBI taxonomy): Eukaryota > Viridiplantae > Streptophyta > Magnoliopsida > Asterales > Asteraceae > Cichorium > Cichorium intybus. The sequence goes on along the minus strand of CM042013.1, from coordinate 108,519,858 downwards.
AAACTGGAAATCTCGAATTCTATTAAAGGTTGGAATCGGACCTATAAACTGGAAATCTCGATTAGACATTAAAGCAATTCACGAATCAATTCAAACATTTACAAACTGGAATCCTGATTAGAATGAGAACTTGGTTCCAATCAATTCACGAATTCACGAATTCAAACATTTACAAACCGGAAATCAATTCACGGTCGTCCAAACGAATTTCTTTGATCACGAGTCATTTGGATCGATTGACACATAATCGATTGATCATGTGTTGTTCCTGGTTCAATCGATAAACAATCGGAGAATAAGCTTTAACGACAGTCGGTAATTGGCCTTTTGTTGGTAATCGAAGTATTCAACGGTAGTCAATCGTATTCCTACAATCTCTCAACAAATTTGTTCGGAACTCCCCTGGTGAATCGAATCCAAGTCAGAGATCGAACAATGAATTAAAGTTAGGATTAACGAATACGATGATTAAAATTGAACGAGATCGATCAACGAACTGAATTCGATGGTTAACGAACTTGTAATCGCACCTGCAATCCAATCGTGAGTGAATCTGCATTCCAATCGGTAATGTTAACGAACCTGTAATCGCACAACATTGAACATGCAATAGGAATCCTTGATCTGTTAACAGGAATGACCGGTGCTTCAATTAGCGTGAACGTTACTTCGATGGAAAGTCGTAGAAGCTCAATTTGTTGAACGAAGACAGAATGGGAATGGGATTAACATATTAAACGGGAATGAATGAGAAGAAGATTGTGAACGAGTATCCAACATTGCTTAGAAACAAATCATTGATCGAGCCTTCATTTTATAAATAACAAGCTTGGTAAAGACTCTCATCCATTGATCCGAGTGTTACGGGCTTTAAACCTGGTTCCATTTGGCTTAGTCATTTGGGTGTGCCTTTTAGGTGAAACCTGGTCTAAATGTTTATTCCTTTTTATAGCGTCATAATACTGCTTTCGCAGTTGACAAAATTGCGTAAAATTACGGTAAGTAGCGCCTTTAATAGCAGAACCACTATTTTGAAATGCTAAATGAGTTATTGTTGCGGTTGGTGGGCGCTATACGCTATAGCGCATTATTAACTGGCTAAGTGGTAGAAACTTGAAGGCCTCGAAGTACCTCCAAATAGATGAACAAGTTGCAATTTTTCTGTATGTTTTGGCACACCATGTGAAGAATCGAGTGGCGAGGTTGTAGTAAACTTTTAACAATGTGGTCAATGATGTTATACGATTGGAACATGCACTGTTTAAGAAATCCAAGCCGATATCGGAAACTTTGACAGATACATATGGAAATGGTTCAAGAGATGTTTAGGAGCAATAGCTATGACACATATAAGTGTAATAGTATTGGAACATGCACTGTTTAAGAAACCCGAGCCGATATGATCGGAAACTTCGACAGATACAGATGGAAATGGTTCAAGAGATGTTTAGGAGCAATAGATGGGACACATATAAGTGTAATAGTATCAGAGTAAGACAAGCAAGATACCGTAATGGAAAAGAAGAAATAACAACCAATGTACTTACTACTTGCACACTAGGCAGTTTATTTATGTATTACCGAGCTAGGAAGGATCTGCTGCTGACGATAGAATACTGTAAGGCCTGGTTTCTCATAAATGAATTACACCATGATTTTTATCAAATTAATATAACATTAAAAAGGTGTAACTCAAGATAAGAAACAAGTAATACTAAGTTGTTACCAAAAGCATTGTTTAAGTCCTAAACTATATACATCAGTGTTTACAAACGTTATTCAAAAACCGGGTTAAATTACATATTTCGAAACAATAACTAAGTCCAAATCCAAGACCATTCCAGCTATCCCTCTGAGACATGTTTCCCCCGATCGCCACTACCAGAACCTAATATAAACCACAATAACAAACAATTTATGAGCTATGAAAGCTCAGTGAGTAATTAAAGGTTGATTTGTTTTTATCATCCATCATCTCGTTTTAATCAAGCTCAACGGACTATCTCAGTCCTGAGTGTGATATACACACTATAACTCTTTAACCTATATACTCAATATGGTTATACACAACCAATCAAACATAGTTTACTTCTTATCTGTATTAAACATCTCAACAAACATAATTCATCCAATAATTAACTACTCACCTGTTGTCGGATTATTTTGTGGAACTCCTGAACTGCGTGTGTGATCCTGTCTAGGTTTAGCTGTAACACAACAACTCAATTTCAATACTCAAACCTCTTAATAATATCAATTATGCTCAATATCAATAATAATCAAGATTTATAATCATATAGAATAATTACAATCTAAAGATAGTATCACCATCCTAATTGTAACCTTTAATCTCACCATTTCAACTCATATAACTCTAGAAATACAAAATTAGCATTTCACTAATTCAAGTCTAAGATTAGAACTCTCTTATACTCATAAAATCAACCAATATTTGTTATTTCTTTTACCCCTAATAAGTGGTCTATCAACACCCTTGCAACTTCTTCCAATGAAACAAAATCACCATTGAAATTAAACCAAATTCAAGGAGGATTACCTTTCAAGCTCAAATGATTGATCTCTAGCTTCAATTCGTGAACTATAGGCTTTAATCTCAACTTTAGAGGTTTAGATTTTAGTTTCTAGGGTTTTGCTCGAAATGAAATTGACCCAAATGAGAGAAAACTCGTACATTAAAATAGGCCTGTGCACGCTACACGACCCGTGTGGGCTCACACGACCCGTGTGAGACCCACAGCAAGCCATACGACCCATGTGGGCTCACACGACCCGTGTGAGACCCACAGCAAGCCATTTAGAACTTATGCAGACTTACACGACCCGAGTAGCCTCACACGACCCGTGTGAGTTTCAACTTGGCCTTCGGTACGTTTCATGAACAAATTCTACACGACCCATGTAAGTCTGAAAGGGCTTACTGGATGCTTTATGAACAAATGCTACACGACCCGTGTGACCATACACGACCCGTGTAGCCTGCTTTGGCATATTTCAAATCCAAACTTTACTCAATTAGGTTTTTAACTATCCTAACTCATATGGCCACTTATTCAATCTTAATTACACTAAATTTAACACAAAAATCTCTAAAATTTAATAATACGGTATTACAAGTTCTTACCCCCTTCAAAAGATTTCGTCCTCGGAATCTCTTGGAAAAAAAATGGATACTTTGACCGCATCTCCTCCTCAGCTTCCCAAGTAACACCTGTACCTCTATGATGCCACCATTGCACTTTTAGTACTCCAATCTCTTTATTTCGCAACTTCTTGACCTTTTTATCTAAAATTCGTTCCAACATCTCTTGGTACCTCAATTTCTCATCTATTTGAACTCCGGCTAAGGGTACTCGAATGTATTGGTTATGCAATGTTTTTTTGAGGTGTGACACATGGAATACATTGTGAATACCTCATAATTCATCAGGAAGTTCAAGTTTATATGCAACTGCTCCAATTCTCACAAAAACTCAAAAGGGTCCGATAAACTACGGGCTCAACTTTTCTCTTTTAACAAATCGAATTACTCCCTTCCACGGGGACACTTTTAACATTACCATGTCTCTGACTTGGAACTCTAATGGCTTCCTCCTCTTATCTGCATATTGTTTTTGGCGATTTTAGGCTACTCGTATATGCTCACGGATATTTTATATCTTCTCCTCGGTTTCAGCTACAATTTCTGGTCTCGCCAATGGTTTCTCTCCAATCTCCGTCCAACAAGTTGGCATTCGACACGGTGTACCGTATAAAGCTTCAAAAGGTGCCATGTATATGGGAGTGATAGGTGTTGTTATAAGCAAACTCTACTAAAGGCAAGTGATCTTCCCAGCTGCCTCCAAAATTAATTATGCAAGCTCGTAGTATATCTTCAAGTGTTTGTATCGTCCTCTCCGACTGTCCATCTGTCTGGGGATGATACACAACAAGGCTTTTGTACCAAAATGCCTCTGAAAACTCTTCCAGAAATGTGAATTGAAACGACTATCTCTATCATAAATTATTGAAGTTAGTACTCCATGTTGTCTCACTATTTCTCTAGTATAGATCTCGGCTAATTTCGACACTTGATAATCTTCTCGGATCGGAATGAAATGAGCTGACTTCGTTAATCTATCAACAATAACCCATATGGAATCATATCCTCGAGGAGTCCGAGGCAACTTTGTAATGAAATCCGTAGTGACTTCATCCCATTTCTTCATTGGTACTGGCAATAGTTGTATTGTTCCATACGGTTTTTGATGATTAGCTTTCACTTGAAGACATGTCAAGCATTTCTCGCTTCATACCGGGCCACCAGTAGTACGGTTTTAGAGTATGATACATCCGTGTACTACCTGGATGAACTGAATACCTGATACAGTGAACATCTTCTAGCAACAACTGTCTCGCCTCGCCATGTTTCGGAACCCAAACTCGCTCTTGAAAAGTCTTGATTCCTTATGTATTTTCTACTAGTTTCTCCACATAACCGATCATTCTTTCTTTCTTTAAATCATTACCATCTCTTTGACATCTGCATATCATCTCTAGTAATCGACTCACAACTCCCATTCTAGCCGATACAACTCGAGTAGGCGGCTCTTTCCGACTCAGTGCATCTGCCACCACATTAGCTTTACCAGGATGGTAAAGTATTTCACAATCATAATCTTTTAACAGATCCATCCACCGTCTTTGTCTCATGTTCAACACTTTCTGATCAAACAGATATTTCAGGCTTTTGTGATCTGTATAATTCTAGAACCGCACTCCATAAAGATAGTGTCGCCACATCTTCAATGCAAAGACTATCGCTGCTAATTCTAAATCATGTACTAGATAAATTTTCTCATGTGATTTGAGTTGTCGAGATGCATAGGCAATTACACATCCTCTTTGCATCAATACACATCCAAGACCGCTTAGGGAGGCATCGCTGTAGAGAACAAAGTCTTCCCCTCCTTGCGGTAATGCCAACACAAGAGCTTTACACAAGTAATCTCTTAATTGCTCAAAAGCTGACTGTTGCACCTCAGTCCAGCTAAACTTCTCTGTCATCTTTGTCAATTTGGTTAGGGGTGTAGCTACACGAGATAAATTTTCAACAAATCGTCGATAGTAACCCGCTAACCCCAAGTAACTACAAACTTCCATCGGACTCTTTGGCGGCTCCCAATTCATCACAGCCTCAATCTTTGCCGGATCCACCTTTATACCATCTTCATTTATCACATGGCCAAGAAATTGAATTTCTCTTAACCAAAAATCACACTTCGAAAACTTCGCATATAACTTCTCTTTACGAAGAAGATCTAGCCTTTGTTGTAAATGAAATCTATGCTCATCTCGACTCTTCGAGTAAATCAAAATGTCATCGATAAATACAATTATGAATTTATCTAGAAAAGGTCGACAAATTCAATTCATTAAATCCATAAAAGCAGCTGGAGCATTAGTCAAACCGAACGGCATGACTAAAAACTCGTAATGGCCATACCTCATGCAAAAAGCCATTTTCGGAATATCAACTTCTTGTACTCTCAATTGATGATAACCGGATCTCAAATCAATCTTTGAAAAATACGTAGCTCCGTGTAGTTGGTCAAATAGATCATCAATCCTCGGCAACAGGTAACGACTCTTTATAGTAATTTTGTTGAGCTCTCGATAGTCTATACACATTCTCATAGAACCATCTTTCTTTTTCACGAAAAGTATACGTGTACCCCATGGAGACGAACTCGGACGAATAAATCCAAGTTCCAATAACTCTTGCAACTGTCTCTTTAATTCTTCCATCTCGGATGGTGCCAATCGATAAGGTGGTCGAGATACCGGCTTCGCCCCGGTATGACATCGATCATAAACTCAACTTGCCGACTCGGTGGTAAGCTTGGAAGATCATTTGGAAATACATCGGGATAATCACCGACCACCTCTACTTCTTCAATTTTTGGAAGTTTTGATTCGGCACTAATCACATGTGCCATAATCAATTCACCTCCTCTTTCTATATATATCCGAGCCATCGCCAATGATACTATCGGTACTTTTCGAGAACGTCTTTCACCTCGTATTAAGATTCGGGAACCACTCGGTGTTTTTATGGAAAGTGTTTTCTCATGACAATCCATATGACCTCTATTGTCATCTAACCAGTCCATCCCGACAATTACATCAAACTCATGATTCGTAATCGGCTTCAGATCGATAAGGAATGTAATCCCAAAGATCTCAAGACGACATTATTTATACTGACTCTTTACTAAAACACATCTCCCATCTGCTACATCTACCATCACTTTTTCATATAGGTTAACTAACGAAATATCTAATCTGAAAGCAAAAGACTCCGATATAAAGGACACAGATGCACCGGAATCAAAAAGTACTCGTGCTTGAGAAGAGTTCAAACTAAAAATACCTGTGATAACATCGGTCCGATCTCGAGCCTCCTCCACGGTCATCTGAAAAGCTCGAGTTCTAATGTTCCCACCGCCTCCTATCCCGTCTATCACCTCGATTATCACCTCGTCCCACCCTCGGAGTCTCGCGGCGTGAATCGATTCTTAGTTTTGGGCAATCCGGACGGATATGACCACTTTCTCCACAATTGAAACACACACAGCTTTTCTCTAAGAAATCTCGAGCCATATGCCCAGTCTTCCCGCATTGATAACATATAAGGGACGGGGTGCTCATATCACAATCTCCAGAATGTTTCCGACGACACTTTTCACACCATTTACTTTCCGCCTTCCTCAAATCACCTCGATACTGATAACTCACAACTGGCTGTTTTTGGAAATTGCCTCCCGATTTTCCTTCCCACTTTCTTTTCTGACCTCCACTATCTTTATCCTCCTTTTTCTCGTCATCTTGCCTCCGCAACTCTTTTTCTCGTATTTGGGTCCTCAGTCCCCATAAATACCTATCAATCTTTCTTTCTTCAGTATTTACCTAATGAACAACAAATCTAGCTTTCTCATTAAACTCTGTCGTGTACACGTGTACTGACCGTGTTCCTTGTTGTTGCCTCAAAAAATCCTCCTCCAAACTTTTCATTGCAGTATTTGAGCAATACTCTTTCATAAACTTTGTTTTGAACTCCACCCATGTCGGTTCTGATTCCAATCCTTTCTCTATATCAAGATTTATATTCTCCCACCAAAACTGGGCATCTTTGTGCAGACAATTTATAGCATACTCAACCTTATCTTTTTCCACACACTTACTCGTACGAAAAACTTTCTCAATGTGGGTTAACCAATTTCGTGCAAGAATAGGGTCATCAGTACCGAAGAAATAATTTGGTTTACATTTGCAGAGTCTCTTATTATTACAACCTTTTGGTTCGCCCAACCCTCCAGCTTCAGCAGTTATAATAACTGGCTTTCTCCGACCTTCCCCAACCACAGGTGTAGTAGGAAGTCGGTTTTGATCATCTCTATTCGTCTCCTCCGTCTGGGGTCTCATTATGGTAGGCAATAAGCTTTTAACGACTTTTGCTACCTCCATAGCAATCAACTCTTGTAAAGATGATGTTAACTCAGGCGGTCTCTCGCCTTCAAACTGGCGCCCCACTCTCGAATCTTGTGATCACGAATGCTCATCTCGGCGATCACCTCCCTCTTTTTCCTTTCCAGAACTCATTTTAACTAAAAAAAATTAACTCATTTAGTAATCACCACCATAATACTCCATATGGTGTATAATCAACTCAATTTGTATGCTACCATAATACTCAATATGGTTACATAATTAACTCAATATGTATGTCACCATAATACTCAATATGGTTACATAATTAACTCAATTTGTATGTCACCATAATACTCAATATGGTTACATAATTAACTCATTAGGACACCACGAAGGATAGCTACTCGGGACTCTTTGGGACTTCTCTACCTCATTGGTTTAAGTCTAAACCTATCTCAAGGTTTAATTCTCTTAAACCACAACCCTGATACCAACTTGTAAGGCTCGGTTTCTCATAAATGAATTACACCTTGATTTTTCTCAAATTAATATAACATTAAAAAGGTGTAACTCAAGATAAGAAACAAGTAATACTAAGTTGTTACCAAAAGCATAGTTTAAGTCCTAAAATATTTACATCAATGTTTATGTTGAGCTGCTGAACATCAGCTGATCATCAGCATTAGCAGATCAGTTAACAGCTTGTTTTGAATTTGATGATTATCAAAAGGAGGATTATTCGCTGTTATTGATAAAGTTCTCCTAGGCTTAATCAGTAGCAGTAGATTGTAATACTTATCGTATTTTTATAGTTTATCTAGTTTCCATTGTTGTCTCATTTATAGTAAGAAGTTCCCTGAATTGTAGGGATACTCCAAATATACGTATAATAGTTTTTGTATAAATACATAGCTAGGGTTTCTGTAAATCTTAACTTGGCGATTATTAAAAAAGGATCTCTGTGTGAGATCAAAAGGTTTTCTGTGTTGAATCTATTGCCTTGTTCTTACTGTTATTCTTGTTTGATCGATCATTATATTCCAACAACCGGTATCAGAGCAGTTTCTCTATCAATCAAGAATGTCTTCCTCGTTCTCCTCTACTTCTAGCAACAAGATTCCACCTTTTGATGCCAATAACTTTGGCATGTGGAAGAGTAAAGCCCTCATGGTTCTTGAAACCATGGACTATCACATGCCAGATATTTTGAAAAACGGAACTTACATTCCTCACTTTACCATCACTAAAGATGGAGTTCCTGGTGAAAAGAAAGCCACTCCCTCTCACGAATTCACTAAAGAAGACAAGCGTCTTATTAACCTTGATGCTCGAGCCAGAGCTGCTATTGGTAATTCTCTTCCATATGAGATCTACCATCTGGTTCAAAACTGTCTTATTGCCAAAGAGATGTTACGCACTCTCACTGTTGCCTTGGAAGGCACTGCTGAAGTGTTAGCTGCCCAGGAGAATATTCTGAATCAAAAGTACGAACATTTTATTGCGTACAAGAATGAAACCATCACCCAGACTTTCAATCGCTTTAATTGTCAGGTTAATGATATGAGAAGATTCAACATTGTCAAACTTGACTCTGTCCTTGTCCTCAAATTCCTCGATTCTCTGGATGATAAATGGGAGCATCATGTAGATGTTTTAAAGAACAGTGAAACAATTCGTACCATGGATCTTCAAAGTTTGTTTGGCAATCTCCGCAGTCATGATGAGATCAAGGCACAGAGGAAAGAAATCATGAGAGATAATCAGCGTGAAAGATCCGCTGCTTTATTCTCAAAGAATCAGGAGAAAACTGACTCTGAGGATGCTAATGATGAAGATTTAGATGCTGAAGAGGAAGAATTCAAGCACATGGCAGACCTTGCATCTCAAGCGGCAATGATTGTGAAGCAGTTTAGTTAGTACAAGGACCGTAGACGAAATGGAGCTCCACGATCCTCTGGTGGATCGAAACCAAATTTTTCCACCTTCAGAAAATCCATCAGCGACAGTACTAAATCTACTGGCGAAAAGAGGAATGATGGAAAATGCTTCAACTGTGGAAGTACTGAGCACTTTGCTAAGGATTGTAATATGAAGAAAGGAGATACAAAGGATGAGTCATATGAAGTGAAGTATAAGCCTCTCTCAAAAGGCAAAACCTTGGATCCAAAGTGCTGATCGCCAAAGAAGAGAAAGAAAAGTGGGAAGAAGAGGCTGATTCCTCTAATGATGAAAATCAAAATGTGTGTCTGATGGCTGTGACCGACGGACCTTCTGAAGACTCAAGAAGCAGTACCAGCTCCACTGATGCTGGCATGGAAAAAGATTGTGACTCATCTATGTAACAGGTCAATGAATTTGTTAATTTATCTTTGAATGGAAAAATAAAAGCTTTTGAGTACTTGCATGTGTATTTTGAAAACTCCAACTTTAACAGACACCATCTGAATCTTGAAAATGAACTACTGAAAACTCAATTAAAAAATAAAGATCTTGACTATTCCAAGTTAAAAATTGAATGTCGTGACCTCATTTTGTCTAACAAACTTCTTTTTGAGGAAAAACAATCTGCTGAAAATGAGACTAAAAACATTCAGATGATCATTAAAAACTAGACTCAGTCTCATAAAAGAGTCTCCAAAATGATAAATGATCAGATATCTTTTCAGGCCACCAAAATTCTTGGAGGAGATTTTGAAAATGCTGTTAAGATTTTTAAAAAGGTTGAAACTGAACCTGTTTTTCCTTCAAAAGAGGAACTAATTGAAGACTTCAAGAACAAATTTGTTCCACCAGGCTTTCAAAAAGAAATAGAACTTATTGAAAAACATTATTCTATTAACAAGGAGGGGAATATCGACATTCAAAAGCCTTGAATAAGACCAAATTTTCAAAAACAAAAAATTCTAAACCCATTAGAACCTGTTATAGATGTGGCGATTCCTCTCATATGGCGAATCAGTGCTTGTTTGAGTCTAGATCTGACAGGAAGACTAACATAGCTAGTCGCTGTGATAAATGGACCAAAAAGGAAAACTCATTAAACTGTCTTCCATCTGAATGCTACAAACTCTTGTCATGTTTCCAACCCATTTCCAAATGGGTTCACTAAGGTTCTCACATGTGTATTAGTAACTGCAGGGCCAGGAAAACATTTGGTATCTTGACAGTGGATGTTCTCGTTATATGACTGGATACAAGTCCATGTTGGAAGACTTTGTGAAGAAAAATGGTCCAGTAGTTACTTATGGTGACAATAGCCATGGTCAAACCAAGGGTTATGGCACCATTCGCTGTAAATCTGTACAGTTCTCAAATGTTTCGTATGTTAAAGGTCTTAAACATAATCTCATCTCCATAAGTCAGCTGTATGATGCAGATTATGATGTCCGTTTCAACAAAAAAGAAGGAAATATCATAAATGCTGCCAAAGAAGTGGTTCTCTCTGCCAAACGCTGTGATGATATCTACATACTGGATATGTCTTCTGCTGATCAATCTCTGAAGAGGTTTTTTTTTCTCACAAGCACAATCTCACATCAACTGGTTGTGGCACAAGCGTTTGTCACACTTGAACTTCAAGAACATCTCAAAGATCTCCAAAAACCAATTAGTTCGAGGCATTCCTAAGATGAACTTTGTAAAAGATAAAGTGTGCTCTGCATGTGAAAATGGTAAATAGGTCAAAGTCTCTTTTAAATCTAAACAGTGTTCCTCCATCGTGTCTCCTTTCAGTTTGATGCATATGGATCTCTTTGGACCTGTTCCTGTGGCATCTCTCACTGGCAAAAAATATTCATTGGTAATTGTAGATGAATTCTATCGTTTCACCTAGGTTATGTTTCTAAGACATAAAAGTGATGCTGCTGCTGAGATTATCACTCTAATCAAGCAATGAGAAGTTCTCTTCGATCTAAAGGTTAAACAACTGAGAAGTGATCATGGCACAGAGTTTCGAAATCAAACTCTGGAAGACTTCTGTGAAGAAAAGGGAATCCTGCAAAACTTCTCTGCTGTAAGAACTCCTGAACAAAATGGTGATGCTGAGCAAAGAAATCGAACTTTGATTGAAGTTGGGAGAACGATGGTAGTGGATGCTGGCCTTCCTGTGTCTTTCTGGGCAGAAGCTGTTAACACCTCCTGCTATACTCAAAACAGATCCATCATTGTCAGAAGACATGGAAACACTGCAGACAAAGTGCTGAAAGGTCGATCTCATGACATCTATTATTTTCATGCCTTTGGTTGTGCATGTTTTATCTTGAAACAGGGGGATCAGCAGTCAAAGTTTGAAGCCAAGTCAGACAATGGAATCTTCTTGGGATACTCTGCTATTTCCAAAGCGTTCAAAATTTTCAATGTGAACAAAAAGAAAGTAATCGAGTCTATTCACGTACGCTTCGACGAATCATCATTTCCTCATCAGCTTGAAGTTCACGAGCACTCGGTTCTTGAAAATCTTCTGAGTCCCATATCATCTGTTCCACTTGATCAAGTTCTTGTTCCCTCTGCAATTCCTCCCTCTGATGATCGATCCTCTCCCTCTCATGAGCCTCATTCTCCTGATGATCAGCTTCTTAGATCCTCTGCATCTCCTGAAGCTACACCTGCTAATGCTTATTCACCATTTAATGTTGAAAGCGAAGAGACCTTACACTCACAGTCTCTTCTAGCTTTTAAAGATCATCCTATCTCTCAGGTCATTGGAGATGTCATATCAGGAGTTCGTACCAGAAGACAAGTTTCCAACAACTTCTGTCTTTATGTGAACTTTGTCTCATTAATTGAACCAAAGAAAGTAGATGATGCGCTTCACGATGCTGACTGGATTAAAGTTATGTAGGATGAACTTCATGAATTTGAAAGACACAAAGTGTGGACTCTGGTTCCTCCACCACCGGGAAAGACAATCATTGGCACTCATTGGGTCTTCAGAAATAAGATGGATGAAGATGGAATTGTTATCAGGAACAAAGCTCGCCTGGTGGCTCAAGGTTTCACTCAGATGGAAGGATTAAACTATGATGAGACTTTTGCTCCTGTTGCATGTCTGGAAGCTATCAGACTGTTTCTTGCCTTTGTATCCCTTATGAAATTCAAAGTGTGTCAAATGGATGTGAAAACTGCCTTTTTGCATTGTGATCTCCCTCAGGAAGTGTACTTGAAACAACCCCAGGCTTCTGTAATGACTCCTTTCCAAACTATGTGTATCGACTAGACAAAGCAGTTTATGGTCTTAAGCAAGCTCCCAGGGCCTTGTAGGACACTCTGGAATCATATCTACTTGGGAAAGGTTATCATCGGGGGGGGGGGGGGGGGGCAATCGACAATACTCTGTTCATCAAAAGATCACGTGACGACATCATTCTTGCCCAGGTCTATGTCGATGACATTATTTTTGGATCTACCAATGATAAGCTAAGTGATGAATTTGCCACTGTTATGTCGTCAAAGTTTGAAATGAGCATGATGGGTGAGCTGTCCTTCTTCATGGGTCTTCAAGTCAAACAATCGTCTGATGGTATCTTCATCAGCCAGAGCAAATATCTACAAGAAATGTTGAAGAAATTCTCCTTCTCTGAATACAAGCCAGCCAAGACTCCTATGAGTACATCTGTGTCTCTGTCTGGTGATCCCTCTGGTGTTGATGTAAATGCTTCCTTCTACTGAGGCATGATTGGATCTCTTCTGTATCTTACTGCTAGTCATCCTGACATTGTCTTTGCCACCAGCATGTGTGCTCGATTTCAAGCCATGCCAAAAGAATCTCATCTCAATACAGTCAAGAGAATCTTTCGCTATCTAAAGCACACACCAAACATGGGTCTCTGATATCCATGTGAGTCCTCCTTCGACCTAGTTGGATTCACTGATTCTGATTTTGCAGGATGTGCCTTGGATCGTAAAAGAACCTCTGGAGGATGCCAACTACTGGGAAATCGTCTTATCAGCTGGTCCAGCAAGAAGCAATCATCAGTTGCTTGCTCAACTGCTGAAGCTGAATATGTAGCTGCTGGTAGATGTTGTGCTCAAGTAGTGTGGATTCAAAACCAGCTGATGGATTATGGATTCAATTTGTCAAAGACTCCCATCTGCTGCGATAACACCAGTACTATTCTTATCTCGCAAAATCCAGTTCAACACTCAAAGACAAAACATATTGATGTCAGACATCACTTCATCAGAGACATTATTCAGAAAGAAAAAATAAAGCTTTTATATGTTCCTACTGAGCAACAACTTGCGGACATTTTCACCAAACCTCTTGATGAACAGAAGATGTTATTCTTCATTGGTGAATTAGGAATGATCTATCAGTAAAGTGTATTTGTTGTTTCTTTTGTTCTTTGTTCATTTTTTTACTTTTTATTTTTGTCTCAAAAAAATTTACAAACAAAACAAACCGTTTTCATTTCATTAAAAGTTTAGTTCTTACATTTTCTCATTACATTTTTTTTCTTTCTATCGCTTGAAGTACTGCCATAAGGAAGGATTTTCCATCGTGTACAACTGATGCACCCTTAGCTCATTTTCATCCACAAAAAGCTGAAGTTCGTCTGAGACCTTCACCACATATTGCTTCTGGTCTGTCACCCTCAAAATAGTCGCTGGGCACCAACCTTTCTTATGCCAAACCTCTACCATGTCGAAGGGATTGAAGTCCACCAGTATTCTTGGTGGCACTGGCTGAAGCACACCCCAACCGCATGAAACCCTCATGGGTCTTCCTGTCATACTATCCTTCAAAGTGGTTAACTTTACCTCATACCTATGCAGCTAGATACCCTCGATTACGCCTCCATAAGTTACACCCTGAAACTCCCCTTCCTCCAGCATTTTCACTTCCACCTTGTCCCAGCGCCTGAAAGGACTCTCCGCCATTGTCGTGTACTCAAGTGTAGTTTTGTATAATTTTGTTGTTCGTGTGTGTTTTGATTTTCTACTTCTTGTTTCTTTTTATAGATAAATGCAGCGATATCGAGATTCTGTTTTGGGTGATTCACCTCTCCTGGAATAAATGCTTGATGTGACACATCACTTTTTAACTTCTTAAGGTGATCTTGTCAAAGATTTTTGATTTGACGGTGATCATTTATCTAGTCTGCAACTCTGACTCCTACGTCCCTAGAAGCATGCTGCTGTATGTCTCTTAAGTCTCGTTTCTTAGTAGCAAGACTGGCTCTGAGATGTAATAGAGCCACTCACTCTCATCAGTGTTCCAGAATAGTCTATCCACTGATGAGAGATTGCCCTGTCCCTCTGATAAATACAAACAATTTATTTGGGTATGAGTTATAATTTCTTTTTCTCTTCTTCCAGAGTCTGTCCATGGAAACATGCTGCCGCATGTCAAGTCTTATGTCCTGCTGAGACATTAAGCACTAACCCGCCTCATCAGCTGATCACTGTATCACCTGATGATTGTATTGTCTGTCCTGTAAAGACAAAGGGTTTTTTTCTGTTGAGATATCTTACCAGACTATGTCCCTAGATGCTGCTGCTGTATGCATGCCCTGCAAGGCAATTGATCCCTCCATGTGCTGATGCAACGTCATCAGCATATGAAGTACTGGCTAGTCCACTTAGCCAAGGGATTGTTTGGTCATTTGTAGCTAGGATTAACCGTTCATGCTTCCGCCTTTATCTCTCATACTATGTAGTTAATCGCGCCGGTATAGCGGTTCGCGGTGGTCAGCATAATCGCGGTTCAGTTTAGCGGTGGAAAATAGCGGTACCGGTATAGCGCCGGTATACCGCCGCGATTTACCGTGATTCACCGCGATTTACCGCGATAATGACCACGATTTACCGCTATTATCCGGGTGGAGGATAAATTTTTTTTTGATACTTTGACATTTTCTATATTAGAATGTTATATTGTGTGACTTATTTCTTAAATTAAGCATTATGTGATGTTTTTTGAATGACTTTTATGATATTATTTCTACTAGTAATAGTCTAATATATAAATTCTACATATTACTAAAAAACCGCTATATCACCGCTATACCACCGCGAGAACCGCAAAATTAAATATCGGTAGGTTACCGCGATTACGGTTTTGACCGCGATAACTGCATAGCTCTCATATCTCAGCCACAGATCTTGACCATTTATGATTGCCACCTGTCCCTGACATTTCAGCTCCATAATCATCATGAGATCTCCTCCCGATCTTTTCGCCTTCCATCTTGCCCTCTCTCAAGAAAAATACATTCCTTAAATATTTCCTAAACACACTTTTCAAATTCTTAAACCCTCTCTCCCTCGCAAACATCTCCTTCACCATAAACCCTAATTAGCCTCTCTGCAACATCAAAAAAATGTCTCGACTATTTGAGTTTGTTCCCTCATCTGATCTAGCTAAAGCTGTTGCATCTTCCGCCTTAAGCATTTTCATTCTTTCAACCAATGTGCCTGGCATCTTCGTTATTCCTTCAAAGTTCAAGAATCAGGGTTTCGAGCAATTCGTCAACTTCTTGCAAGGGCATCCTCTTAATTTCACAATATTGGGTATGCCAGATGTTTTTAAACCCTCCTTGGTTGCTGAGTTTTGGTACACGTGCAACTTTATTGCTGATTCCGACTCAATCCAAGGAACCATCAACGATGGTTGAACTCAGGTTTCTCTTTCGGTTGACACATTCAGACGATGTCTTCGTCTGCCCTTCTCCGCTCCTTTCTCTGAACTTCCATCTGAAGACGGCGCAAAGACAGTTGTGCATTTTCTGGGGTATGACTCTGGTCTTGCTAGGAAGCAAGATGCAGAGAAAACTATTCTTCGTCAATGCTTTCTTGCGGGATGGAGGTTTTTGACCGGGGTTATTGGCAGATGTCTAGGGTACAAGCAAAGTAGTCTGGACCAACTTAATACATATAAACTCCGTCTTCTGTATGGAATGGTCCTCATAAAGAATTTCTACTATGCATGCCTTATCTTTGACCAGTTGGTAGGCCTTGTGTCTTGCAAGACTCGCACAAGCTTTGTCGCGTTTCCAAGATTCCTGGCACTGGCTCTAAATTTTGAGTCACCTGAATACGGTTCAGCTGCTGACTCCGCATGCTCCCTTCCATCACTATCTCCAAATATTTTTGGTACATCTACTCCGGCTGCTACATGCTTGCTTGCATGACTGGGTGGATTTCTACACCACATCAGGGGGTGTGTCTTTCCAGGACCACTCATCATGTCCTTTCGACAGTGACACTTGCTAACCCTGAAGACTCTGCAGCCTCTGGGTCTCAACCTCCAGCTGCACAAAGTACTCCTTCGGCTGTTCCAACCTCCCAGTCTTCACAAATCCCAGAAAACTCTTCAGACGATGAAACAACTCAGTCTGATTCTTCTTCTGAATCTTCAAGTTCCTCCTCCGCACCTCTGTCTGACTTCACTGATCCTGAATGTGCTCCAATGATTGTATATGAGATTGTGAACCTCACTTAGACCCTTTTGCCAGTTAGAATGATTCCATCCCCTGTCAGAGGAACTGGACATATTCGCTTTGCATCCCCTGAACCTGACTCTGCACAAGAATCTGACCCAGACCCAGCGACCACTCTTGCTCCTCAAGATCCTCCCACATCCCTTTCAACATATACCTATTTTTGCTCGCCTGAACCCGGTCCATCAACTGGTCCAGCTCCATCCACTGGTCTTGCACCCTCAACCGATCTTGCACCCGCTTCTAGCTCCTCTCAGCTGGATGCCATTCAAGCTTCTCTTCAGAACCTCATTGAGATGTCTCAAACTCAATCTTCCAGACTTCAACAACTCAAAAATAACGTTGCATACCTGAAGGAATTGTTCTACTGGTCTCTGGTCGACATCATGCCTGAAGATGCCACTGTCGATGATCTACCTCCTTCCCCTCCTCCAGGACCAGATGGCACTGATTATCTCTACATGCCACCCCCATCTTCTGCTATACCACCACCACCACCACCACCACCACCACCACCACCTCCACCAACTCCACCACCACCTCCTTCTGATGATGCCAAAAAGGGGAGAATGTGTCTCGATCTCAAGATCCTATCTCAGAAGGAGATATTGCCTCAAGGATTATTGCTCATACTGAGAGGGAGCAGGCTGAATGATCCTCAGCTCTTCAGCTTGCAGACATTGCTCCTGTTGAGGGGGAGCATGAGTCTAAAGAAAGCACTGATAACGAAGAAGAAGCAAATCCTAAGGGGGAGCCAGAGGTAGCATATGCCTCTGAAATAGAAGATGAAGAAGGCTTTTTCGACATGCCTTATCATGTTGCCCCTATCGTAGTTCTATATTCAGGTCAACCCTTCCCTACGAAAGGCACAAGTTCTTCTGTTCCAGTCGGTTCCTCTATTCCAACAGCTGATCACCTTTCAGGTGATGCATCTGAAGATGATGTTCCTTTGGTGTTCAAACGAAAGCGCACCACCGAGTCCTACTCTACTTCTGAGTCATCAAAACGTCAAAAGACATCATCTCAAGTGCTCCAGCTGGCTAAAGAATGGTGTATGTACCCTGATCATGTTGAGGAACTTGCTGCTGAACTCAATTTGGTTATGACCAACCAAATCATCTATTCAAAAGACATTAAAGTGGCCAAGAAATTTGTTCAAAAAGAAGGAGGAATGAGTCAGCTGATAGATCTGATGAGCCGCTTTGACTCAATGACCATGGAACAAAAGAAGATCGCCTCCAGGACTGAAAGTGCAAATAGAAGAATCGACTTGGCAAAGTTTAAAGATGTTTTCTCAAGAAGGAGGTCTATGCTCCCAATTGTTAAAGTGGGATATTCCAAGAACAAAGGGGAACGAGTTCTAAAACTGCATCTTCAAAGAAAACACAAAGATGACCTTGTTCCTGAACAGGTTTTTATTCATGAAGTCTCAAGTTTTGGGTTCTCTAAATGGGTGGAAATGCTCTTTGCTTCAAGAAGACATAAGGGGCTGTACGCTAAAGAGCTTCGTGGTGCTCTTAAGGTCTGGATGGATAAGGTTCATGATCTAAACCTAATTCTTGCCTCTGCTTGTTCTGATAAGCTTTGCTCGTCTGGTCCCAAGAAAAGAAAAAGGAAGCCTCAGGAGGTCTATCATCTGGCTCTCTATGGAACTAAGGAATTCAATAACATCCCTCCTCCTAGTTATAAGAACCCGAAAATTTTGGTAAAAGTCATAAAACAAATATAAGTAAAGTTGGGTTTGAACGAGGGCGTAATAGTAAAATTGTCAAAAAGGGCAAAATGGTCATTTGGCACATAAATGACGTTTAGGTAAAGAAAATATAATGTTGGGGTCAAAATGAAAGAAAACAAAACTTATAATGTTATAAAAATGAATTTTTGTGCCATTTTGGGAAAAATGGAACTTGAGGGACCAAAGTGTAAAATAACTAGGTATAAAAAGGAAAAAAATTTGCATTCCCATTCACAGAACACGGGAAGGCAGTAGAGAGTTCTAGAGAGGGATGGACGATTGGTCGGGAGGATTCCTAGAAGAGAGATGTGAAGAGTAAGGGCTTGGAATCAAGATTTCCAAGACAAATCAAGATAAGAATTCTAGTTCTCGAGGTAATATGTATGTGTTCTTAATGGTACTTTTTGGTAACTGATATCATAGTCATGAACCAAGATGTCCCTATGATTCTTTCCATTTAAACAAGCTTAAATCATCAAGCAACCACACTCAAATCAATAGGTATGGTTGAATTGGTGAAAATCAAGATTTTTGGGCCAAGAACCCTAGTTTACGGGTTCTTATGATCAAAGATGATTTTTGTGATTAAAGTGAGTCTTATATACTAGAAAAGATGTAAGAAATCAATTTTGATAGTTAATTTAAAGTAATTTCAGTTTTTGGGGGTCAAAACTCTAAAAATGGGATTTTCATGAATTTGAATGGAATCAGTGATTCCATGGTTTAAAAACATGTCTGAATGATGGGTTTTAGTCATGGAATGAGTCTAAAATGATTAAGTAAGTTATAAAGAACTTAATATGTGAAATTAGTGAGTTACAGGACAAAAATCGGACAAAAACTCGCATCTGTAGGTTGTGCACGAGTTGTGCCCTTTTTCCCTTGGGTTTGCACGAGTCGTGCCACACTCTAGAAGCCAGAAAATGCAACCTACAAAGAGCACGAGTCGTGCTCATTCATGCACAAAATATGCACAAGTCGTGCATATCCCCTGATGTCCAGAACGTCCAAAATTTTCTAGAAAATGGTGCTAGACATGTCCGTTTGGTCTATAATTCATACCATAAGCCTAAAATGGGGTGAAAACAAGGGGAAAATTGTTAAATCTTAAATATCACCTTCCGAGGGTACTATAGTAAAATACGTATAATATACGATTTATTTAAAGTTGGTCATTTAAAAGTTACAGACTTGTTATGACCCATATTGGTATAATAAGGACCCCCAGTGAGCTATAGAGTCAGTTAGAATGAATGTTAATGTATAACATGTTAATTATAGGTTCATGACAAATGATTATTGGATCACAAAAGAGTACAAATGCAAGGAACGTTTAGTCAATCTACTAGCAATACATGAGGTGAGTACATGCAGTATTTTTACCCATTCTGGGGTACATGACAAGTAAGTATATTCAAGATTTCTTATAAAAATCTCTTTATGTGAAATTATATGCAAGAGTATTATTTTTAACTTGTTTGTGAAAGTATAATGCTATATTTGAAGTTATGTTTTGAACTACAAGTCAAATTAAGTGAAAGTATGTAGGTCTATGAACCAATTATGTGAAAGTATATTTTGATTACAAGTTATATATGTTTTCAAGTATGAATAGGCATATAGCCACAAGATGTTTAAGAAGTATGTTTTGGTTATAAACCGTATATGTTTTCAAGTATGAATGGCATATAGCCATAAGATGTTGGAAAGTATGATTTGGCATAAAGCTTAGAATGTTATAAAAACATGTTTTAAATATATGATTAATATGTGATGAAAGTTATAAATTTGGCATTTAGCCACAAAGACAGAAAATGAAGAAGTTGTTTGGCACTTAGCCACTATGTATATGTATGTAATGTAATGTTCAAGTAAGCAGAAAGTATTTTGGATGAATGGTATTTGTAGCAAGTAATGTTAGTAAGGGAACCATGTCGTGTTCCACCTATCCGGGTTAGGTATGGAGTCTATTGGGGAAAAAGCCCCATCGCGAAGTAGATTTCCTAAGCAACTTCTATAGTGAGGATTGATCTGTTCTTTCTAGATGTAGAGACTTGGGGTATCACTTATGGTGATTAAAGCCCTATGTATAAAAATCTAGCAAGTTTATAAAACCAGTCAAAGAAAGTAAGAAAGATGCTATTTTTGCAAAGTATGTTATGAAATGATTTTGAAAAGTAAAGAGTTATAGTATATTACAACTATAAAGTTTTGAAAGATGTATTATGTTATAAGTTTTTATAAAAAGGTTGGAAAAAGAAGTTAAATGTTGAGTCTAAAACTCATGTAACTCACGAGACATTATTGTGTTACGTATTCTATGTTTTATCATCTATTCTAGGTTAAAATGCTATGCTATAATTGGATGAAGTTTAGCTGGAGTGGAGATCGAGTTAGCTCGTATCTTGGACTCAAGGTTTAATCCTTTCTTGCTTACTATGGTTAGTTTTTGTATGGATTTGTGACACCCACTATTTTTAAACATGTAAATTATCGGTTTTTGATAAACCGTATTTTTGTATTCATGTATTTATACGAAAAACCATAGTATTTGCAAGCAGTAGAAATGGGGTGTTACACTAGTGCTCATACTGAATCTTACACTCTGGTCAGGACCCCTGTCCATGGACTGACCTATGAAGATAAAAATGGAAAGATGTGCTTCATGTGCACTACTGATCTAAAGAAGGCCTTTACTGAACATCTTTTCAATCTTCGTCTTGAGTGCTACAAGGCCAAGTCAGCAGAGGGTTTTCATATGCTGATATCTCATGAACTGGGGAAAAGAGAGCCTCAGCTTCATGCTCATGAGTACGAATGGATCAAGCCTGAGATCCTCTCTGAGGCAGAATATGTTGAGTCTCTTAGACAATCCTCCTTCAGTTGAAAAAGGTTTTGACATCATCAGATTGGGGGAGATTGTTGGGCTGTTGAACATTAGCTGATCATCAGCATCAGCAGATCAGTTAACAGCATGTTTTGAATCTGATGATTATCAAAAGGAGGATTATTCGCTGCTATTGATAAAGTTCTCCTAGGCTTAATCAGTAGCAGTAGATTGTATTACTTATCGTATTTTTGTAGTTTATCTAGTTTCCATTGTTATTTTATTTATAGTTTAGAAGTTCCCTGAATTGTACGGATACTCCAAATATACGTAGAATAGTTTTTGTATAAATACATAGCTAGGGTTTCTGTAAATCTTAACTTGGCGATTATTAAAAAAGGATCTCTGTGTGAGATCAAAAGGTTTTCTGTGTTGAATCTATTACCTTGTCCTTACTGTTATTCTTGTTTCATCGATCCTTGTATTCCAACAGTTTACAAACGTTATTCAAAAACCGGGTTAAATTACGTATTTCGAAACAACAACTAAGTCCAAATCCAAGACCATTCCAGCTATCCCTCTGAGACACGTTTCCCCCGATCGCCACTACCAAAACCTAATACAAACAACAATAACAAACAATTTATGAGCTATGAATGCTCAGTGAGTAATTAAAGTTTGATTTGTTTTTATCATCCATCATCTAGTTTTAATCAAGCTCAACAGACTATCTTAGTCCTGAGTATCATATACACACTATAACTCTTTAACTCATA
Source organism: Cichorium intybus (assembly GCA_023525715.1). Lineage (NCBI taxonomy): Eukaryota > Viridiplantae > Streptophyta > Magnoliopsida > Asterales > Asteraceae > Cichorium > Cichorium intybus. Next base: position 108,497,592 of record CM042013.1, on the reverse strand, counting down.
TACTCAATATGGTTATACACAACCAATCAAACATAGTTTACTTCTTATCTGCATTAAACATCTCAACAAACAGAATTCATCTAATAATTAACTAATCACCTGTTGTCGGATTACTTTGTCGAACTCCTGAACCGCATGTGTGATCCTGTCTAGGTTTAGCTGTAACACAACAACTCAATTTTAATACTCAAACCTCTTAATAATATCAATTATACTCAATATCAACAATAATAATGATTTATAATCATATAGACGAGTTACAATCTAAAGATAGTACCACCATCCTAATTGTAACCTTCAATCTCACCGTTTCAGCTCATATAACTCTAGAAATACAAAATTAGCATTTCACTAGTTCAAGTCTAAGATTAGAACTCTCTTATACTCATAAAATCAACCAATATTCGTTATTTCTTTTACCCCTAACAAGTGGTTCATCAACACCCTTGCAACTTCTTCCAATTAAACAAAATCACCATTGAAATTAAATCAAATTCAAGGAGGATTACCTTTCAAGCTCAAAGAATTGATCTCTAGGTTCAATTTGTGAATTATAGGCTTTAATCTCAACTTTAGAGGTTTAGATTTGAGTTTCTAGGGTTTTGAAAGGGTTTTGCTTGAAATGAAATTGACCAAAATGAGAGAAAACCCGTACATTAAAACGACCCGTGTGGGCTCACATGACCCGTGTGAGACCCACAGCAAGCCATTTAGAACTTATGCAGACTTACAAGACTTGGGTAGCCTCACACGACCCGTGTGAGTTCCAACTTGGCCTTTAGTATGTTTCATGAATAAATGCTACACGACCCATGTAGAGGTACACGACCCGTGTAGGTCTGAAAGGGCTTACTGCATGCTTTGTGAACAAATGCTACACGACCCGTGTGACCATACACTACCCGTGTAGCCTACTTTGGCATATTTCAAATCCAAACTTTACTCAATTAGGTTTTTAACTATCCTAACTCATATGGCCACTCATTCAATCTTAATTACACTAAAATTAACACAAAAATCTCTAAAATTTAATAATACGATATTGCAAATACTTTGTAGTGTTATGATCCGAGAAAATGGATTACAAGTGCCTAAAGGGAACTATTATCTTGTTGATGCTAGGTACGCCAATGGAGAGGGTTTCCTTTCACCACTTGGTTAAATAGACAAAGACCAGAAAAGGAAGAAGAATACTTCAATATGAAGCACTCATCGGCAAGGAATGTCATCAAATGATGTTTTGGGGTTTTTAAAAAAAAGATGGGCAAACCAGAAAAGGAAGAAGAATACTTCAACATGAAGCACTCATCGGCAAGGAATGTCATCGAATGATGTTTTGGGTCCAAGGTTACTATATATTATTGCCCATTCCTTAAGAAGTAAGAACCAATTCGCCCAAACGCATCGACCTAGCCTTCTCCGTCCCCTCTTTCTACGAACCCTAATAATCTCTTTTTGCTGTTGTCACCCACCCTTCTCCGCCATAGCCACCAACCACCAACGCACCATCTCACTGTCACTCTATGCGTCACCATCTTGCTGTTACCCGACCATCCGAAAACCCTATAGATCACAAACCATCTCCTTCTCCGATTGAAGCTCTCCTCCTGGTGACCACCGGCTCCCCTCCAACCGACTAAGCTTCTCCGATTCAAGCTCTCCTTCACCCGGTGACCACCGACTCCCCTCCTCTGGCTTCCAAAAATCCAACCTGCAACCCTCCAAAAATCCGACCTGCAACCCTTCGTAATGTTGAATGCACAGATTTTTCCGGCACCTCCTTGTGTATACCGACCGCTACCTTCTCCTCCTTGAGCTCCCATTCATCTGCCTCCCGATTTCCTCCACCATAATCATCTCCGATTCGTACCTGCTAGCCGCCTTAACCATCAGAACCATCTCTAATTCATCTGATTCAGCCAGCGATGACCTCCGATTCATCTGACTGTGAGCTCTGTTTAATCAAAGTTGCACATCTCCACTGCCTCCCGATCCGATTCAGCCGACTGTGAGTTCCATAGTCGACTTAGACCTCAGATCCAGCAAAGTTGTACTCATCCGATTTTGGATCTGATTTTGGTTTTCATCCGATTTTGGATCTGATTTCTTCTGGATCTTTGGAAATGGAAATTGATATTGTTTACTGATTTTGATATTGTTTACCAGTTTATCGGTTATCTGGTTTCTGGATCTTTGGAAATGGATCTGATTTCTGGATCTTTGGAAATGGATCTGATATCTGGATCTTTGGAAATTGAAATTTTCTGGATCTTTGGATATTAGTGAAGATTAACCGATTCAAATCATCGTTTAGTTTAGGATGGTTCTCTATTGTTACATTTCTGTGTAAATCCAACTTTTTTTTATTTCAAAATCAAATCTTTGCAGTGTTTTTTTAGTTTGGATCTACCGCATAATGAAACATGGGTTAGTGATTTTGATGTGGGTTAATTATTTTCTTAGATCTAAAAGTTTTAACAATTGTTCATTGAATGATATGACAGGGTCAGCATTTTGGTTCATGGTTATTTAAAGTTCATCTTCTATTTTTGAACTATGGGTTTTTGTTCATGCTCATTGCAGTTAGCTCCTCCTTTTATTATTCTAATTATTTTGTTTGTGGTTCTTTTTTTTCTTATGATTATTTTATGTTTTGCTAGATCTTGAAATGGGAAAGATACTAACCGATCCAACATTTGTTTTGGATATGTGAATCAGGGCACACAAGTTGTTGATTGGTATGTTGTTATATTTATGGTTTTACACAACAATTTAGTTTCAGAAAAGAACATTGGAAATGTAAATTGAAAAAAACGACAGCATTCACTAATTCAGAAAAGAACTTCTGTTATTGATGGTAGTTTGCAGCTTCTTCTTTTTCTTTAAAGAACCTGTTTGAAATTATTGTACAAAAAACAATGTTTATATAAGTAAAATATTACCTTGAATATTCACTGATTCTTGACAATTAAACTTATCTTTACAGCTATTCAAACAGATGAACATGAAAAGAAGATTGCAAATTACAGATATACAACACAAAAAATGATATAAAACACTAACATTAGACTGTACATATGTATGATCTCACAATATAACTTTCTGTAAAACAAAAGCATAACAAATTTGGCATGATTGCCAATTTCTTATGTATATGCAGGTTATTGGAGAGCAAAAAAATTGGAGTAAAGAAGAATGTATGTCACTTCCTGATTTATAACTTGTATTTTTCATTCCGTACATCGATTCATACCAGCAAACAACAAAAACTACAAAGTTTAGTATCTCCATACCAGCAACATCAAATATCTGTTTGTAAAAAGACAATTATCCTAATGTTTGTCTGTGTGCAGAAACTAAATTCCCATTATTCAAAATCATGGCTTGTAGAAAAATATAAAACAGAAACAGACATATATGAACAATTTTTAGAGCAGGAAAAAATTGGTGTAAAGATTTGTTTGGAGAGTGTGTTGATTTATAGTGTGATTTTTAGAGATTTGAAATTCGAAATTTGAAATGAAGTATTTCTATTGGTTTAAAATTGTTTGTGTGGATCATCAAATTTCAAAGGTTCAGATTGATTTAAGAATCATCAATGGCTAAAATCAGATATGATATATTAATGCTTAAATAAGTTGTACATTTTTAAGACATTAAGACAATTGTGCATTAGGGGGTTGTAATTTATATATGGTTTATATTATATATATATATATATATATATATATATATATATATATATATATATATATATATATATATATATATATATATATATATATATATATATATATATATATATATATATATATATATATATATATATATATATATATATAAACACCTAAACAATTTATTTCCACATGAGGATTTATCTAACATCCTAAATCGAGTAATAAAATTTTCTTTTAAAAACGGTTCAAATAATTTAAACGGGTTACCAATTAAAAACCATCTAAATTAAAACTTATATTTAAACATTAGAAATTGTATTTATCAATACGCTCACAAACATTATCCAGCGGAAAACTTAATTATCAAAACCTCAGAAGCGGTACAATCGCGCCGTGCTCCAAGCTCAAGGCAGCAAATACTTGAAAAACAGTGAGGGTAAAAGAGTAAGCGAAAAGCTTAGTGAGTTCCCCAAAATACCACACGATCCAATCCATAACACACAACCACAAAAGGTCTGCGGGCTTGCCCCGAACAACCTGACTCACGGGCTTGCCCTGATCTTGTCGATTCTTTGACTCACGGACTTGCCCCGATCTCGTCCATTCTTTGACTCATATGCTTGCTCCGATCTTGTCCATTATTTGACTCATAAGCTTTCCCCGATCTTGTCCATTCTTTGACTCACGAGCTTGCCCCGATCTTGTCCATTCTTTGACTCATGAGCTTGCCCCGATCTTGTCGACAAACATGTAAGGTACATACATCACATTATTACACAAAGTAATAAAGTTACCTACACATGCAACATCACCCATAGTATAGTGAGAAGACTCACCTGATCTGCGGCCTCAAGGTAGACAATACTCCACGCGAGTGCCCTCAAATCCTAACAATACGCACTTCCTAACAAGAATAAGATCCACTTAAAACTTCCTAAATCCCAAACATGATAATCCTATAAGTCCAGTATCCAAAACCCTCAAGTTTGACTAAAAGTCAAACTGGTTAAAAGTCAATGGTCAAAGGTCAAAGTCAACAAAAGTCAACAGCACAGTTAGCGCCGCTAGCTCTCCAAATTAGCATCGCTAACTATGAACAGATCCAAAAAGTCTATTAAGTTCTTAATCCATTTACCCAATGTCTTAATCCTTCTAGGGACCTTCCAAATAGTCCCTAAGTCCATATTCTAACACCATCACACCACTTCAAGAACAAGGTCTAAGTCTAAAATGGTCCAAACTTATCAAAATCACCAAAGGGAGTTTGGCTTACTCTCTAACCCATCCCAAAGGTTCTAAGTCATAGATTTAAGGCATAAAGTTCGTGACTTTATCCTTTACAAACATGGACAAACACCAAAAGGGACAATTACACTAAATCAATCCATAAAAACACACTTAAATCATGAAAGAAATCATAAAGATGCATAAAGGTGAGAACTTGACTCACAATGGTCCAGAAAAATGCAGATATTTGAAGCTTCACTCAAGAGAAACAACTTGTAGCATCACCACCTTCCTTCTAGCATCATCAAGGCTTAAAAATCCATCTAAACAAACCAAAATCATCAAAAACCCATTCCACAAGTCTAGAGAGAGAAATCATGAGTTAGGGTGTAAGTCCCAGTATTCGCCAAAACGATATCAATCACAAAAACCTTCAATTGGTGTGGAAAACCAATTAAAACACAATCAAGAAAAGATTAAGCTGAAGTACAAATCGTGAATGATATGATCAAATGCACTTGAATTAGTTAATCTTGGAAAAGTGGTACAATGATCACATATACATGCCTTCCACAAGTTCTAGATGCTCTCCACTATGGCTCTTGGCTGACCAACCCTAGAACACGCCAACTCTAGAGCTATTTATACTAATCAGTCATTAACAAGCCCATTACAATACTAGCCCAAACTAACAATTAACTAACCAAGCCCAAAACATAAACAAAACAAGTAATAAAGCATAAACCACCAAAAATAGGGCCCAACAATCTCCCCATTGGTTTATTGCTTTCTTCTACTTCAGAGACCGAGTTCCAGTAAGTTCATGTCAAGCCACCCCAAACCTCCATACCAATAGCCTTTCTTAGCAATCTTTATAGCAGACACAATGAAAGATTTAGTAGTTTCTTCTAGAAGAGGGCTCTCACATAAAATCTGCATACGAGCAACCTGTTTAATGTCATTATTGCAGAACATCAATAGATCTTTAGGCTCAATCAAACGAATCTGATTATTTTTGAGCTTGATCACGGCAGTGAAAGATGTTGGATCATAAGCCCAAAAATCCATGTTCCAGAGAGAGTTGTCTGGAAGAGGATTAGCTATAGGAATAGCTTTAAGCTTGTTGGTAGCAGGCCAGAAAACATACTTGACTCTTTTGCCTTCAGAATCTCTTTCACCCTAGAGCTTCCTGAGGAAGGATTTGGCAGTCTTCATAGTTTCAAAGCCGGAAATTACCTGTTTCTCCAAGAAATGATAAAACCTCGTAGCCCTCTGCTCTTTAGATGGATTAAAGAAAGGAGCATTTGATAACTCAGTTAAGTCTACTCTGGTCCAAGATGTGAACTGGTGGGCCTCGTTGTAGTATTCCACATTGCCAGACTTCCTTCTCACCCACCAAGTTATCTTGGTCTCATCAAAATCCCAACACTTTATCCCTGAACGATCTCCATATCTGTTAGAGAACCGTTCAGCTAGATCTGCAACAAAAACTGTGGGTTCACCAGCGTCCTCAACACGCTGATCTTTATTTACTCGGATAAGAGTATCTCCCCGTTTAGCTCTATAAAGATCTCTTTGACGTTGTTCTTCTCTCCTATCCTCAACAATAATTGATCAATGTTCACTGGAGAACCATGAGTAAACGGTCTTGAGCTAGAAGCACCAGCTGCTGTATTTTCTTGAGCATCAATGCCGAAGAATTCAAAGCCAAATTTTTGAGACAAACGCTCCCTTACATCAATAAGCAAAGCGACCATGCCTCCCAAATTAGCTTCTATTTGGGTGATTTTTCGGTCTTTGGAAGCATTTTCTTTTCAACTTTTGCCAATCTCACATCAAGATTTCCAATTAGCAATTCTTGATTGCTAATTTGCAGATCCTTCTCAGTAGATTTTTGTTCGAGTTCAATGTTAGTTCTATATGCCCAAGGATGATCATAAAATGATATTACTAATAAGACATGATCCTATAGGGTCACACCAACAACAAGTTTGACACCAATTGATCATTTAGAATGTTAAATTTGGTTTAACATCAAATGATACTAAACTTGCAATTTAATCTTGTAAGTTATTATTATTTGAGGTAAATAATAATAACTCAAATATTAAAGGTTGATTACTAATTCATATGTGATGAATTAAGTTGTATAACAATTAAATTGTTTAAGTTGTTAAATGATTTAATTGAATTATAAGTAAACCTTTTATTTAATTTAATTGGTAAGTTAAATAAAATATGCATATATATATATATATCTATATATATATATATATATATATATATATATATATATATATATATATATATATATATATAATCATAAGGCATGGTTAAAATGGTTTATGAGCAAAATAATGATTTAAGTGTTATTTCATTAAGAAGAATGATGAAAGTTTATTATTTATAAAACTTATGGGATAAGTTTATAAATAATATAAGGAAGGAAGATTCTCCTTTTGACCCTCTATGGGCGGCCCTCTCATGCTCTTCCCACGGAGCATGAGTTTGAACATAGAAAGTATACAAGATGCTTTGTGTCTCCAAGAATTGACTAGCTACTTTTATTTAAATATAACTCTTCATACTCCACTCTTGAGGACTCTAATTTTCGGCCATTTTGGAGAGAACATACCTTCACTTTCATGCTCTAAAAATCAGCCAAGAACTCTCTATCTTTGTCCATGAAAAATCGTTTTTCAAGCTCAAAGGATAAGGGTGTTCATTTGCAAGATCAACAAGACTAGCATCTAAGGTGTTTTTACTTGTGGGTGGACTAAGCTATAGAGGGAAACTCTCTTGCTTCCTCATCTTCAACATTTCACCCAACTAAGCTGAAGATCATAAGGTTATAATCTTGAACTTTCACTATGGTTGTTTTTATTTTATCTCTACATGCATGTAGCATGATCCTCTTGAAATGGAATTCGTGTTCATCTTTTATGCTTCTGTTGTAACTTCAAGTTTTTGAAACTCATAACATGAACATGGATTTCCAACAATTGGTATCAGAGCCATAGCTATATTGCATATTTAGATAATGAGTTTATTTGGATAAACTTGGTTTTTGGAAGCCATGAATGTTCATCTTCTTGAATGCAATGTTCATGCATGGCTTCTTTGGCAACATGCAAGTATATATTCTATGATTTTATGTAACCAAATTATATTTATGTTTGCATGCATTTGGTTACATAATTGTTGCCTTATAAAAACAAAGTGTTGATTTTCTTATGATTTTATGTGATAAAATGATGCATAAACAAGCCAAGGACCACATGCTGTATGTTTTGTGTTTAAATTTGATATGGTTGTAATCCATTCTTTTATTCAAATGGTTTGTAATAATAATTAGTTAATTACTTCTTTTATTCATTTTGTAAGTATTAGAATAGTTGTATTTTATTTCTTTTACAAAATGTAACAAAAGAAGGAGCAAGAGAAAGAACCATGTGAAGCAACACCAAAACAAGCAACTAATTTTCTGCCCTCCTGTTGTGCATTTTCGGACCTGTTAAGGAGGGTTTTAAAAATTCATATCTTGGTGTTTTGATGCTATACTTGTTAATAACTCTAATTACAAGAATGTATAATAAGTGTTGTCAAGTATAAGCATCAATATGACCAAGGATGAAGCCAAGAAAGTCATCAAAACAACAAAAACCCACTGTTAAGTGCTGTTGCTGTTTGGACATGTTTTGGGGCACAAGAAATAATCATAGCTCATGCCATGGTGCCTACAAAGGGTGGTTCAAGTTTCATTTGATGATATAAGAAGATTGGCAAACTTGTAGCTCAATTGAAGATCATTTGGATGGTTTTTTGGTCCCCTTTTGTCCCTAGGATGGACTTGATATTTCATGTATGGCTTACATGAAATATCAAATTAGTTGGCTTGTGTTTATGCACCTATGCATGCATGTGATGATTGAATGTTTATTATTTTATGTTATGGATGAAAATAAGATTTTTGCATGCTAGACAACCTAGATAATTAAACATAATCATCAAGGAGTTTGTAATTTTAAAATTGACATTTAAAACATAAGATGTAATATAATTGGTTTTATTAAAATGGGTTTTATTATAAAACCTATAAAAGTCAAGATTTGAAAATTAATGAGACAAATAAAATGGAGATTTTATGAATTCTTACAAACTCCAACCCTAAATAATAATGGTAATTATTTAGGATTAAAATTGGTTCTTATGTATGTGATCAAACTCAAACTTAATATTGGATATTAGTTGCAATCTTGACCACAAACAAAGAATTAATAAAATGGAGATTTTATAATTAAAGGAACCAATTGACAAAATAAGATTTTAAAGGTACCATGTTCATTAGATGCATGCAATCTACATGATACCATATGTTTTTCAAAATTAGAATTGTAAAACATACAAATCCCTTTCGAAATACAAATCAATGTCGTCCCTCTTAAAGACACTCATGTATCACTTGTATATCCTTGTGGGATACAGGTTACCTAACCACTTGGAGTCTTCTTATGATACAAGAGGTAGCTTTGCAATATTGATGGGATAAAGGACACCTAACCATTAATAGTTGGCAAAACTACACGTCCATTTAAGTGGGATGATTGGTTTGGAAATCGTTTGTGATAAAGGTAACCTAAGCATTAGAAATCCAAGGCATAGATGGGATGAAACATGCCAAACTTATAAATGTTATAATGGGATCCCATACCTCTAGAAATTATATTTGGATATAATTGGTAAACCGTTACCTACCTTCTTGATTCGAATAGGCGGGATAAAGGATACCTAACCGCTTGTTCGTATTGCAACTTGGATTCTAGACCTTAATCAATTAAAGTTTATAAAACAAGAAAGGGTATTAATTATTAAGGACTTAATATCATAAATTGCTAAATTGAACCTTGTTAAAATTTTGTAGATGGCACCAAACGCAACAAACTCGGCTCCAAACAAAACTTCACTACGGTCTCTCCTTGAGGGAGAAAAACTCAACCACACCAACTTCTTGGATTGGTACCGTAATGTGAGAATAGTTCTCAAATAGGAAAAGAAAGAATATGTTCTCAACGAACCACTTCCTAAAGAGCCCCATGTCACTCCTAAGCCTGCACACGATGCATGGCTTAAAAAGATGGATGATTCCATTGATGCATCATGTCTTATGTTGGCCACCATGATTCCTGACCTTTAGAAGGACTTAGAGAATCATTCGGCCTATGACATGATCAATCAATTGAAGGAAATGTTCCAACAACTTGCAAGAACGGAAAGGTTCGAAACTGTTCGGGCTTTCCATGCTTGCAAGATGGAGGATGGACAGACGGTCAGCTCTTATGTGCTCAAAATGAAGAGTCACATTGATCATTTGACATGTCTTGGAGTTGTGATGCCTGAAGAGCTAGCAACAGATATGATCCTCCACTCCTTGACAAAGTCTTTTGATCCCTTTGTCATGAACTATAACATGAATGGTTTGAACAAGACTATCCCGGAATTGCATGGGATGCTAATTACCGCGGAGAAGAATCTGCCCAAGGGAACCACTCAAGTTCTCATGATCAAGGAAGGTGGTACAAAGAGGACTAGACCTGATCACCCCATAAACTCCAAGGGTAAAGGGAAGGCAAAGGTTGTCAAAGGAAAGGGCAAGAAGGTTGTCCAACCATCCCGTATGCCCAAGAAGAAGGCAAAGGTTGCCAAAGAAGATGCGTGCTTCGAATGTGGCAAAGTTGGGCATTGGAAGAGAAACTGCCCTACCTACCTTGCGGAGTTGAAGAAGAAGAAGGTCAGTGAGGGCAGTTTAGGTATCTATGTGATAGACCTAGAGCTTTATAATTTATCTCCTAACACCTGGGTATTTCATACTGGTTGTGGAACTCACATTTGTAATATGTTGCAGTGGTTCAAAAGGAGTAGGCGACTAAAGGCGAACGAGGTAGTACTCCGTGTTGGAAACAGTGCAAGAGTTGCGGTGGATTCAATAGTAAATTTTGATTTGTTACTACCAAATGACTTGTATTTGACATTAACGAATGTTTATTATGTTCCTAGCTTGACTAGGAATATTATATCGGTTGCTAAGTTGAGACAATGTGGGTTTAATCTTTGTTTTGTGAATGATGACATTTGTGTTTCTAAAAACAATGTATTCTATTTCGAGGCTAAGCCTTTGAATGGAATTTATGAAGTAAACCTTGATTGTAATACTAACCATAGCTCTATATACAACACCTTCACCAAGAAACCCAAATGTGATTTGAGTCAAACCTATCTATGGCATTGTCGCCTTTGAAATGTTCAAAACGTTTCAAAGTGAAGTGGAAAATCAACTCAACAAAACAATTAAAGTTCTTCGTTCTGATAGAGGGGGTGAGTACTTAAGTACAAACTTTATGGATCATCTTAAGACTTGTGGAATTGTTTCACAACTTACTCCACCTGGAACACCACAACATAATGGTGTATCTGAGAGATGGAACCGAACACTATTGGATATGGTTCGATCCATGATGAGTAGAAGTACTCTACCTTTATCATTTTGGGGTTATGCTTTACAAACAGCCGCTCGTCTCCTAAACATGGCACCCACTAAGAAGGTAGATAAAACACCTTATGAGATATGGCATGGAAAGGTTCCATCTTTATCCTATCTCAAGGTATGGGGTTGTGAAGCTTATGTTAGACAATAAGCTTCAAACAAACTAGAACCCCGTTCAACTAAGTGTATCTTTGTAGGGTATCCGAAAGATTGTCTTGGATACTACTTCTACAATCCCATAGAGAATAATATATTTATTTCTCGAAAAGATGAATTCCTAGAAAACAAGTTTTTGATGGAAGTGGCTAGTGGGAGGTTTGTGGAACTTGAGGAACTTTAGGAACCACAGCCTGATACACAAGAAATTGGATCTAGCATTCAACAAGAAATTGTTGAACCTGAACAAACAGTTGATCAGGAACAAATTGTAACACAAGATGTTCGCAAATCTGGTAGGGTTCGGTTTGAACCTGAAAGGTATGGTTACCTAATGATGGAAGAGGAATGTTATACGATAGATTCTGATGAACCCGTCAACTACCAGAGTGCAATGTCAGATCCTGAGTCTGAAAAATGGCTGGAAGCCATGAACACAGAGTTGCAATCCATGCACGATAACCAAGTATGGGACTTGGTTAATCTTCCCACCAATTTTAAGACCGTTGGGAACAAGTGGGTTTTCAAGAAGAAAACCGACGTGGATGGAAATGTTCACACTTTTAAGGCAAGACTTGTCGCTAAAGGATACTCACAAACTCATGGTATTGACTATGATGAGACCTTTTCACCAGTGGTAATGATCAAGTCGATTAGGATACTTTTTGCCATAGCCGCATACTATGATTATGAGATATGGCAAATGGATGTCAAGACCGCTTTCCTTAATAGAAACTTATTGGAAGATGTCTATATGGATCAACCTGAAGGTTTTGTCGATCCCAAGCATCCAAGCAAAGTGTGCAAGCTTAAAAGATCTATCTATGGATTGAAGCAAGCGTCTCGAACATGGAACAGTCGCTTTGATGAAAAGATTACAAATTTTGGATTCATTAAAAATGAGGATGACTCCTGTGTTTACAAGAAAGCTAGTGGGAGCATAGTCATATTCCTAGTATTGTATGTAGATGGCATACTTCTATTTGGAAATGACATCCCAACATTAAAAGGTGTCAAAACGTTTCTTGAGAACTGTTTCTCAATGAAGGACTTAGGAGAAGCTGCTTATGTATTAAGCATAAAGATCTATAGAGATAGATCTAAGAGACTTATTGGTCTAAGACAAAGTGTATATATTGATAAAATCTTGAAAAGGTTCAAGATGCAAGACTCCAAAAGAGGATTCTTGCCAATACCACATGGCACCATCCTAAGTAAGTCTCAGTGCCCAAGCACTAGAACTGAACTTGAAAGGATGAAACATGTCCCATATGCTTCGACAATTGGGTCCATCATGTATGCCATGTTATGCACTAGGCCCGACGTCTCATGTGCCTTAAGCATGACTAGTAGGTATCAACAGAACCCAGGTGAAGCCCACTGGACTGCTGTAAAGAACATTCTTAAGTACTTCAGAAGAACTAAAAACATGTTCTTAGTTTACGGTGGTTTGGAAGAAAGCTTAACGGTAAAGGGTTACACTGACGCAAGCTTCCAAACAGATAGGGACGATTCGAGATCTCAATCTGGGTATGTCTTTATTTTAAATGGAGGAGCCGTGTCTTGGAAGAGTTCCAAACAATAAGTGATTGCACAATCCACTACAGAATTAGAATATGTTGCTGCTTCGGAAGCTGCTCAAGAAGCTGTCTGGATGAGAAAGTTCATTGAAGATCTAGGGGTTGTTCCTTTCATTCGGGACCCTATAGAAATCTTCTGTGATAATCTAGGTGCTATAGCTCAAGCAAAGGAACCTAGATTGCATCAAAAGACTAAGCATATTCACCGAAGGTATAACTACATAAGACATGAAGTTAAGAATGGTGAAATAAGTATTCACAAGGTTCATACAGATCAGAATTTGGCAGACCCATTCACGAAGCCTTTACCCCAAGCTAAGCATGAAAGTCACGCTAAGGGTATAGGACTTCGTTTTTCTAATGAATGGATTTGATTTGTGTTTAGTGTTTTATGAATATGAAACTATGTAAACAACAATAATTATGTGATATATGTAACGTGGTGTTTCATTCATAATCTTGTGTTTTATTAGCATGTTTAATCCTTGAATAATTTAATTATGTAAATGTCCATAGTCGATCATAGTTGTGGGAGCAATTATGAAGTAATACTAATATGAATTGGATTGGTTGACTTTTATGGGTAAAAGTAGCAAAAGGTTGCAACCAAATTCATAGGTACTTGTCAGTGAACAAGTATTGGACTTGACCCGTTTCAAGATCTCTTCATGGATCATTATCATAAGTGATTCTTGAACAAAGGTATTATCACTGTATACTTAGACCTGAGATACATATTTGGGACTCAAGTATAGGGAGTGCTGTGCTTTGATATGGTTCACCGTTGTTCTTGAAATATAGACAACCATACAGACCATACTCATGTATAGTACTAACTATATGAGGGGAGTATGTAGTCAAAACGGGATTTGTTCCTCTTATGTGTTGAGAGTTAGACATCTAAGGCGCCTGATTAAAAGTTGAATATAAAATGAGAATGATTAAGATCCATGTCTCATGTTCAACATGATGTCTGTGACAAAGGGATAATTGATAGATAACCATGTACATCAATTAGATCCTTGTGCTTTTGAAGAATTGGATGTTGTTGAATGGCATTATGTCATGTGTTATTGGGGGCAGTGAAATGTTGCTAGACGTTTATCTCTGTCGGTATCATTCTATGATGCAACCTTGTGCAAGTGGGAGATTGTTAGTTCTATATGCCCAAGGATGATCATAAAATGATATTACTAATAATACATGATCCTGTAGGGTCACACCAACAACAAGTTTGACACCAATTGATCATTTAGAATGTTAAATTTGGTTTAACATCAAATGATACTAAACTTGCAATTTAATCTTGTAAGTTATTATTATTTGAGGCAAATAATAATAACTCCAATATTAAAGGTTCATTACTAATTCATATGTGATGAATTAAGTTATATAACAATTAAATTGTTTAAGTTGTTAAATGATTTAATTGAATTATAAGTAAACCTTTTATTTAATTTAATTGGTAAGTTAAATAAAATATGCATATTGTAATATATATATATATATATATATATATATATATATATATATATATATATATATATATATATATATATATATATATATATATATATATATATATATATATATATATATATATATATATATATAGAGTCATATATATGTATATATTTATACAATCATAAGGCATGGTTAAAAATGGTTTATGAGTAAAATAATGATTTAAGTGTTATTTCATTAAGAAGAATGATGAAAGTTTATTATTTATAAAACTTATGGGATAAGTTTATAAATAATATAAGGAAGGAATATTCTCCTTTTTGACCCTCTATTGCCGGCCCTCTCATGCTCTTCCCAAGGAGCATGAGTTTGAACATAGAAAGTATACAAGATGCTTTGTGTCTCCAAGAATTGACTAGCTACTTTTATTTAAATATAACTCTTCATACTCCACTCTTGAGGACTCTAATTTTCGGCCATTTTGGAGAGAACATACCTTCACTTTCATGCTCTAAAAATCAGGCAAGAACTCTCTATCTTTGTCTATGCAAAATCGTTTTTCAAGCTCAAAGGATAAGGGTGTTCATTTGCAAGATCAACAAGACTAGCATCTAAGGTGTTTTTACTTGTGGGTAGACTAAGCTATAGAGGGAAACTCTCTTGCTTCCTCATCTTCAACATTTCATCCAACTAAGCTCAAGATCATAAGGTTATAATATTGAACTTTCACTATGGTTGTTTTTATTTTATCTCTACATGCATGTAGCATGATCCTCTTGAAATGGAATTCGTGTTCATCTTTTATGCTTCCGTTGTAACTTCAAGTTTTTGAAACTCATAACATGAACATGGATTTCCAACATTCAAAGACTCGAGTTTGCAGAGAAACCACGTCAATAAATTTAGAATCTAGCATAACACTTCTGCGTTTTGAAGTTTTGACGGGAGGTGGATTTGAAGAGCTTCCACCTGCTTGAAATTCAGTGGTTGGCATCACCACTTCTTCAATAATGGGCACTTCATGAATGGGGCTTTGTTCATCCGTGTCCATAGGATTTGAATCAAACATCGGATTGTGGATTTCAGGATATTCTTGGCTTGGTTGATCTTGAGTAATGGGGATTTGAATAGCAGGGGTTACCGGGCTTGGTTCTGGTTCAGTGGCGGTAAAGGTTGTGGTTGTAGTGTCTTTGGGAGCCTCAGCATGATAGACCCTAGGTCGTGGATCTAGTCTTCTTCTTTTAAATTGGACAGGGTTGGCAGTGGAGTCTTCTTGTTTTTCTTCTTCTTCTCTTTCAGTAGTAGCAGCAATGTCTGGTTGAGGAGGAATCACACAGACTGCTGGGGAACTTCTGTTTCGCCTTCAACTTCCTTTTCGATAGGACCAAAAGCATTTTCTATCATATTTTCGAGCTCTTTCGCAATGAGCACAATAACATCATCATCTCCTTGACTCTCCTCCTCTTTCTCTTCATCATCATCAGCAATATCAATTGCTTCTTCAAAACCAAACACCAATTTATCTCTCACATGTTTAGTCTCGACATTTGGAACATGTACCACAACAACAAGCACCTCAGTAGGTATCTTAACAGCCTCATCAGCAAATCTACCCAACTTTACCAGTTTCTTTGTTCCCGTATGGGAATTCTTTCTGACATGCTTAATCAACACAAAGGTGTGAGGACTCATAAGTTTCAAGTCAAGTGTGTTGGCAGTCTTTTGTAGCTATGGGTATTTCTGGTCAAGAATCTCTTGTAGAAATCGGGGATACATTAGAAAGAGATCCTTTTTCGCCTTTTGTAGGTTGCTCTGCATTTCTTCAAACACATATTTAGAGTAATTGTACTCCCAGTCTAAAGCAAGGGAGACGAATGCAGATGTGGCGACTTTGCTGATCTCGTCGGACCCTCCTTTCCTTCCAGATACAAGGACCACAAAGATATGTGTGAGAAATCTCTAAAAGGGATGAAGCATCTTTTTGACAGTGGGTGGGTATTCTCCTTCATAGCTCAACTTCTCCAAACCATAATTCACCTTCTCCACTGGGTACTCGATTGGAAACTGTCACACCACCAAACCTTATTGGCGGAAACGTTCGAGGGCGTGTAATTGATGGAACGATATCATAACAGAATCAATAATGAACACAAGCAATCACATCCATCATAATATAATTGTAAAAGTTACATGAGTTTGATGTTACTGTTTCCATTACAATTACATATGATTCAAAAATACATAGAGATGACGTCATAACGTCCCTTCGTCATCGCTTGTTGACTTACTTACTGGTTTCCTGAGAATACAAGTAGTTTGAAAAGCGTCAACAATAAAGTTGGTGAGTTCATAAGTATTTCGTAAGAAAATCCATTTCATGAAAGACGTGGTGTTTGAAAAGCTCCAGAAACCCAATGCTTTCTTATTTCAAAATGTTTTCCGGTCTTAAAATCCAAAGACTAAATATAGTATAAACTGTAGTGTTCATAGATAATAGTGTATGTATCAACGTAAACTATTATCTAAAGGTTGAATCATTGTCCCCATGTGAGTCGTCCTATAACCATACTGTGACCGTGCATGCCTAGCGATGTTCTTCAGGCGTCGGAATGTTATGACATTTAAACACCTCAGACCTGTCGGTCAAGCTGTAGCTAGCAGCTCAAGTGCAGGATTGCCAGTCCCGTATAGATCTATACACAAATCTCACGCTCTCTTACCGAGATTATGGTTATAAATGTCAGGACTTAAAATAGAAGTACTTTAAGTACTTGTGAAGATTCGTGTCACAGAAATGTATGTATCATCAACCGTTTGAGTTTAGTTGTTAGGAAAACCTTTTGTTTTCACGTCGTTATTTTATTGCCCAAAATAACGTGGTATGTAGTTTGGATAAATATATTCTCATATAAACACACTTTATATCGTTTAGTGTAGCGGAAGAAAACGTGATTCTGTCAACTATCCCTATAACAGTTTTACTAAGGCACTGTTGTTTGTAATAGGTAAGTTTCCATATAAATATAATGTAAGAATTTATATGTAACTGTTAACCATGTGGAAGAAGGGAGAATGGTCAACATCCCTTGGATATCGAGATAGTGTAACCAGGTGTACGAGTTCTGATTTCGGAATGATAGTCCGAAGTCAGAAGCATTTTCTTAAGAACTAATAGATTAGCATGTGTCCTTTGTTAACATGTAAATACATTTGAGCATGGGTGAATCGGTTTTTATAATACGTTATCTTGTATTCTCCCCCTAAAAGTTTCTAAAGAGTGAAAATGAGGGGTATGAAGCTCACCCTTATAGCGTGATCGGTTGAGAAGGGGGTGCTGGTTTGGAAGTCTGATGACAGGAGGCTGAGTCTTGGGTTCTCGGAACCTATGGACCTTCGGATAAAGCTATTATCTGATGGTTCTACGAAATGTTAGTGTGCGTAAACGAATTACAAGCTGTGTATTAACATGTAGGATCATCAAAGGGAGCTACTTACCAAGAATATAAGGTTTTACACCGGGAAAAATGGCGGTAACTGGCTGTTCACGGTGGTGGGGTGGAGGCAAGAGATTTGGAAGAAAGGTGGTGGAGGTCGAGTGTTGAGAGAAAATGAGAGAGAGAGAGAGAGAGAGAGTAGAGAGAAAATCTAAGAAGTTTGTGTGTTTATGAGTTTGAATCGGTGTGGGAACTGATTAAGGAATGGTTTGTTACCTTTATGTCCAATCGCCTAGTCATAGGCGTACTTAATAGCCTTTGAATTTGTGATTGAGTTGACACATGCATTGGAAATTTCATTTTAGCAAGCGCTGAGAGTGAGGATTAGGAGGATAGTCTCCTATTAAAAAGTGAACGTTGTATGGGAGTGGTAAGTTCCAGAAATAAGGTGTCTGAAAAGGGGGGGTTTTCGGAACGTGTTTAGGAGTGGGTATCGAAGGGTTCTGATCCGACTCAGAAGTTGGAGTCAGAAGTTCGTCCTCCAAACTTCATTCAGGAGCCGCGTGCCTTCTGAATTTGTGTTCAGAATCTGGGTTCTGGTGTTGATATGGGAACTTTCTCACTTAGAGTACGCAAAAACTCAGAGGCTCCGAGTTAGGAAGTTCCAAAGTCAGTTCAAGGACTCAGAGCGGTCAAGGGGTCCGAAAACTGGTTTTCGAAGCCGATGATTCTGAAGGGGGAGGGGTTCAGAAATTGGTGTAATTCTGAGGGTATCTCCGAAGGATGGTCATATGTCCGTAAATGGTTCAGTGTGTGAATAGGTTTCTCATACTTAGTGTAATCTCATTGCCACGTTTGTTTAATCCCCTAGGTATTTGCTTTGTGATTGTATTCGTAGTATTATAACACCCCATAACACATTCTATAAGTTGTATATTTACTTTTCATTATATGAATCAACATGTTCTTTATTTGATCGTAGTTGACTTTTGTTGACTCGAATTTATAATTGTCAAATCATCTACCCGTTAGAAAGAATTTCGTCCCGAAATTTCGCTCTTGAGTGGACTCTCAAGGTCTTTGGAAAAGATGTGGATATTTTTGTTTCATTTGGTCTTCACGTTCCCAAGTAAATTCGGGTCCACGCTTGGCGTTCCAGCGGACCTTTACTATAGGTATGCGACTTTGTTTCGTCCTCTTAACTTCTCTGTCCATGATTTCTACAGGTTCTTCGACGAAGTGAAGGTTCTCGTTTACTTCGTTCTCGTCGAGTAGAATGACAAGGGTCTCATCGGACAGACATTTCTTCAGGTTGGACACGTAAAAGGTGGAATGGACGTTGTGGAGTTCTGGTGGCAGTTGGAGTTTGTAGGCCACTGGACCGATCCCGTCGAGGATCTCGAATGGTCCGATATATCTAGGGTTGAGCTTCCCACGCTTCCCAAAGCGTATCATTCCTTTCCATGGTGAGACCTTTAACAATACTCGATCTCTGACTTGAAATTCCAAGGGTTTGCGTCGTTTATCTGCATAACTCTTATGTCGGTCACATGACGCTTTCAACCGTTCACGGATCTGAACGATCTTCTCAGTAGTTTCTTGTATTATCTCTAGACTAGTGAGTGCACTGTTGGGTACTTGTCCCTTAGCCAGCTGAGTGTCTCCCCCCTCAGCCCAGCACAAAGGAGATCTGCACTTACGTGCATATAAGGCTTCAAATGGAGCAGCTTTGATACTCGTGTGATAGTTGTTGTTGTATGAGAATTCGACGAGCGGTAAGTAGGTATCGCATGCCTTACCAAAGTCTATCACACAAGCTCTCAACATGTCTTCCAGTGTCTGGATAGTTCTCTCACTCTGCCCATCAGTCTGAGGGTGGTATGCTGTACTCATGTCGAGTTTAGTTCCCATGGCTTTCTGCAATGATTGCCAGAATCACGATATGAATCGGCTATCCGTATCTGAGTTAATGGATATTGGCGTACCATGCAGCCATATGATTTCTTTGATGTACGTACTTGTAAGTTTCTCCATCTTATCGGTCTCCTTGATTGGCAGGAAGTGGGCGGACTTAGTCAGTCTGTCGACTATTACCCATATGGTGTCCAATCCACCAGTTGTCTTGGGTAACTTTGTTATGAAGTCCATGGTTATCCGTTCCCACTTCCGCTCAGGTATCTTCGGTTGTTGTAGTAAACCCGAGGGCTTTTTATATTCTATTTTAACCTTGGCGCAAGTCAGACACTTGCCCACGTAAGTAGCAATCTCTGCCTTCATGTTTGGCCACCAATAGAGTTTCTTGAGGTCCAGGTACATTTTGTCTTAACCGGGGTGTACGAAGTACCTTGTTCTGTGTGCCTCATTTAGGATAACATCTCTCTATCCGCCGAACCTTGGGGTCCAGATTCGGTTCATGAGGTATCGGGCTCCATCGTCCTTAACTTCTAGGTTTTTATCCATCCCTCGCAAAACTTCATTTGCGATGTTCTTAGGTTTTACGGCTTCTAGCTGCGCCTCCTTGATCTGAGTAGGCAGATGGGAATGGATTTTCATTGTTAATGACTTTACTCAGCGGCCCGAGTGTTCTTTTCGACTATGGGCATCTGCGAATATGTTGGCTTTCCTTGGGTGGTAGCAAATTTTGCATTCATAGCCACTCAGTAGTTCCACCCATCATCGTTATCTCATGTTGAGTTCCTTTTGATTGAGGATGTGCTGGAGGCTCTTATGGTCGGTGCAAATCGTACACTTAGTTTCGTATAAGTAATGACACTAGATTTTCAATGCGAACACAACGGCTCCCAGCTCGAGGTCATGTGTAGTGTAATTGACCTCATGGGTCTTGAGCTGTCTCGAGGCGTAAGCAATAACCTTTCCTCTTAGCATTAGCACGCAGCCCAGACCTTTATTGGATGCATCACAGTAAACCACAAAGTCTACTATTCTTTCTGGGAGGGACAGGATGGGGGCACTGCAGAATGCCTTTTTTATGGTCTGGAAAGCAACATCTTGTTTATCTTCCCATTTAAATATTGTACCCTTCTGTGTCAGGGTGGTAAGAGGCTTTGTAATTATGGAAAAGTTTTGTATGAACCTTCAATTATAGCCAGCAAGGCCCAAGAACTGGCGAATTTCTGTTGATGTTCTTGGTGCTGCCCAGTTCTCGATGGCTTTGATTTTGGAAGGATCCACATGTATACCTTCTTTGCTGACTACGTGGCCTAGAAAGTTGACAACGCCTAGTGATATTAAGTATTTTAGGCGTTGTTGAACCCTGTTCTTGATAAAATTATATCAAATATGTATGGGTAT
The DNA here is from genome assembly GCA_023525715.1 of Cichorium intybus. Taxonomy (NCBI): domain Eukaryota; kingdom Viridiplantae; phylum Streptophyta; class Magnoliopsida; order Asterales; family Asteraceae; genus Cichorium; species Cichorium intybus. Next base: position 108,476,201 of record CM042013.1, on the reverse strand, counting down.
TCTCACTTTTCGTGTCAGGACTTGTTTGGAGAAAAAGAGTGGAAACAGTGACTAAAAGTGTATAAAAGGAAGAAGTTTGGAAAGAATGAAAAATCAAGGAAACTCGTACGCGCGCCGCGGATTTCTCTTCTGCGCGACGCGGGCTTAAGTTGGTGGAACACATTCAAATGATGAAAAAACGGGGATCGGATAAGTACGCACGCCGCGGATTTCACTTCTGCGCGGCGCGGTCACGGGAAATTTGCAACTATAAATAGAGGCATTTCCAGCCGAAAACCCTAGCAAAGAACCGGGTGTAAAATCGACCTTGAAGCTCTTTGACTCCAGGATTTCATTCCAGCAAGCTCCCATTTGGTATTTTTATGTTTTAGATTTTATTTTCATTTAGTTAAACATTTGTAAGCTTTGGCTTGTGTCTTTGGGTGTGACAACCATTGATACCAAGCTTAGGTTTCTGTTTTAGTAGTATTTGGTTACTGAATTGATGTTTGGATATTGGTTTTGGTGAATAAAATCATTCGGTTAATTTTAATATTTGTTTTTCGGTATTTTGGATGCTTGTTTGTGTTTTGATTGTTGGTTTGTGTTTGGATCTTGCTTTTAACCTTGTTGGGACTTTTTTCCCTTGCTGAAATCAGTAGCTAACTTGGTTAGGGTTTAGCATTAAGCTTTGGCTAGTAATTGTTCAAGTAGAACTTTAGTTATTAGCTAGTTTATGCTTTGCTTAGCCTGCTTAGTTTGGATGGCTTCAATTGCTTCTGATTCAGAGATGTACTTCTGATTTCAGAAAGTAACTAGGTCATTCGAGCTTAGCTTAGCTTGGCTTGAGGTTGTTTTGAGCATTGCTTTTGTTTGCTAGTGATTAGGAAGGTAGAAACTAGATCCTCCGACTGTAGCTGTGACACTACTAGTTGGTAATCTCTCATCTAGTCTAACCACGAAGCTCCCGTGGATCGACCCTGACTACCGCTATACTAGTGTGTTAGGTTTTCTCTTATTTTTGACCGCACGACGACCTTTGCGCGTGTCAAATTTTGGCGCCGTTGCCGGGGAGCTGTGAGCTTAGGTTAGGTGAGTAGTAGGAACTTGTTTCTGTTTTTGAAAGTTTTAATTTGGTAAGTTTGATTTTTGATTTTTGTGGGTGTGTTGCACTAGTACATGCATACCCGCAGGGGTAAGCAATTATCCCCATTGTAGTTTGATTCTGAGATTGAGCGTACTGTGCGCAAACTCCGTGCCCGTAGGCGTTTAAATATCATGAGTTTTAGTCAGGTTAGTAGTAGTCCAGTAAGTGTTGCCCAGGAACCATCAGGTGAGGCAACGGGGATGTTTTCTATTCCCCCACTGTCAGAGTTTCAGTTTGGAAGCACGAGTGTTTCTGGTGGTGCAGTTTCAGCCCCTGCACCCATACCATCATGCACTCCGCCTTCTATTCCATCATTTACACCCGCTTCACAACCACAATCTACCAATCCATTTACCTCTGCAATGTCTTGGGGAGAGCCGACCCGTGATGGCACCCCAGCTCCTAGACAGCAGACACCAACCTCTCAACCACAACCAGTTCTCTTTAAACCTCAACCCACTTTTCAACCTACACAACCTATACATTTTCAACAACCTCCTCAGCCACAATACCATTATCCAGAGACGGAGGAGGGTTATAACGAGGAAGACGAGGGATGGGTGCCACCAGCACTACAACAACAGTGGAATCGAGGTCGGGGACCTCCCAGACAAGCACCACAGTATCAACCACCAGGTCAGCGGGAATATAATGATCATCTTTGTGGTAACCCCGCCCAACCTTTACATTTCGCACAACCGAGACGGCAATCGGTTGCATCACACTTCCAACCACGGGAGTATGATGACTCATCGTCAATCTATATTCCTGATAACATTGATTCGCAAGTAGAGATAAGACCTCAGTTATTAGGAATATTGCCAGAGTTTAGAGGGTATAAGCAAGACGATCCTTATAATCATCTGTATGAATTCTTAGTGATTGCTAATGATAATAACCCTAGGAACACCAATAGAAACATTTTCAGGCTTAGACTGTTTCCTTTCACTCTCAAGGATAAGGCCAAATATTGGTTTACCTCGTTGCCATCCAACAACATTACTACATAGGACCAGCTTAAGGCAAGGTTTCTTCAGGAATTTTATCCAGCAAGTTAGACAACTGAAATCAGAAGGGTCATCAGGATTTCCAGCAAAAGCCAGGAGAGGCTTTTCATGAAGCCTTTGATAGGTTAACGGAGTTGTTACGATCTTGCCCATATCATGAAATTCCTAGGTGGTAGTTAGTTAAGTTATTCTTCGAGGGAGTCAGTGAGACGCATCAGGCCATGATAAATGCCTCATCCAGTGGGACATTCATGTGGCAGGACCCAGAGGAAGCTTGGCGATTTTTGGAACAATTGAGCAATGGTTCCAAGGCAAACTTTTCTACCAGAAAGACTGTAGGTATGGCGGCAGCAGTGGGAGCCGACGCTGACTGGAAGAAGGAAGTGAAGAAGGAAATTAGTGAGCTGAATACGAAGTTTGACAGGCTCATGTCAACATTACAAAATGGACCACCAAGTTCATCACAAGGAGGGCAAAAAACTCAAGAAGTGAACCAAGTCTACGGCCAGGGTCAAGGCCAGTATAATAACGGACGACCCTACAGGCCATACAATCAAGGCCAACAGCAGAACTTCAGACAAAACAATTATCAAGGTCAGTCGTCCAGTCAACCCAGAACACATCAGCCTACAAACAACAACTCCAACGGAAATACAAATGGGAATAGTAGTAATAATAATAACTACAGGGGGCCCACCAATGCTACCAACAATGCCCCGGGGACCCAAGAAGAGATGATCGCTAAGATGTATGATATGGTCACTGAGACACAACAACAATCGCAAGCAAATGCTAAGGTCATTGCAAATATGGAGCGACAAATAGGTCAAATGGCTGCAGATCAGCAAAAGAGAGACAGTGGCAAATTGCCAAGTGCTACAGAGGTCAACCCTACCCATAATCAGCGTCCAGGGAAAGAGCAAGTCAACACTATCGAATCTGGATGGAGAAAAGTCACTTTGGAAGACTTGTTCGAAGTGAAAAGCGAAGTGAGACCAGGGGAAGAAGAAAAGGCTCTAGAAAGTGAGGAAGGATAAGTTCCTGTTGAGAATGGCACTCAACTAGAAATAGATAAATATGTCCAGAAGAAGGAGCAACCGACGATAGCAGGGATCAAGCAGAAAAAGAAGAATAGGAAAGGGACGAAGAAGCAGGAAGTGCCCAAAGCAATGGGTCCTTTAATGAATCAACCCTTATGGGACGAGCTTAAGGATGCCCCTGAAGATACCAGAATTCTGCAAGAAATGTGTGAACAAAATGGGAAGAGCAAAGCACCTACACCAAAAACAGTAAGATTGACTGTGAAAGCAAGCGAGGCGTTATTGGGGACACTGCCCAAAAAGGAAAGGGACCCCGGATCACCATTGATCACTACAACTGTAGGGGACTTGGTTATTCGAAACACCCTGTTAGATTTGGGAGCAAGTGTCAACATCTTGCCAGGATACCTATACGACAAGTACAAAAATGAAGAAATTGAGCCAGCAGAAGTTGTATTGCAGCTGCCGATCAATCAACTAAGGTATCTCGGGGAAAGCTAACAAATGTCATAGTCAAAGTTGGGGACTTTTTCTATCCCGTGGATTTTCTGGTTATGGAATATGAAAGTCTGGATGATGTGCCTGCACTCATCTTAGGGCCTCCATTCTTAGCTACTGCTGGTTCAGTGATCGATTGCAAGACTGGAGATATGGACATTTTCTTTGGGACTAGGAAAAGAAGATTGAATATGTTTGGGAACCCGATATCATTACCTTCAGGAGAAAATGACAAGCAAGTAGATAGGGGAACATTAATGGAGCCAGGAATCAGGAGTAAGGAAATGATCTGGACACGAACGGGGGAAGGAGGAAAAGAAGAGATCTTAAAAGAGACCAAGGACTACCCGTTGTCCACCATCGACAAGGAACAATTGCTGGATATGATAGAGATAATGGAAGCAAGGCACCAGCAATATGAAAAGGAATCCAGAGAACGAGAGGCGAACGTTTTTAAGCTCTTGAAATCTCAACAACAATGGATCAGCGGTGTGAGCGATCGTATGACCCAACTCACATCTCTCATAACAATGATGGCCAACAATTTCATGCCAGAATACCAACAAATACCATCAAGGGGTCAAGAAGAAGAAGATGCAGCCTAGGAGTACCACGTCTGGCTGAAGACGTTAAACTTAGCACTTGTTGGGAGGCAACCCATCGTGTCATAAGTTAGGATTTATATTATTTGAATAAAATACAAAAATACATCAATCTTTTTGCAGGTACTAGTGGTTTGAAATAAGTGTAGTGTCAATTGAGAAGTTTTGAAATTCTTGAAATCCGCGCCGCGGGAATTTGAATTACGCGACGCGGGATCGTAAATCAACCCGATGCGCAGGGGTTGATTTGGCGACATGCGCGCCGCGCAAAGCGTAAATCCGCGCCGCGGGAAACGATCGGTCGGTTTTCTCCTTTATAAGGTGAGCCGCGGCTCACACGACCCACACACGACTCGGAGCTCTGGTGATCGAAATTTTCTTGTGATTTTTCTTGCTATTTCTGTTTCTACTACCAAGGTACGCTATTTTAACTACTTATTAGTTGTTTAAACTAGTGATTAGGTAGTTAATTTTAGTGTTTTTATTCAAAAAGTTGAAAACTTAGAATCGCTAATGCTAGCTCATAGGGTGTTTGTTTTTCCAAATGGAGACCCTAGACGAGCTAGTCGGCATCTAGGCTACCTTGTGGTATGATTAGATTGAGTTTTAGCAGGTTAAATCGAGAGTTTGGATCGGGGTTTTGAAACAGCCTCACGCCGCGCCGCGCCCTTGCTCTTGGGCCGCGCCGCGGTGCGGTGGGGAAGAAAAGGGACTAATTTTGCAAAAAAATGTTTTGTTTTGTGCTATGTGTTTTCTTTTGCAGATGATGTTCAGATTGGACCACCCTTTCCTCCAGTTCCCTGCGGAGCTTGCCAGTTCAGTGGAGTACACTTCGCGGAGGGATGCATTGACTAGTCGCCGGGTCCTTGAGGCGACAGTCATCGATCGAGACATTCTGAGGGATGCTGGGCTCTGGGGTGCGATTGAGCCATTTTTACATCGCACTTGGACCCACGAGGAGGCATCATTCACATGCCGAGGCTGGGATAGGATTATGGCCACGGACGAGGACGTGGTCTACACAGAGCTGCTACTGGAGTTCATATCCACCGTCCAGTTCGCACCTCGGGCGGGGGACCCACGTTCCAGGCTGGTATGCTTTCGCTTGGGAGGTGAGCACAGGGAGTGCAACCTCCGGGATTTCGGGAGGCGCACAGGCATCTACACTCCGGAGGACCTCCAGCACTGTTACTTCACCCGGTTCTTCGGGTCGTGCATTCAGGGGGAGCCGGAGCGGGCTCCCAATATGGAGATTTGGACACCATTGTCCAACGTGATGTATGAGGCGGGGACTTCGAGGGAGAGCCACCTCCGCGACCCACTTCACCGCCTCATGCACCGGATCGTCTCCACCTCCATCATGCATCGGGAGGGGGGCGAGAAGGTGTCGGGCGACGACATGACGTATTTGTGGGTCCTCCTCGACCCGTCCCCATTCCTCCATCTCCCCTTCGCCCTTGCGATTTCTCTCTCCACCCACTCGACCGGCGCCTCCACCAGCAGCCCACTAGCCAGGGGGTATTTTATTACCCGCCTGGCCTGCTCATATGGTATTTTCACTGCCCCCGTGGCAGCTTCCTTGACCGCTTTATCTCCATCACGCACTACAGCACGCACGTTGGAGAGGATGCGGCTCATTGAGCTGCAGCGCCCGGGGCAGTACATTCGGGCACCGACCGAGCTTCCCCAGCCACCTCAGCCCGCGTACGCCCAGCCCGGCAGGAGACGCCGAAGACAGGAGCCAGCAGCACCAGAGCCAGCACAGCAGCAGCCACAACAGGGTGACTCACCAGCCCTCCGCCGGCTGGAGGCCAGAGTCACGAGGATCGAGAACCAGCTCACGAGAGTCCAGGACCAGCTCGAGTGGATCGGGGAGGTACTTATACAGACCGCATCAGCCTAGGGCAGACACCCCCGACCATTCCCAGCCAGGTCCCACGATCATGAGGCCGGATCCTCCAGGCCACCTGGCAGTGATTGATGTACTTTTTCTTTTTCTTTTTATTTTTGGGATATATGTATAGACTTATGACACTTCTATCTGTATTGTTTATATTTTATTTGTTATATTTGTTTTAATTTGTTTGTTAAGTTGTGCATGAAATACCAAATTGAGAAGGAGTTGTCTTAGACAAGTGTGGGGTCACCGTGCCCCCTCCACTTGTCTTGACCACCGGCGTGTTTTACTGTAGCGTTACAACTCCAGCATATGAAATCAAGGATCCTTCTGTATGCAATTATACCTGTGATATTGAGCACCAAGCAGTCTATCATCCAAAAAGGGGTAACTCTTTCTCCCTTATTTTGAAATAATTTTGTATAACGGGGACGTTGTACGGTTTTAAGTGTGGGGTGTGGACGGTCAAAAGAGATTTTTTGAAAATTATTGCAGAAATGATCAACTTTTCAAAAATTTTAGCAACTTTTTTCAAAATTTTTAATAAATTGCAATTTTGAAATGAATGGTTTGTGCTTGTGATAGCACTAGTATTTTTCAAGAAATACTGTTTATTTGTGATCATGCTACTAAGTTAGTCAAATAAGTTGAGTTTTACGAGTTTAGAAGATTGAGATGTTTTAGGATTGAAATTTAGGAAGGAAAAGTCAATCTGTGGCCTCTGTTGTTCGAGCTGGTAGGTCTAAAATGGGTGGGCCTTATGCACCTTACCACCTAAGATCGTCTGGTCTGGGATGGTATTTCTGAAAGCTCGCTACACGGACAACATCGAAAGTCATGGACAATTCCTTAATGGCCTTTAGAATCTGAATGAGTAAGTGCACTTCAATGTGGACAGAAAATTTGTAATCAAGGGTTCTCTAGAAAGCCATGAATTCCAAAGAACAATTCAATCATGTTTTCGCGAACTATTCCATTCTAACTCATAGAGCAATAAACTTTGAAACTAAACACAGTAAAAAATTGTTTGATTCTTTATTATAATTTGTTAAAAACTCTCTTGCTTGGGGACAAGCAAGGCACAAGTGTGGGGTGTTTGACAACGCCTAGTGATATTAAGTATTTTAGGCGTTGTTGAGCCCTGTTCTTGATAAAATTATATCAAATATGTCTGGGTATTCTCACTTTTCATGCCAGGACTTGTTTGGAGAAAAAGAGTGGAAACAGGGACTAAAAGTGTATAAAAGGAAGAAGTTTGGAAAGAATGAAAAATCAAGGAAACTCGTACGCGCGTCGCGGATTTCTCTTCTGCGCAACGCGGGCTTAAGGCGGTGGAACACATTCAAATGACGAAAAAACGGGGATCGGATAAGTACGCGCGCCGCGGATTTCACTTCTGCACGGCGCGGTCACTGGAAATTTGCAACTATAAATAGAGGCATTTCCAGCCGAAAACCCTAGCAAAGAACCGGGTGTAAAATCGACCTTGAAGCTCTTTGACTCCAGGATTTCATTCCAGCAAGCTCCCATTTGGTATTTTTATGTTTTAGATTTTATTTTCATTTAGTTAAACATTTGTAAGCTTTGGTTTGTGTCTTTGGGTGTGACAACCATTGATACCAAGCTTAGGTTTCTGTTTTAGTAGTATTTGGTTACTGAATTGATGTTTGGATATTGGTTTTGGTGAATAAAATCATTCGGTTAATTTTAATATTGGTTTTTCGATATTTTGGATGCTTGTTTGTGTTTTGATTGTTGGCTTGTGTTTGGATCTTGCTTTTAACCTTGTTGGGACTATTTTCCCTTGCTGAAATCAGTAGTTAACTTGGTTAGGGTTTAGCATTAAGCTTTGGCTAGTAATTGTTCAAGTAGAACTTTAGTTATTAGCTAGTTTATGCTTTGCTTAGCCTGCTTAGTTTGGATGCCTTCAATTTCTTCTGATTCAGAGATGTACTTCTGATTTTAGAAAGTAACTAGGTCATTTGAGCTTAGCTTAGCTTGGCTTGAGGTTGTTTTGAGCATTGCTTTTGTTTGCTAGTGATTAGGAAGGTAGAAACTAGATCCTCCGACTGTAGCTGTGACACTACTAGTTGGTAATCTCTCATCTAGTCTAACCACGAAGCTCCCGTGGATCGACCCTGACTACCGCTATACTAGTGTGTGTTAGGTTTTCTCTTATTTTTGACCGCACGACGACCTTTGCGCGTGTCAAAAGTCTACCTTCTGAATCCAAAATTCATATTTTGAAAACTTTGCATATAACTTTTTTGTTCTAAGCATCTCTAGGACTTGTCGTAGGTGTTGATTATGCTCTTCCTTAATTCGTGAGTAGATAAGTATGTCATCTATGAATACTATCACGAATTTATCTAAGTAAGGTCTACATACACGATTCACTAGATCCATGAATACCGCGGGAGCGTTCGTCAAACCGAAAGGCATCACAATGAATTTGTAATGTCTGTAGCGTGTCCTGAAGGCTGTCTTAGGGACATCTTCCTCTTTAATTCGAAGATGATGGTACCCTGATCTTATATCAATTTTTGAAAAGTAGCTCGACCCTTGGAGCTGGTCGAAGAGGTCGTCCATTCAGGTTAGCGGGTAGCGGTTCTTGATGGTGAGTTTGTTCAACTCGCGGTAATCGATGCACATCCGGAAAGATCCATCCTTCTTTTTGACAAATAAGACGGGCGCTCCCTATGGTGAGAAGCTTGGCTGGATAAACCCTTTGCCTAATAGTTCATTAAGTTGGCTGGATAATTCCTGCATCTCTGCTGGGGCTAACCGATATGGTGCTTTTGCTACTGGGTGGCTCTAGGTGTCAAATCGATTCTGAATTCAACTTGTCGCGTAGGTGGTACTCCCGGAAGATCTTCTGGGAAAACATCGAGGAAGTTGCAAACTTCGGGTATTTCCTTAATGTCCTTCACTTCTTTCTTTTCGTCCACTACGTGTGCTAAGAAAGCGCAGTATCGTTTCTGTAAGTATTTCCAAGCTTTGATGCAAGACACGATGCGAAGGTTAGTGTTAGGTTTGTCACAGTAGACAACTAGGGTCTTATCACCCGGTAGGTGAAGTCGAATTCATCATTCGAAACACATGATGTCAGCATGATGGGGTATTAGCCAATCCATACCAACGATCACGTCAAAGCTCCCTATTTTAACAGGCATAAGGTCGATTTGGAAAGAGTGGTCGTCCAGTGTGAGCGTGCAGCCTATGAATATATTTTTGGTGTTTTCGGTTTTGCCATAATTAGCATCGCTAACTATGAACATATCCAAAAAGTCCATTAAATTCTTAATCCATTTAGCCAATGTCTTAATCCTTCCAAACAGTCCCTAAGTCCATAAAAAGCCTAACTTTAACATTCTAACACCATCACACCACTTCAAGAACAAGATCTAAGTCTAAAATGGTCCATACTCATCAAAATCACGAAAGAGAGTTTGGCTTACTCTCTAACCCATCCCAAAGGTTCTAAATCATAGCTTTAAGAAATAAAGATCGTGACTTTATCCTTTACGAACATTGACAAACACCAAAAGGGATCGTTACACTAAATCAATCCATAAAAACATACTTAAATCATGAATGGAATTATAAAGATGCATAAAGGTGAGAACTTGACTCACAATGGTCCAAAAAAATGCAGATCTTTGAAGCTTCACTCAAGAGAAACTACTTGTAGCATCACCACCTTCCTTCTAGCATCATCAAGGCTTAAAAAAATCCATCCAAACAAACCAAAATCATCAAAAACCCATTCCACAAGTCTAGAGAGAAAAATCGTGAGTTGGGGGCTGAAATGACTCAAATGGCGGCTGCCCTAGGGTTCCTCACCCTTATATGTGGCCCAAACATGAAAATCTATGGTTTTGGCCCAAACAGAAAGATAGATGCGCTATCTCTTAAGATAGGGTCGTTATCTCTTCATCGTACAACCCCATGATCAGCACCTGGATAGAGCAGCTATCTTCCAAAGATAGGGGCACTGTTGAAAATAGAGCCGCTATCTTTCAAACATAGGGGCGTTATCTCTTCATTTTCCAAAATCTTCATTCTTTTACTTAAATCTTGGGCATTTCGAGCACAGGGTCTTACAATTTCTCATAAACAACTTATTCCATTAAGACATTGGAACCATGAGTATCCATCACAAGTTTGTATTAATACTATAATAACCCAACCATACCCTTGGTGATGTTAAAACATTCTAATTTCAATTTCCCTAACCAATTCATATAGGAGAAGTTATATCATTATCATAAATGTCCAAGAAGTATAATTTGACGGTTCTTTGCTAAATTAACATTCTAATGATGCTTCTTTGATTAACATAACATAATTATAATCACATAACTATCATCTATCCAATAATATTTACTCAATCTCACCAACGGAACTTCCACTTAGACGAACTAACTCAACTTGTGAAATTTGATGATGTTAAGAGTTAAACAATTGTCAACTAAGCATTATCTATCCACATATAAGCCGAATCCATCATCAATTCCATGTTATCTTTAATTTCCCAAAATTATGGTTCATGAGACAAGTAATCTCCATCAAGATTAACCTCAAATAAAAAACATGGAAATATTTCTTACCTTGATAGGAGTAGATTGCACCAAAAAGCCCCTTGACTAAATTTAGTTTTGATGTTGGATTTGAGTTACAAACACTACTGTTGGGTAAGCAACAAGCGAGATCGAATACTTCCAACCTCTTAGGATCAAGATTCAGCCAAACGAACACTCGACGAAAAGAAATCATTACGGCAAGAAATACAAGAAGAATGTAAAGTCCTTGGTCAAGTAATCCTATTTTTATATGTTTTATTTAGTTGTTTAAAGTTAGAAGTGGAAAAAGGGTTGATAGCGCTGCTTACCAGAAATTAGCGATGCTATCATCGGGAGTTCGCGTCATTGCCATCGCGCTGCTATGCATGGAAGATAGTGGCCTTGCACGTTCTAGGGTTAGCGACGCTAACCATGGTTAGCGCCGCTAACAGCCGCAAACAGCATAAAAACCCTAGAAAATCATATTTGGGTCATATTTAAGCTGTAAAAGCCATGGGAGGCGGTCATTTATCACCTTTAACCCAATAGAAAACCCTAAAGCTCTCTCATAAGCATCCTTTGGTGTTTCAGCTTCATTTTTGGATTTTTGAAGGATTTTGGAAGAAAAAGAAAGAGGAAAGGTGCTCGAGAAGGTTGTCCTTGGAAGGAATCAAATCTCTTGGTATTTCTGGACTATTGTAAGTATTTGAAACCTTTCCTCTTTAAGTTTTCTGGTTTATAATGGAGTTATGAGACTTTTTAGGGTCTTACGAGGTAATGATGGTTCCATTTAATGGAATGGGGAAGGATCTGGGAACTAAAGGATGAATCTATTCTCCTTTTTGTTTTTGAATCCTTGTAAGAACCCTAAACTAGTCTTAATATCCTTATAGGAGAAGTTTGAGCTTAGTTCTCACCTTTTTAAAGCTAGATCTTTACCATGAGGTTGTTTGACTATCATTGGTTGCCAAAGTTCATGTTTTTATAAGTATAGGGACTGTCTGTGTCAATCCTTGAAAATTATAGCTTCTGACTTAATGTATTAAGAACTTTAGAATATTTTTGGCTTAACAGAGGAGTTAGTGCCGCTAACAATTCCATGACCGGAACACGGGAGGATACATGTTACACCACGATTTTGAAGCTATAGTTAGTGCCGCTAACTATAGTTAGCGATGCTAACTTGGTCAATGTCGCTATTATTGACTTTTATAGCTAGCGACGCTATCTCTATAGATAGCGGTGCTAAGTTGTGTTAACCAGAATTGTTGGCTTTGACTTTTGAATAGTTGACTTTTGGGTCAAACTTAAGAAATAATGGGTTTTGGTCCAAGAGGTGGCCTAGTTGAGTATAAACCTTAGTTGATGTGATGTTTTGATTTTAGGAAGCTCGGAAGGGTTATTACCGGGACTTTCTTACTTGTAGCTGCTATAAAGTGAGTCTTCTCTGATGGGTTTTGTTAAGCCAAAAACGATCATTTTTCATAAAACATATTTAAGCGGCAAACGGAAGTGGTTTTAAAATAACTATTATTTTAATATCATTTTAACAAAACCACCAAGATGTTCTAATTACATAATATAGAAAGATTATTTGACAACCATAGGATGTAAAGAAGACAACCTTTGAAGACTTTGATCCCACTTGGTTTTTGGGAGTTGATGAAGATGGCAAGAGAACCCAAATGAGAGTTCCTCTATAATGTATCCACCAACAAGAGTAATGCACTAGGAATCCTAGTTCCATTTTGTATTTGTGACTTCTTAAGCCTTTAAGTGCTTAATACAATTAAGTACTAAAGGAGAAACACTTCTACACCACTTACACTTGCAAAAGGCTTCAAAAGACATGCAAGATGGGAGGAGAAAAGGATATGGTCGAATTTCAATAGGAATAGATAAAAGCACCCACCAAAAACTCTTGTAAACGCTTTCCTATATAGTATCATGAAAGACATAAGACCCATGCTTTCATTTAATGCAAAGGTGGAGTGTTTTTAAAGAGGTCTGGTGTGTAAGAGGAAGAGTGCAAGTATCATTTTTAATTACACTAATCAAATGTACTTTATGTAACTAGAAAGTTGAATGGAAACTAAAGTGTCCAAAACTTTATACATGACTTATTAAATCAAACTGTATGATATAATAACTATTTTATTCTCTCTTGGTTTATTATTTTCATAAAATAATAATTATCTCCTAATTAAATACAAGATTTGATTATTTATTAATAATCATATTAATATTAAATATTCAATATGTGCAAACTTGCTTAAGGTGTGACCCTATAGGATCATATTTTACTGGAAAATATCATTCAAAAATGATTCTTGAGCATAAAGATCCAACATCCTCACCATATTGATGAATTGTATATACGATGTGTATGTTGAATGTTGTTTAATAATGTTAATAATTATGGATGAAGTGTGATGGCGGATCAGGGTGAGCCTGAGAGCCAGACGGATTGGGATGAGCCCGAGAGTCCACACATTACAGATGATGGTGGAACGGGGTGAGCTCGCGAGTCCTAATCGGGGCGGATCGAGGTGAGCCCGAGAGCCGGGTTGTTTGGGGGTGATCCCGGAGGCCCTTACTTGTTGATTAAATGTATGTGTTACAGTAATCTGGGGAACTCACTAACCGATGTGATTATGTTTGTTAGTTTAATTGTTGCAGGTACTTCGGGGAATGGCGGGAAGGGACTGGCTTGACTACATGGCATCCACTTTAGGATTTAGACTTCCGGTATTATTGTTATCTTTTCATGTTCCAACTACGTGTTTTGGAGTTTAATTAACTATATTATGTCTTGGAATCACTTTAAAACTTTGTTTTATTTTTAAAAAGAAAAATTTTTGGGTGTAATTTTTGGACGTTATAAGTTGGTATTAGAGCCTTGATTTGAGCGAATTGGCAAAACCCTCAGGAAACGTCAAATCAAACTAAGGACTGAGAAAAACATTTAAAAAAAAAAAAGAAAATCTTTATGACAAGAAACCATATTCAAATTTAATAGTGGGATGTATGTAGTCAGCCAGAACCTAAGTAAGTACTGTGGTTCCCGATATTTACTGTATTTATGAACAATTGATATGTATAGTAGCTGTAGACAGTAGAACTGGTTGAAATTGCATGCTAGCTTGCTTTAGGGCAGTGATGATGGTAGGAAGATAAGTACTTGCTTAGGGTTTTGCATGTACTGTTAGGAAGTATAATGGATGCTTGGATTGCACGGAAGTAGGGTTATATAGCCATAGAATTTTGGCCCAGCTTTACCGACTATTCCTTGTTTGGTTGTGCCTTTAGGGTAGAGTCACTAATTCGACCGTCTATCTTGCCTACGATTTTGTGCGTTTGAGCATTCATAAAGTGACATGATACTATTAGCTGAGTTCTTTAGGCACGTGTGGAATAGAACATTCTTGCTGAGCTAGAAGGAGAGTAGAGCACTACGGTGCAGGGCCGTATGAATGAGATACGTGTGCCCTGGCGAGAAACAACGTAGAGATTGAGACGACTCTCTAGTGTCTAGTACAAATAAGTGTGGAAGGTAGTACCTGTCCTGTACTATCGGAAGCAAAAGATTCGTACTTGAATTGGGAACAGTCTCAAGAGTTTTAAAAGTTAGTATTTAGTACCCCGAGTGTGAATTAGTATGAAGAATCGTCATAAAAATGTTTGGTATGTTTCAGAATAGTGTTGTCTACTAGGTTTGGCGGAGCGAGTGGGTGTGGATCTGGATCGGGCGCCGGTGGCCGTGCTGAGGGGCGATGATTTATGAGGATCTGAGATGCATGATCTTAGAGGAGGTTTCCCGTGAGGTAGTAGATGTTATCCCTTAGTACTTTGGTTTGATGAAGACCGATTTCTTCGCTGTGATTGAGGTGCGCCTTGCCACTATGACGCAGTCACGACCTAGGACGGTATCATACCGTGACTTCGCAGCGTGCTAGCCACCGATGTTCTTCGAGGAGAAGGATCCCATTGCCAGCATGTGCTGTATATTTTCTATCGAGGGTGCCTTCAATGCCTTCTGGCTCCAGGTTCGACACCACCGGCTGCAAAAAAGTTCAAAGGCCATGAACATAGGACCGGAGGACAAAGATGAAAAGGGCAGTGTGACAAGTGTAATAAGTGGCATGAGGGACAGTCAAGGGGCTGGGTATTTTCGTTGTCGTAAAGAGGATCATATTACCAGGGATTGCCCTCAGGCATTGAAGGTCTGTTTCTATTGCAACTAGATTCGTCCTATCAAGACAGAGTGTCCTATTTTGAAGAAAGGCCCATGTAGGCCCCGACACCAGCTATGCTAAGGATCACTGATGGCTGCCAGGGCAGGACGGAGGTTCCGAAGGGCCAGGGTTGGGCTTTTCAGATGACCATGGAGGCGGCACGCGCTGATCCTGACGTCATGACGAATACGTTCCTAGTCAATTATGTTACAACTCTTGTATTATTTGACTCGGGCATGACTCATTATTTTGTGTCCTCAAGGTTTGACAAAAACCTCGGTGTTAGTTTGGGTGACTTGGATCATTGATTAGAAGTCGAGATCGCTGCAGATCATGATGTTATAGTTTCCCGAGTGTATCGGGATTGCTTTTTGGATATTCATGGGGAGAGGTTTTATATAGATCTTATTCCCATCCCTCTGAGTGATGATAGAGTTATAGCCGGCATGGAATGGTTGGGTCGACATAGGGCTTGGATCGACTGTGAGAACAAGCGGGTGCTAGTTCGAACCCCAAGCGGGGGAGAACTGATTATTTTTGGAAAAGGAAGGAGATCGGGTGTGGCATTTTGTTCGGAGGCAAGCGCTCGAACACATTTGTAGCATGGTGGAGCAAGGTTTATAGCTTATGTAGCGTATACCCAGGTAAGTAAAGGGAAAGAGGTGAGTGATGTGCCGATTGTACAAGAGTTTCTTGATGTGTTTCTTGACGATCTGTTTGGAGTGCCTCTAGAGAGGCATGTGGAGTTCCGAATTGATTTGATTCCAGATGCTACCCCTATAGCCAAGGCACCATATCGCCTCTCGCCGCCTGAGATGTTGGAATTGTATACCCATCTACAAGAACTGTTAGAAAAACAGTTTATGTTGGAAATATGTCCGAGTCATCAACTGTGGTGATATTTCTAATAATAGCAGGGCCCTATTTGGGTTACCCTCACGACCCAGTAAAAACAATCAGTGACAGAAATAATAGAGGAATGATCTGTTTATTAATTAATTGAGAAATTAATTAATCAGAAACTGGATCAAGAATTAATTGATAATTTAATTGTGAAATTAATTTATAGAAATTAATTTAGGGATTGGATTTTAATTAATTAATAGAACAAGTCGAGAGGTGCGGCTGCCAAAAGGCTCCTACGTTTGAAACCCTAAGAGCCCATGCACAATAAATAGGGGCCTTAGTATGCAACCCTCCCTAAGGCATCCCAACACCTAAATGTTGGAAATCAAGGTTCATTTAGTTAGTTTCAAAAACAAGAGTTTGCAACGGAAGCATAAAATCATGAACACAAATTCCATTTTCAAGAGGATCATGCTACATGCATGTAGAGATAAGATGAAGAACAAACATAGTTTAAGTTCAAGATCATAACCTTTGTTCTTGGGTTTGGTTTGGATGATTTTGATAGCTAGGAATCAAATTAGAATCCCTCTATAGTTGATCCACCACAAGCTTGAACACCCTTGAATGCTAGTTCCACAGCTTGCAAGATATGACTCCTTTTCTTATGAAACCAAAGACCAATTCTTTCTAAGAACTTTAGGAGAGTTTTTGGCTGATTTCTTGAAGCAAGAATGATGTACACATGCCCTCAAAATCGTCCACATTATATCCCACCAAAGGCAAAAGAAAAGCACATGCAACTAGCTTAAAAGAAAGATCCATTTGATTTCTATAATCAAAAGCTAGAAGACACAAGGCATCTTCCTTTTCTTTTAAGTTCTTAATGCATTCTTTTCCTTCCAATATGGCTAGTTATATGATGACTAATGAAGTGCTAGTGGGTTGTTATTATTTATAAAACTTAGATAATTATAAGTTTATAAATAATACATCTTCTCATTTCTATAATGGAATAACATTTAACCCATAATCAAATATATAAATAAACCATCTAAATATACAATCTTAATTGTATAATTATATATATATATATATACATATATATATAACAATATATATATATTTTATTTAATTTACTAATTAAATTAAATAAAAGGCTTACTTATAAATTAATTAAATCGTTTAACAATTTAAACAATTTAATTGTTACTTAATTAATTCATCACATATGAATTACTAATCAACCTTTAATTTTGTAGTTATTATTATTTACCTCAAATAATAATAACCTACAAGATTAAATTGCAAGTTTAGTATCATTTGATGTTAAATCAAATTTAACGTTCTAAATGATCAATTGGTGTCAAACTTGTTGTTGGTGTGACCCTATAGGATCATGTATTATTAGTAATATCATTTTATGATCATCCTTGGGCATATAGAACTAACAATCTCCCACTTGCACAAGGTTGTATCATAGAATGATATCGACAGTAGTAAACGTCTAGCAACATTTTACTGCCCCCAATAACACATGACATTGTGCCATTCAACAACATTCAATTCTTCAGAAAACACGAGGCTCTAATTGATGTATAAGGTTATCTTATCAATTATCCCTTTGTCACAGACATCATGTTGAACATGAGACATGGATCTTAATCATTCTCATTTTATGTTCAACTTTCAAACAGGCGCCTTAGATGTCTAACTCTTAACACATAAGAGGAACAAATCCCGTCTTGACTACATACGCCCCTCATATAGTTAGTACTATGCATGAGTATGGCCTTTATGGTTGTCTGTATTTCAAGAACAACAGTAAACCATATCAAAGCATAGTACACTCTACACTTGAGTCCCAAATATGTATCTCAGGTCATAGGATACAATGATAATACCTTTATTCAAGAATCACTTATGATGATGATCCATGGAGTGATCTTGAAACGGGTCAAGTCCAATACTTGTTCACTGACAAGTACCTATGAATTTGGTTGCAACCTTTTTCTACTTTTACCCATAAAAGTCAACCAATCCAATTCATATTAGTCTTACTTCATAATTGCTCCCACAACTATGATCGACTATGGACGTTTAGAATAACTAAATTATTCAAGGATTAAACATGCTAATAAAACACAATAATTATGAATGAAACATCAAGTCACACATATTACATAATTCTTGTCGTTTACATAAGTTCATATTCATAAAACATTAAACACAAATCAAATCCATTCATTAGAAAAACGGAGTCCTATACCCTTAGCATGACTTTCATGCTTAGTTTGAGGTAAAGGTTTCGTGAATGGGTCTGCCAAATTTTGATCTGTATGAACCTTGTGAATACTTATTTCACCATTCTTAACTTCATGTCTAATGTAGTTATACCTTCGGTGAATGTGTTTGGTTTTTTGATGCAATCTAGGTTCCTTTGCTTGAGCTATAGCACCTAGATTGTCACAGAAAATTTCTATAGGGTCCCGAATGGAAGGAACAACCCCTAGATCTTCTATGAACTTTCTCATCCAGACAGCTTCTTGAGTAGCTTCTGAAGCAGCAACATATTCTGATTCTGTAGTGGATTGTGCAATCACTTCTTGTTTGGAACTCTTCCAAGACACGGCTCCTCCATTTAAAATAAAGACATACCCAGATTGAGATTTCGAATCATCCCTATCTGTTTGGAAGCTTGCGTCAGTGTAACCCTTTACCTTTAAGCTTTCTTCCAAACCGCCATAAACTAAGAACATATCTTTAGTTCTTCTCAAGTACTTAAGAATGTTCTTTACAGCAGTCCAGTGGGCTTCACCTGGGTTCTGTTGATACCTACTAGTCATACTTAAGGCACATGAGACGTCGGGCCTAGTGCATAACATGGCATACATGATGGACCCAATTGCCGAAGCATATGGAACATGTTTCATCCTTTCAAGTTCAGTCTTAGAGTTTGGGCACTGAGACTTGCTTAGGATGGTGCCATGAGGCATTGGCAAGAATCCTCTTTTGGAGTCTTGCATCTTGAACCTTTTCAAGATTTTATCAATATATACACTTTGGCTAAGACCAATAAGTCTCTTAGATCTATCTCTATAGATCTTTATGCCTAATACATAAGCAGCTTCCCCTAGATCCTTCATTGAGAAACAACTCTCAAGGAACGCTTTGACACCTTTTAAAGTTGGGATGTCATTTCCAAATAAAAGTATGTCATCTACATACAATACTAGGATTATGACAATGCTCCCACTAGCTTTCTTGTAAACACAGGAGTCATCCTCATTTTTGATGAATCCAAAACTCGTAATCTTTTCATCAAAACGGATGTTCCATGTTCGAGACGCTTGCTTTAATCCATAGATAGATCTTTTAAGCTTGCACACTTTGTTTGGATGCTTTGGATCGACAAAACGTTCAGGTTGTTCCATATAGACATCTTCCAATAAGTATCCATTAAGGAAAGCGGTCTTGACATCCATTTGCCATATCTCATAATCATAGTATGCGGCTATGGCAAAAAGTATCCTAATCGACTTGATCATTGCCACTGGAGAAAAGGTCTCATCATAGTCAATACCATGAGTCTGTGAGTATCCTTTAGCGACAAGTCTAGCCTTAAAAGTGTGAACATTTCCATCCACATCGATTTTCTTCTTGAAAACCCATTTGTTCCCAACAGTCTTACAATTGGTGGGAAGATTAACCAAGTTCCAAACTTGATTATCGTGCATGGATTGCATCTCAGTGTTCATGGCCTCAAGCCATTTATCAGATTCAGGATCTGATATTGCACTCTGATAGTTGACGGGTTCATCAGAATCTATCGTATAACATTCCTCTTCCATCAAAAGGTAACCATACCTTTCTGGTTCAATTCGAACCCTACCAGATTTGCGAACACCTTGTGTTACAATTTGTTCCTGATCAACCGTTTGTTCAGGTTCAACAATTTCTTGTTGAATGCTAGATTCAACTTCTTGTGTATCAGGTTGTGGTTCCTGAAGTTCCTCAAGTTCCACAAACCTCCCACTAGCCTCTTCCGTCAGAAACTTGTTTTCTAGGAATTCAGCTTTTCGAGAAATAAATATCTTATTCTCGATGGGATTGTAGAAATAGTATCCAAGACAATCTTTCGGATACCCTACAAAGATACATTTAGTTGAACGGGGTTCTAATTTGTTTGAAGCTTCTTGTCTAACATAAGCTTCACAACCCCATACCTTGAGATAGGATAAAGATGGAACCCTTCCATGCCATATCTCATAAGGCATTTTATCTACCTTCTTAGTAGGTGCCATGTTTAGGAGACGAGCAGCTGTTTGTAAAGCATAACCCCAAAAAGATAAAGGTAGAGTACTTCTACTCATCATGGATCGAACCATATCCAATAGTGTTCGGTTCCGCCTCTCAGACACACCATTATGTTGTGGTGTTCCAGGTGGAGTAAGTTGTGAAACAATTCCACAAGTCTTAAGATGATCCATAAAGTTTGTACTTAAGTACTCACCTCCTCTATCAAAACGAAGAACTTTAATTGTTTTGTTGAGTTGATTTTCCACTTCACTTTGAAACGTTTTGAACATTTCAAACGCCTCATGTTTATGTTTAATTAAATAAACATATCCAAAACGACTAAAGTCGTCAGTGAAGGTGATGAAATATCTTTCACCATATCTAGTCATTGGCTTGAAAGGACCACATACATCCGTATGTATGATTCCTAACAAGTCCTTTGCTCTCTCATTGGTTCCAGAGAAAGGAGCTTTAGTCATCTTGCCATGTAAACAAGATTCACATATATCAAATGAGTCATTCTCATTTGCCTTCAAAAGTCCACTCTTTTGAAATTGGGATATGCGATTCTTGTTTATATGCCCAAGGCGACAATGCCATAGATAGGTTTGACTCAAATCAAATTTGGGTTTCTTGGTGAAAGTGTGGTATAAAGAGCCATTGTTAGTCTTTTCGTCAAGGTTTACTTCATAAATTCCATTTAAAGGCCTAGCCTCAAAATAGAATACATTATTTTTGTAAACACAAATATCATCATTATTAAAGGAAAGATCAAATCCACATTGTCTTAATTTAGCAACTGAAATAATATTCCTAGTCAAGCTAGGAACATAGTAAACATTCAACAATGTCACACACAAGCCATTAGGTAGTAATAAATTAAAACTTCCAATTGAATCCACCGCAACCCTTGCATTGTTTCCAACTCGAAGTACTACCTCATTTGCCTTCAGTCGCCTACTCCTTTTGAACCCCTGCAACATATTACATATGTGAGTTCCACAACCAGTATCAAATACCCATGTGTTAGGAGATAAATTATAAAGTTCTAGGTCTATCACATAGATACCTAAAGTGCCTTCACCGGCCTTCTTCTTCTTCAACTCCGCAAGATAGGTAGGGCAATTTCTCTTCCAATGCCCAGCTTTGCCACATTCAAAGCATGTTTCATCTTTGGCAACCTTTGCCTTCTTCTTGGGCGGATGGGAAGGTTGGACAACTTTCTTGCCCTTACCTTTGAAAGCTTTTGCTTTCCCTTTGCCCTTGGAGTTGGTGGGGTGTTCTGGTTTAGTTCTCTTTGTTCCACCTTCCTTGATCATGAGAACTTGAGTGGTTTTCTTAGGCAGATTCTTTTCCGCGGTAATTAGCATCCCATGTAATTCCGGGATAGTCTTGTTTAAACCATTCATGTTAAAATTCATGACAAAAGGATCAAAGGACTTTGTCAAGGAGTTAAGGATCATATCCGTTGCTAGCTCTTCGGGCATCACAACTCCAAGACGTGCCAAATGATCAATGTGACTCTTCATTTTGAGCACATAAGAGCTTACCGTCTGCCCATCCTCCATCTTGCAAGCATGGAAAGCCCGAACAGTTTCGAACCTTTCCGTTCTTGCAAGTTGTTGGAACATTTCCTTTAGTTGATTAATCATGTCATAGGCTGAATGATTCTCCAAATCCTTCTGAAGGTCGGGAATCATGGTTGCCAACATGAGGCATGTTGCATCGATGGAATCATCCATCTTTTTAAGCCATGCATCGTGTGCGGGCTTAGGAGTGGCAGGGGGCTCTTCTGTAAGTGGTTCATTGAGAACATATTCTTTCTTTTCTTGTTTGAGAACAATTCTCACACTACGGTACCAATCCAAGAAGTTGGTATGGTTAAGTTTTTCTCCTTCAAGGAGAGACCGTAGTGAGGTTTTGTTAGGAGCCGAGTGTGTGTTGTTTGGTGCCATCTACAAAATTTTAACAAGGTTCTATTTAGTAAATTATGATATTAAGTCCTTAATAATTAATACCCTTTCTTGTTTCATAAACTTTAATTAATTAAGGTCTAGAATCCAAGTTGCATTACGAATAAGTGGTTAGGTATCCTTTATCCCACCTATTCGAATCAACAAGGTTGGTAACGGTTTACCAATTATATCCAAATATAATTTCTAGAGTTATGGGATCCCATTATAACATTTATAAGTTTGGCATGTTTGATCCCATCTATGCCTTGGATTTCTAATGCTTAGGTGACCTTTATCACAAGAGATTTCCAAACGAATCATCCTACTTAAACGGACGTGTAGTTTTGACAACTATTAATGGTTAGGTGTCCTTTATCCCATCAATATTGCAAAACTACTTCTTGTATCACAAGAAGACTCCAAGTGGTTAGGTATCCTTTATCCCACAAGGAAATACAAGTGATACATGAGTGTCTTTAAGAAGGACGGCATAGATTCGTATTTCATAAGGGATTTGAATGTTTTACAATTCTAATTTTTGAAAAACATATGGTATCATGTATATTGCATGCATCCAATAAACATGGTACCATTAAATCTTGTTTAGTTAATTGGTTCCTTAATCATAAAATCTCCATTTTATTGATTCTTTGTTTGTGGTCAAGATAACAATTAATATCCTATATTAAGTTTGAGTTTGATCACATATATATTAGAACCAATTTATTATCCTAAATAATTACCATTATTACTTAGGGTTGGAGTTTGTAAGAGTTTATAAAATCTCCATTTTATTTCTTGTTTCAATCATTTTCAAAACTTGACTTAATAGGTTTTAAACAAAACCCATTTTAATAAAACCCATTTTTCACATCTTATGTTTTAATTGTCAACTTTTGAAAATACAAACTCCTTGATGATTATGTTTAATTATCTAGGTTGTCTAGCATGCAAAATCTTATTTTCATCCACAACATAACATAATAAAACATTCAAACATCACAAGCATGCATGGGTGCATAAACACAAGCCAACTAGTTTGATATTTCATGTGAGCCACACATGAAATATCAAGTCCAAACCTAGGGACAAAAAGGTGACAAAAACTCAACCAAATGATCTCCGATTTGGCTACAATTTTGCCAAGCTTCTTATATCACCAAATGATACTTGAACCACCATTTCTTGACACCATTGAGTGACATGTGATTTTTCTATGGAGCCCTCAAAATTTTCGAAATCAGGGGCAGCAGGAAGGAATTTTTGTTGTTTTTGTTGCATTTTTCAATTCATTCTTGGCTATATTGATGCTAATACTTGTTGAAACTTAATGTATATACTAGATATTAAAGTTACCAACAAGTATATCACCAAATGACCAAGATATGAATTTATAAAACACTTCCAAAACAATTTTGAAATCTGGACAGCAGCTCTTCAGAAAGTGCTGCTATTGGGTGCAATCTTCTCTTGGTCTTTTACTTCCTTCTCTTGTTACATTTTGTGAAATAAATAAAATACAACTATTCTAATATTTACAAAATGAATATTAAGAAGGAAATAACTAATTATTATTACAAACCATTTGAATAAATGAATAGATTACAACCATATCGAATACAAACACAAAACATGCATCATATGGTCCTTGGCTTGTTTATGCACCATTTTATCACATAAAATCATAAGAAAACCAACACTTTGTTTTTCTAAGGCAACAATTTATGTAACCAAAAGCATGCATACATAAGATATAGTTGGTTACATAAAATCATAGATAATATACTTGCATGTTGCCAAAGAAGCCATGCATGAAACTTTCATTCAAGAAGATGAACATTCATGGCTTCCAAAAACCAAGTTTATCCAAATAAACTTATTATCTAAACATGCAATATAGCCATGGCTCTGATACCAATTGTTGGAAATCAAGGTTCATTTAGTTAGTTTCAAAAACAAGAGTTTGCAACGGAAGCATAAAATCATGAACACAAATTCCATTTTCAAGAGGATCATGCTACATGCATGTAGAGATAAGATGAAGAACAAACATAGTTGAAGTTCAAGATCATAACCTTTGTTCTTGGGTTTGGTTTGGATGATTTTGATAGCTAGGAATCAAATTAGAATCCCTCTATAGTTGATCCACCACAAGCTTGAACACCCTTGAATGCTAGTTCCACAACTTGCAAGATATGACTCCTTTTCTTATGAAACCAAAGACCAATTCTTTCTAAGAACTTTAGGAGAGTTTTTGGCTGATTTCTTGAAGCAAGAATGATGTACACATGCCCTCAAAATCGTCCACATTATATCCCACCAAAGGCAAAAGAAAAGCACATGCAACTAGCTTAAAAGAAAGATCCATTTGATTTCTATAATCAAAAGCTAGAAGACACAAGGCATCTTCCTTTTCTTTTAAGTTCTTAATGCATTCTTTTCCTTCCAATATGGCTAGTTATATGATGACTAATGAAGTGCTAGTGGGTTGTTATTATTTATAAAACTTAGATAATTATAAGTTTATAAATAATACATCTTCTCATTTCTATAATGGAATAACATTTAACCCATAATCAAATATATAAATAAACCATCTAAATATACAATCTTAATTGTATAATTATATATATATACATATATATATATATATATATATATATATATATATATATATATATATATATATATATATATATATATATATATAACAATATATATATTTTTTATTTAATTTACTAATTAAATTAAATAAAAGGCTTACTTATAAATTAATTAAATCGTTTAACAATTTAAACAATTTAATTGTTACTTAATTAATTCATCACATATGAATTACTAATCAACCTTTAATTTTGTAGTTATTATTATTTACCTCAAATAATAATAACCTACAAGATTAAATTGCAAGTATAGTATCATTTGATGTTAAATCAAATTTAACGTTCTAAATGATCAATTGGTGTCAAACTTGTTGTTGGTGTGACCCTATAGGATCATGTATTATTAGTAATATCATTTTATGATCATCCTTGGGCATATAGAACTAACACTAAAGGTGCCGCCAACTCCCCCCTCTCTTCCCTTCCTCCTTTTTTGTCGAAATCCTTAAACCCTTCAAGGGTTTCTAGATTGATTTCCATAAGCCTTGGAAGTTTCTGTCTGCTTGTTCTTCTGGTGATCTTCGGTGCTAGTCATTAGAGGAATTCTGGTTTAGATCCTTAACATCTAAATACAATGTATGGATCGATTTCATCTTCTTGTTGATGCAACTGTTATGAACTTGTGATATTGTTATGAGCATGTTATGATCTTGCTTAGTTTTTAGGATTTAATCTGTTTCATCTTTTGCTGCCTGTATGATTAGTGTTAATCTTAAAAAAAATCCCAACAGTGGTATCAGAGCCATTGTTCTTAGGTTGCATGCACATTATATTGAAACTTGAAAAAGGACTGTTTTGCTTGCTGAAAATTTCGATGAACATATGTATATATAATGTTAGAGAAATCTTGAAAATTGCATGTTATGAATTTTTCTTGATTTGTGATCCCATATACCTATTAGTTGACATTTTGGAGGGTTTAAGGAGCCTCCATGGCTTTTGGCGACTAGGGTTTCACAAACCCTTGGTTGCCTTGCAAGTTTCCTAACTTGCTTAATTTCCTTAAGTAGTTAGTTGCCTAAACTGCTTTCTTTTGATTTAAGTTAATAGATTTAATTATTAAAATTGTTTTAATGAAATTAAATATGACAAACATAAATTTTAATTTCTTTAAAATTTTACCCTTTAGAATAGTATCTATAGATAATAAAACTTAAATTAAAACAAGAACATTGGTCAAACCATGACTAGCCTCATCCATTATAAATGTGTTTGAAGGTTTGAAGGAGGATCCTTATGAATCCTAATGAGGTTGGTTTTTAAATGACATTTATTGTCTACGCCCCTCACCGCCTGCTACGTTTTACATAGTGGAGTTACCGAAAGGGTTTGATAGGGCAATGTTTATAAGTTAAAAATTATTTAACTTAGAAGTATTAAAACAAAAGTCCCGTTTTAATAAAAAAAACTATAAAAATGTGAATTATAAGCTACCCATGAAAAACACACATTTTCTTTATGATCTGCTGACGGAGCTGTGTGGTTAATCAACACGTTAATCTAGGTCATAATTGAAGATGATGTGGCACTCGTGATTCTTAAGCGTATCTTAGGTCTGGGATCACATGGTTTTTACATGGTCTATTCACCATCTGATCCATGATCCACAGAATCCCTGTCATAAATTTGAGATGAGCATAACCAAAATTAACATGTCGTGACCTCGGTCAATGAATGTCACAGACCTAGGAATTTTATAGAGACTGAAATTGATAAATGTATATCTACCTTAATGACCATTATGTTGTCATTACGGCATCCCTCTTCACATCATATCTGGGAGACTTTGGGTCCTAGCCCTGTTAAATAATAATTGGGTAATTTGTTTAAAAGGAATAAAATTAAACTAATAAAATTCTGATTTATAGATGTCTGAAGCTAATGTCAATTTTCCTCCTTCTCCTCCATCACCCATCTCTGAGAGCTTTAAGAAGTATCTGCTGGATATGGATAAGCTTACTGGTCTTAACTATCTGGACTAGCTTTGCACTTGGAATCTGGTTCTAATGTTCGAAGGCAAGTCATATCTAATTGAGAGTCCCCTCCCCATTCTACTTAGGCATGGCACTACACAGGAACTTCATGATGGGCATGATTTCCTAATTAATGAGTCCGAAGAAGTTCATAACCTCATGCTATTGACCAGTGGCCTCAAGATCTGCAGGGATTTCGAGTTTCTCTTTCCTTATCACTTAGCACGCTTGGTTGAGGAAAGGTTTCGAGAATTGGTTGAATAGGAACAAACTAGGATCTTCAAAGAACTTGAAGGATGCAAGCTAGATGAAGGAAGTAGCGATGGTCCACATGTTCTCAAGATTGAGGGATAAATTAGCGAACTGTGCATGTATGAATCATGTGTTTCAAATAGTACGGCCCTTGTACTACCTTCCATACATATTCGTACTTGTTCTGATAAATGTCCAAGTTCTCTAAGTTGCCTCACTCCCTTCAAAAGGGCATTCAGATATCGTCCAAACCACCCTGCACTGAAATTCCTAACATTCTTTGACACGCCTAGGTCGTCGTGCAGTCAAAAATAGTAAAATAAAACTAACACACACTAGTATAGCTGTAGTCAGGGTCGATCCACAGGAGTTACGTGGTCAAGGTAGGAAACATATTACCAACTGTAGTGTCACGCTACAGGCAGAGGATCTAGTTTCCGACATTTACTAAAAACAATCCCGAAATCACAAATCCAAAAACTAATTCAAATCCAATTGAACTTCTAAACTAACATGAGTTACTGAAATCAGAAAGTAAAGTCCAAATTTAGAAACACAATAACCATCCAACACAATCAAACATCCAAAATTCATCCAAAAGCATAAAATACCGAAAAGAGAGCAATTAACAATAATCGAATGATTAGCTATTAAAAACTCAGATCCAACTTGTTCCAAAATAGAAAACATAAAATTCAGAAACTATGAACTAATGACAATGGTTGTCGCACCCAATAACATTAGCCAAATCTACCAAAGCTACTAAACTAATTGGAAATTAAAAGAGAAAACATAAAATACCAATTATGGTTGCTGAAAACTGAAACTCGGAGTCAAAGAAGCCTTGGGAGTCGTTCCTATGCTAGGTCTTTGCTGCATTTTCCGACCAAGAACCCTCTATTTATAGTTGTGAAAAATAAAAGGTCGCGCCTCGCGCAAGTAGAATCCACGGCGCGCGTGCTGGTTTATCCCCGTTTTTTCGGCATTTGAATCTTCTACACCGCCTCATTGCTGACTCAGCGCATCGCGCCCTTCTCATATTAGTGGGGCGCGTGCGAATTCGACTGTTTTGTCTTTATCTTCAAACTACTATTTTGTACGCTTTTAGTCCTAGTTTACATCATTTCTTTCCAAACAAGCACTGACACAAAAAGTGAGAATACCACAACATATATGATATAAATTCACCAAGAATTGAGCTCAACAATGACTAAAATACTTGATATTACTAGGCGTTGTCAAACACCCCACACTTGTGCCTTGCTTGTCCCCAAGCAAGAGAGTTTTTAAAAGATTTTAATAGAGACTCAAACAATTTTTGGATGCGTTTAATTTCAAAGCTTATTGCTTCAGGAGTTAGATGGAATAGTTTGTGAAAACATAATCGGAATATTCTTTGGAATTCATGACTTTCTACAGAACCCTTGATTACAAAGTTTCTGTCCACAATGAAGTGTACTTACTCATTCAGATTCTAAAGGCCATTAACGAACTGTCCATGACTTTCGATGTTGTCCGTGTAACGAGCTTTCAGAAATACCATCCCAAACCAGACGATCTTAGGTGGTAAGGTGCATAAGTGCCTCTTCGAGGCACCCTTTTCGGACCTACCGGCTCGAACAACAAAGGCCACTGATTGACAGTCCATTCCTAAATTCCAATCCTAAAACACTCCAATCTGCTAACTCTTAAAACTCAACTTATTTGACTAAACATTTATCATGATCACAACTACAGAGTATTTCTCGAAAAATACCAATGCTTATAAACATTCATAAAGTATTCGTTTCAAAATTAAAACCTATTATAAATTTTGAAAAATTGCTAAAAATTTTTGAAAATGACTCATTTCCCGCAAAAATTTTCAAAAATAACTACTCTTTTGACCGTCCACACCCCACACTTAAAACCGTACAATGTCCCCGTTGTACATCAGAACTAGGGAGAAAGAGTTACCCCTTTAACGGTAGATTGCTCGATTGTCATAGGTACAAAAGCACGAACTAAAGTCCTCGACTCAAAATTCAGGAGTTGTAGCGCTATAGTGAAACACGCCGGTGGTCAAGGAAAGTGGAGGGGGCACTGTGACCCCACACTTGCTTAAAACAACTCCTTCATTTGGTATTACATGCATAACTCACAAAAAACATTAAATGCAAAACAAACAAACAAATAAAATATAAACAAGAAAAAGGTAAAGATAGTGTCATAGGTACAATACATATATATCCAAAAGAAACAGAAAAATATATCAACCGCCACCGGGTGGCCTAGAAGGACCTGCCTAGTGATCATGGGCTCGGGCTGGGAATGGTCGGCAGCGCTGTCCCTGTTGGGTGGCTATCTCCAAAAGTACCTCCCCGATCCATGCCAACTGGTCCTCAATACCAGCGACCCTGTCCTCCAATCGTCGGAGAGCAGTCATCTCCTCTAGCTGTGGCTTTGGCTCCGGTGGTGCCTCGACTCTCTAGCGACACCTCGGTGGTCCCGCCTTACGGGCTGGTCGTGGCGCTCTTGGTGCCTCCGTCATCTCTCTCACAAAATGCCCGGGTTGTGGCTGTTGAATCAAGTGCATGTTCTCCAGTGCCCGCGCTGATGTGCGGGCTGGAGGGATCGCCGTCAGGAAGGCCATGGTGGTAGCAGTGAGTATCCGGTAAGATCGAGCCAGGCGGGCACTATAGTGCCTGCCTGCCAAAGGACTGCTGGCTGACGCACCTGTAGCCGGGGTGGATAGGGAAATCGCCAAGGCGCACGACAGGTTGAGGAACCTGGAGGGGTCAAGGAGCACCCACATATAAGTCATGTCCTCGCTGGATATCTTCTCACCCCCTTCTTCTGCATGAGAAAAATGGAGATGATGCGGTGCATGAGCCGCTGAAGTGGGTTACGGTGCTGGCTCTCCCTGGCCGACCCCGCCTCGAAGAAAACGTTGGACAATGTAGCCCAAATAATAGCATTGGCATCCCGAGCGGGATGCCCCTGAAGATATGCATGAAGGAACGGCGTGAAGTGTCGGCTTTGGAGGTCTGCGTCCGTGTAAATCCCTGCGTGTCTCCGAACTCCCTGAGACTGCACTCCCTGGGGGCTCCCCCCAATCTAAATCGGACCAGCCTGGATCGGGCATCCGCCGAACCTGGTGCATAACGGACAGTGGAGAGGAACTCCAGGAGAAGCTCGGTGTAAACCACATCCTCCTGGTTGGCCATGAGCCTGTCCCAACCATGACATGTGAATGTGGCCTCCCCATCGACCCAAGTACGGTGAAGGAAGGGCTCGATCTTGGCCTAAAGCCCAGGGTCCCTCAGAATATCCAGGTCGATGATCGTCGCCTCCAAAACCCAGTGAGTAATGACTGCATCTCTCCTCTGAATGTACTCGGCAGAACTCTCCAGACCCTCGGGGGACTGGAGAAAAAGATGATCACGTCTGAAAGCCATCTGCACAAAAACCAGCCACAAAACAAATTTGTTTTTGCAAAATAAGCCCTTATCTCTCCCACCGAACCGCGGTGCAGCCCAAGAACCAGGGCGCGGCACGGCAAGCGACTGTTGTAGAAAACAACCCTAACCTCACCGATTTTCACCTGTTAACTCGATCCAAACACACTACAAGGTAGCCTAAGCACCGACTAGCCCCTCTAGGGTGATCATTTGGCAAACAAAACACCCTACGAGCCAGCATTGCCGATTTCTAAGTTTTTCAGTTTTTGGAGAAATCAACCAATTTCACGGCCTAATCGCTAGTTCTAACAAGTAAAAACTAGTTAGAATGACGTACCTTGATAGTGGGAATAAAATGAACGAGAAAAATACGAGAAAAACATCGGATGATCGGAGCTCTGAGGCGCAGCGTATGTGATGTGTGTGAATAGTGAATGCGACGTACCTTATAAAGGAAGAATCCGACCGATCGTTTCCCGCATCGTGGGAAACGCGTGACCGCTGCACGCGTGCTCCCAAATCAACCCTTGCGCATCGGGTTGGTTTACGATTCTGCGGCGCGTAAAACGCATGACCGCGACGTGGACTTCAAATTTTCAAATTTCCTTCATAATGACCCCACACTTGCCTTGGACCAATAACACATGCAATGACGATGATAATACCTTCCTAATTACTCCTAAGAAATACAGAAATACAGTACCTACCTATAAGAGATGAGTTGCCTCCCAACAAGCGCTAAGTATAACGTCTTCAGCCAGATGGACCATTCCTTCTGTAGCTACGGTGGATCGTACGCCTTCTTCCTTCGCTGATTTTCAGTCACCATTGTCCCTTCATTGTCCAAATGCTATCTCCGCTTTCCTAAATGGAATGGCTTGCCGGTTTTCCTGCTGCTGCCCGGTCGCTGTTTGTTGATTATCTCTCGTGAATGCCAGGAGGTAGCTTTGAACCTCCAAGCTCGGTCCTTCCTAATATATCTCTTCATAACCACCGGTTTGACATGAAGCGCGCCTAGTGCCGCTTACAGTAGTTGTGTTGTGCCTCGTTTGTTGCTCACGTATTGCGTGTCATCTGTAGTTTGCAATTTTGGTCTGCAGTACCAATAAAACTTTTCCAATCGAATGAGATTGGAAGGCAACATATCAGGATGCTTCCCTATGTCCTCATCGATGGTATTGATTACATCTACTTTTCCATTCATGAATGGATCATGATTGGCGATAAAATCATGTTTCTTATTGTTCTCAAAAACCAACTCGTCGGCATCATCCTCTTGATCATCGTCCAACAGGTGGATCGGTACCAAGAGTGAGCGACTAGTTTGATCTGGTGAAGGTACAGATTCACTCATCACTAGATCCTTACTTTCAAAATACTCGAAATTTTCAAGAATTATAGGTTTGGGGGTAGTATTATCATCTACACCCCCTTCCCCGATGGTATCAACAATTTCAACAATTTCGGGATTCGTTGGGCTGGGGTCTGTATTGTCACTTACAGCCTCCTCCACAACATCCTCATCAACCAAATTGTCTAGTGACGGTATGGATTCACTCGTCACCAGATCAACATTATCAACAAAAACATCAAAAACATCAAAAGTTATTGAGTCAGGAGAAGCATTGTCACCTGCAACCTCTTCCTCAACAACATTTCCGACCATCTCAGTGGTCTCTTGACTTTTCCAAGGTGTATGCCCTTCCATCACATGTTCGGGTGATGCAAGTTCACACAAAGTATCATTGGTATAAAAATCACTCACCTCAGGTTCTGGCGAAGATGGTGAACATTTCCAACTTTCCCCTAACTTATCTAATGAAACTTGCAATTTTTCAACAGCATCAGCCTGGTCCTTCTGCACTTGGATGGTGCTGGCCATGAGCTCCAATACTTGGGCCCAAGATACAGAATTTTCAGGTTGAGATGACTCCTCGGTCCGCCATCCATTGTCATCAGATGATCCATTGTAGTAATCATCCTCGTAATAGGTGTCGGCCGGATTTTCATAATACTCATAATACTGATCCGGGTACATGTAATCGCCCATTATGAAGACGTACACATACGAAAAATCATCAAACTAAAATCAAACATAAAAAATCAGAAACTAAATCCCTACAGATCACCTACTCTTAAGCTCACAACTCCCCGCCAACGACGCCAAACTTTGACACGCCAAGGTCGTCGTGCGGTCAAAAATAGTAAAATAAACTTAACACACACTAGTATAGCGGTAGTCAAGGTCGATACACAGGAGTTACGAGGTCAAGGTAGGCAACAGATTACCAACTGTAGTGTCACGCTACAGCCAGAGGATCTAGTTTCCGAATTTTACCAAAAACAATCCCGAAATTACAAATCCAACAAATCCAAAAACTAATTCCAATCTAATTCAACTTCTAAACTAACATGAGTTACTGAAATCAGAAAGTAAATTCCAAATTCAGAAACACAGTAACCATCCAACACAATCAAACATCCAAAATTCATCCAAAAGCATAAAATACCGAAAAGAAAGCAATTAACAATAACCGAATGATTAGCTATTAAAAACTCAGATCCAACTTGTTCCAAAACAGAAAACATAAAATTCAGAAACTAACAACTAATGCCAATCGTTGTCATACCCAATAACACTAGCCAAATCTACCAAAGCTAATAAACTAATTGGAAATTAAAAGAGAAAACATAAAATACCAATTATGGTTGCTAAAAACTGAAACTCGGATTCAAAGAAGCCTTGGGAGTCGTTCCTATGCCAGGTCTTTACTGTATTTTTCGACCTAGAATCCCCTATTTATAGTTGTGAAAAATAAAAGGTCGTGCCGCGCGCAAGTAGAATCCGCGGCACGCGTCCTGGTTTATCCCCGTTTTTTCGGCATTTGAATCTTCTACACCGCCTCATTGCTGACTCAGCGCGTCGTGCCCTTCTCATATCCGCGGCGTGCATGCGAATTCGACTGTTTTGTCTTTATCTTCAAACTTCTTCTATTTTGTATGCTTTTAGTCCCTATTTACATCATTTCTTTCCAAACAAGCACTGACACAAAAAGTGAGAATACCACAACATATATGATATAAATTCACCGAGAATAGGGCTCAACAACGACTAAAATACTTGATATTACTAGGCATTGTCACTCTTCCTAGTCATATAGGAATTCCACATCTCACCTGCACCGCAAGTACTTCACCGATACCGTCAGGTCATTCGTGAACGCGTAATTGTATGTAACCAAAAATAGATAGACTGTCGAATAAATGTCCCTACCTTAAAGTCACAACCACACAATGAACAACCAGTAAAGCCGGTTTAAGAATTCTGAGGCTATTCGATCCTATTACATACAATTCTAAAGCATTCCCTTATCTTCCTAACAGCACAAGCATAGGTCTATAAAGGCACACACAAGCAGCACATAGCAAATAGCACACAGTAGGCAGCAAACTAGGAAAAAGGCATCCCTATGATCTAGGCCACTTCTATAATGCAACTTCTTGATTGGATCCTTAGCCTATTTCAAGCATATATCATATCTTCATCACATAACATCATGGATATTTTGGAAATAAATCACTTACTTGAGCTCCGACCGACTGTACGCATCATATCTCATTCTTTCAAAACCATTTTATCTGTTAAAAATCATAAGTCATGTGTGTACACCATGTTTCAAGCTCCCAAGCAACAATCAAATAAGATCATGCAGGGGAATATTTCACATGTTAATCAATCCAACTACTTAGAAATTTATTTACGAATAGTTTTCTTTTGAAAATTAGTTCAGAAAAATCCTCAAATCCCCAGTTTGAGTTTGAAATTCCAGTCATGTTCATTCGATTCCTAGGAATTACATTCTGTTTATCCAAATCCCTCAAACTAAGTCTCTGATACCAACTTGTAACGTCCCAAATCCAGTAATAAAATTTTTCATTTAAAAACGATTCAAATACATAAAACGGATTACCAAATAAACCATCCAAATTAAAACTTCTTACTCAAACATTAAAATCGTATTTATCAAAAACACTTACAATCATTATCCATCGAAAGACTTAATCATCAAAACCCCAGATGTGATACAGTTGCGCCGTGCTCCAAGCTCAAGCTAACAAATACCTGAAAAATAGTAAGGGTGAAAGAGTAAGCACAAAGTTTAGTGAGTCCCCAAAATACCATATGATCCATCACATAAACATCTTCATCGACTTTCGTCGGCAAACATCGTCATCGATTTCCGTAAACAAACATCGCCATCGACTTCCGTCGACAAACATCGTCATCGACTTTCATCGGCAAACATCGTCATTAGATTTCATCGGCAAACATCCTCATCAGCTCTCGAGTCGGCACTGTCGGCCCAGAGACCGGTAGTCATCGACTTTCGTCGGCAAACACGTAAATCACAAACAATCACATTATTACACGAAGTAATAAAGGCTATATACGCATGTAACATCACCAGTAGTATAGTGAGAAGACTCGCCTGATCCGCTACCGCAAGCTAGATAGCACTCCACACGAGTGCCCTCGAATCCCGACAATACACACTTCCTAACAAGGATAAACTCCACTTAGACATCCTAAATCCCCAAACAGGGTAATGCTCTAAGACCGCTAACTCCTCAAGTTAGCATTGCTAACTATGAACAGTCTAGAAATGTCCATTAGGTTCTTAATCCATTTGTCCAAGGTCTTAATCCTTCCAGGGACCTTCCAAACAGTTCCTAAGTCTATAAAAATCCTAACTTTAACATCCAAACATAGCCATGCCAGTCCAATAACCAGATCCGAGTCCAAAATCGTCCAAAACTTCAACTAAACCACCAAAGAGAGTTTGGCTTACTCTCTAAACCAATCAAATGGTTCTAAATCAGACCTTAATGCATAAAGTTCCAAACTTTATCCTCCAACCATGGACAATCAACAACAAGGACTATTACTATTGGATTAAGTGTCTAAGTCCATAACTATTATTGGTATATACTTGAATCGATAGAAGCAAAGTCCTTTTGGGTTACCCTCGGTAGTCCAATTGGCATCCAGGTTAAATAGAGAGAGAAATAAATAGTTCATTAATTTATTATGTGATGATAAATTAATAATAAACTAGTTGAATTAATTGGGAATTAATTAT
Organism: Cichorium intybus; assembly: GCA_023525715.1. Classification (NCBI taxonomy): domain Eukaryota; kingdom Viridiplantae; phylum Streptophyta; class Magnoliopsida; order Asterales; family Asteraceae; genus Cichorium; species Cichorium intybus. The sequence goes on along the minus strand of CM042013.1, from coordinate 108,440,665 downwards.
AAGTGCAGGGGCTGGAATGTAATTGTTCAAAAGTTGAACATGCCTCCTAAGGCTATAAATAAGCCTCTGCTATCACTTCAAAACTTGCACCATTCCAATATAGTTCTCTGGAAATTATATTCTCTATCAGCAGAATCTATAATCATAAGGTTTTATAGCGAGCTTTTCTTAATAAGATTTTAAGATAGTTAACCACTGCTTGGGCTTCTGGGTATGAACCATTAAGAGGCACGACATTTGTGGTGCTAGCTTCTAAGAGATCAGTATTACAAGGAATAATTGTTATTTACTATAATAACAATAAGGTATGTATTCCAGAAACCCTCTTTAGTAATTTTGATTACACTCAGGGTTTCCTATATATATGTTCTTATTTATATGTTCAATAGAGAAAACATAGATCCTTCAGGTTACATGTAAACTTAAGAGTTTAATTCTTATTTGATTTAATTAGTTGTTAATTATAAGATTTATATTAAATCATTTAAATGCTCAAAATTTAAACCTAGTATTTTAATAAGTTAAAATACATCTTACATATATTATTATATGATTAATATTTACATATAAGATGAAGTCAGTCAAATCGCTAGTATGCCTCATTCACAAAACGGGTCTATAAAGGAAGTATAAGGAAACTGTCTATAAAATGACGGTTGAATGGGTGTCCACTCTCACCCACCGCTTCCTTGATCGGTGGAGTGTCGTTAGCAGAACGGATTTGATAGGACGAACCTAATCTCATTAAAAATATAATGCTATTAGATAAAGTACTAGAACCTTAAGAAAATCTCATCTAGTTACTTTAGGAAAAATGTGAATAGTATGCTAATCCATGAAATTACACATTACACTTTATGAATCGTTGGTGGAGCGTGTGTGGTTAACCGACACACTAATATAGATTCATAAATAGTGGTAGTGGGTATCTCAAAATTATCATTGTTGATGGAGCGCGAGTGGTTAACCGGCACATCAATCAAGATGATAGACGACACTGATGTTACCAAGTAATTTACATGGTTATTCACATCTTGTTTGTGATCCTCGGCATCCCATTCACAAATAGAAGAGCAGAATCTGAGATTAAACATGCCATTGAACAGTTCAATGAATCTCTCAAGAGATCTAGGAATTTCACATAATATGATTCTCTTCCGCGATGGAATTGGCAAATTGTCATTTACCTACCTTTATGTAATTGACAATTAGATTACGGCATCCCTCTTCTAAGTTGTCAATTACATAATTGGATCCTAGCCTTGATATATATCATTGGGTTAAATATTAAGGACTATCCCTGTCTAATTAAAACTACCTTCCTATATATACAATAAGATGTCTACTCCTGATGCTTCTGCTACTCCGTCCACCCACCATTCCAACAACAGCTTCTCTTCCATCCTCTTGTTATGCTCCAAAGTAACATTGAATGGCTCAAACTACAATGAATGGATGAGGAATATCAAAATGGCTCTCAGGTTTGAGGACAGAGAGTATGTCCTTGAAAAGGAGCTTATTGAAGTTGATCTTGAAACAGCTACTCCCGAGGAATATGCCTCGTACAAGAAACACTATGATGATGCAACCAAAGTGGCATGCATCATGGTTGCTACCATAGTCCCGGAAATGCAAAGGTTTTACGGGGACTACTGCCTATATGAGATGAACAAGGACCTTTCGGAAAAGTTCCATAAGTGAGCGTGTGTCGAGAAGTGCGAAGTTGTTCGAGCCCTCATGAGCGGCAAGCCAGGGGATAGAAAGTCCGTCTGTACTCACATGCAAAGGATGCAATGTTATGTGGAGAGGCTGCAGAAGCTAGGAATGCAAGTCGATGAGGAATTAGCCATTTACATGGTGCTTAACTCCTTACTGAGTTCTTATGACCAGTTCACACTGGCGTATCATTTGAACAACACTCAGACCTCTTTAGCTGAGTTGAATAACATGCTGCAGACTGTAGAGGACGGGCTGAAGGGTAAAAGTGTACCTTCACTGAGCACTCCCATCTTGGCAATTGGCCATGGCAAAGGAAACAAAAGGAAGGGCCCTCCCAAGCAGAATTGGAGGGAAAAGGTTCAAGTCGGGTCATCCAGCAATGGCCCGAGATCCAAGTCTTCTGGCATCCCTCATGTCACTAACCCCAAAGATGCTGAATGCTTTTATTGCAAAGAGAAGGGTCACTGGAAAAGAAGTTGCCCAAAGTACTTGCAGGACATCAAGGATGGCAAAGTGAAGCCATCATCAGCAGGTACATACATTATCTCTAAAAATCATCATCTTCCTGTTCTTGGGTCCTTGACACCGGATGTGGTTTTCACATTTGTTCTGATTTGTAGGGCCTTAAGGAAGGTAGGGAGGTGGAGCACGGTAGATTGAACCTGATCATGGGCAATAGGCGATCGTCACCTGTTACCAAGATCAGTGTCTATAGATTAGTGCTTAGTAATGGTGTTAGTTTAGATTTGAGAAATTGTTGCTATTTGCCAGATATGGCAAGAAACATAATTTCATTTCATGTATTGTTCAAACAAGGTTTCCACTATTCTTTTGATAATTTGAATGGTTCAATTTCTGTCTTTAAGAATTGTATATTTACTTTTGAAGCTTTACCTTGTGATGGCGTGTATGAAACAGTGACTTGTGCTAACAATTTAGGAAATAGTTGATATTGCCTAAATTATACATAAATTTCGGGCAATATCGAGTGCTTAAACACGTGTTTTTGGTATAATCTAAAGATAAAAGGTACTTATAACGCTAAAATTACCAAAACTCAGGAAAATAGCTTTGCGAATAAAGAAGGAGCGGAATTCAAGCTTAAAAGTGAACAAATGAAGTATAATGACCTTGCTGGAATAAAAGAGCTGGATATAGAGATTTACGTGCGAAAAAGAAAGGAAAAAAGCCCAACAGAAGCCCGATCGCGACCCTATCTCATTAAGGATCGCGACCCTATATGCTGACAAGATGGTGACACTTTGCTGACCAAGAAATCGCAACTGACTAAGATCGTGACCCTATCTCAGTACATATCGCGACCCGATCTCCTTTGGGATTGCAACGCGATTGTCTTACCAACTACGTTCCACTGATCAGGAGCCATAATCATCATACCTACTACAGTCCACTCATCGGGCCACTGGCCAACACAAAAAGAATGCATTAACAATATCGCGACGCGATCGTGTCTGGAACAGCAACTATAAATTGAGGCCTTCTCCTCTTCTTTAAAAACACAACATAGAGAGCAAAGAAACTATAGTTTAGATATATTTTCGTGTATTTATCATTTTAAATATTGTTGAGTGTGATTTTCATAACAAGAAGGAGCTAAGATCTTCACTGTAGCAAGGATTCGTCGACTGTAACCAGTTGGTATCTTTTATCATGTCTTCTTCATATTGTTGTTGTACATTTGATACCATGCTAGGCTAAATCCCTGTAACTTTTGCCTAGGAGATGTTGATTCAATAATATAAACATGTGTTGATATAGTTCTTGATTCGAGTTTAATATTGGTTAGGATATATAACTTGCATACTATACATATTAAATGAGATTAGGGTTTGTATTCTTGATAGCCATCTTCATGTGATTAAAGTTTATTGACCATTTAAACTTATTGATTATATGAACCGTTATGATGTGTAATTGACAACTATATATCGTTGGACTAGTTATTGGCCATTTAACTAGGAAGGTTGTCTAAGTTATGAACTCGATTAGTGAAATAAAACTTATATCACATTTAATTACAACTCATGACCATTGATTGTATGAACATATTGCTATGACCATTAGGATATGGACTATGTTTGCATGCTAGGTTGTATAAATATTTCATGATTATAAGTTGTTTAGTTACATGACCATTGTGCTATAATAACTTAAAAGTCATTAGAATTGGCGAATTGACCATAGGATCCTACACTTAATGCAACCTATTTAAACTCATTGCACATAATCAAAAACTAGTCAACCTAAGTTTATATGAATCAACAAATCCTAGGTGAAAGTTTCCTTTGTTATTATTTGATCATACCATATCATTATTGTTGTGTTGTTACAACCATTACATCTTATTAGTTCATCTCTTTTATAAACATTCAAAAACTTGGTTTTACGAGTTTTCACTAAAACTCGCCTTTAAACTATTTGATTAAAAATTGAAAACTTTAAGTTAGTTAACAACTCCCTGTAGAAATTCGATACCTTTACTTACCCAAACTATACTATTAAATGATCGAGTGATGCTTGCTCGTAAGTCTAATAGTCAAATAATAAGGTAAATAATTGGCTTAAGACTTAAATGACATGACAACTACAAGTGAGTTGTTTTGACGACAACAATAGTGTATTACATATTGATTCTTCTAGTGGTGTAGAAAAGGCGTGCTTGTGGCACTATCGTCTTGGGCACATCAACAAGAAGCGCATCGCCCAACTCCAAAAGGATGGAGTTTTGGAATCATTCGATCTAAAGTCGGATGATGTATGCGAATCTTGTTTGTTGGGCAAGATGATAAAGTCAACTTTCAAAGGGTCTTTTGAAAAAGGTGAAGGTCTATTGGATATCATACACACAGATGTGTGTGGACCCTTCAGATCAACCACAAAGGATGGCACTCGGTTCTATGTGACCTTTACTGATGATTATAGTAGATATGGGTATATCTACTTAATCAAGCATAAGTCAGATACCTTTGAAAAGTTCAAAGAGTTTAAAAATGAAGTTGAGAATCAATTGGGTAGGAAGATAAAGATGCTTAGATCTGACAGAGGCGGTGAGTATCTTAGTATCGAGTTCCTTGCCTATCATAAGGAATGTGGAATAGTTTCACAATTATCACGTCCCAGGACACCACAGTTGAACTGTGTTGCTGAGAGGCGTAACCGAACCCTGTTAGACATAGTTCGTTCCATGATGAATCGAGCTTCTCTTTCCATCCACTTCTGGGGGTATGCCTTAGAGACTGCCGCCCACATCCTCAATCTTGTCCCAACTAAAAGGGTTGCCAAAACACCTCATGAGATGTGGACGGGGAAAGTTCCCTCGTTAGCACATATCAAAGTCTGGGGTTGTGATGCTTTCGTGAGATGAGAGACTCAAGACAAACTCGTAGAAAGAAGTGAGAGGTGTATATTCATCGGATACCCGAAACAGTATTTTGGATACTTGTTCTACAGACCAAGTGAGGACGTAGTCTTTGTAGCTAGACGAGGAGTCTTTCGAGAAAGAGAGAGAGATAGAGCATATCCAAAGAGGACAGTAGGAGTACCATTGACCTTGATGAGATTCAAGAGTCATCCGATGATACAACCTTAGGAGAAACTAGCAACCAATAAGAGGAAGAGGTTCCTGTTGGTCCGACAGACATTTCATTACCTCTTAGGCGCTCCGGTAGATTTATCATGCCACCCTATTTTTATGGCTTCCATATAACTACGAACGGTGACACGTTTGTCAGTGATAGGACACTGACAAATTTGGATGAGCCAGCTAACTACCAGGAAGTAGTGGCGGTCCCTGAGTCTGCCAAGTGGAAAGAGGCGATGAACAGCGAGATCAAGTCCATGTATGACAATCAAGTTTGGAACTTGGTTAACAATGTACCAGGTCTTAAGACAGTTGGGTGCAAGTGGATCTTCAAGAAGAAGACAAACAAGGATGGAAAGGTACACACCTTTAAGGCTCGATTGGTTACGAAGGGCTTTACTCAAACCCCGGGGGTTGACTATGATGAGACCTCACCAGTGGCCAAGGTAAAGTCTATCAGGATAATGCTTGCCATAGCTGCATTTCATGACTATGAAATTTGGCAGATGGATGTCAAAACTGCTTTTCTTAACTGGAAGTTGACTGAGGATGTTCACATGAATCAGCCAGAGGTTTTTGAAGACACAAAGCATCCTAATAAGGTGTGTAAGCTTGAGAAATCAATCTACGGATTGAAACAAGCTTCTCGCAACTGGAATGTTTCCATGAGAAAGTCAAAGAGTTTGGTTTCTCTAGGAGTGAAGATGAGTCCTGTGTATATGTCAAGGCTAGTGGGAGTATAGTCACTTTTATGGTGCTGTATATCGATGACATACTGCTCATGGGAAACGATATTCCAAGTTTCCAACCTTGCAAGATGTCAAGTCTTGGCTTGGGAAGTGTTTCACCATGAAAAACCTAGGAGAATATGCCTATATTCTCGGGATAAGAATACTGAGAGATAGAAAGAAGACTAATAGGACTTAGTCAAAGTACATACTTGGAAAAGGTACTAAAGAGGTTTAGTATGGAAAATTCCATGAAGGAAGAGCTGCCTATCCAGAGTAATGCAAAGTTGAGTAAGACTCATAGCCCGAGAATCGATGTGGAAATAGCTGAGACGAGTCGGGTACCTTACGCTTCGGCGGTAGGGTCGATCATGTACCCTATGACATGTACTCGTCCCGACATGTCCTTTGCTTTAACCATGGTCAGTCGTTACCAGGGGAACCCTGGTAGAGCGCATTGGATAGCTGTTAAGAATATACTCAAGTATCTGTGGAGGACTAAGAACATGGTGTTGGTACTTGGTGGCAGTGACATTGAGAGTTTACGGGTATGCAGATGCCAACTTCCAAACAGATAGAGATAAATATCGATCTCAGTCAGGCTGGGTGTTCTTGTTAAACGGTGGAGCAGTTACTTGGAAAAGTTCCAAACAGGAAACAGTGGTTGATTCAACTTGTGAATCAGAGTACGTAGCGGCAAGTGAAGCATCAAAGGAAGCGGCTTGGCTGAAGAACTTCATTGGTGACCTTGGTGTAGTCCCAAGTATTCAGGAGCAAATTAAACTATCCTGCGATAATGAAGGAGCAGTTGCCTTAACCAAGGAACCGCGAGATCATGGAAATTCCAGACATATCAACAGAAAGTACCATTACATCAGACATTGAGTAGAATAAGGTCATCTCCTGGTAAAAAGGGTATCATCTGAACACAATCCTATAGATCCTTTGACAAAGGCTCTTAACAAGGTAAAACACTATCAGCATGCTAGGAGCATTGGGCTGAAGGATGATGTTAGTTTTAGCAATTATATAAATACTTCGAAACTTATAAGAAAAAAATGCAATTGAATTTGGTGATTAAATAATGGAGAATTATTTATGAGTATTGTTTACTGCCAATTGTCAATAATAGTACATTGTTGTGTTTCTATTTTTGCATGTTTTACTTCCCTAATAATATGATTATTCAAAAGATCCACAGTCGTTCATACTTTTGGAAGTAAGTAGTGAACCAATACTGTGATGAACTGATTGTAGATTGTCTAAGGAGTTAGACATGGCAATAGAATTGTTTCAATGTTCATGAGTACTTAGAAACGGAGATTTGAGTATTGGACAAACCCACGCTCAGAGAATTACTTTATGGAATTTATCACGAGTAATTCTGAGACGATAATATCTTATGATCTTAAAACGGAGACATATGAGTTGAAATTTACAAGTCGGTTATACATTGACAATGCGTAAATGCATCGGTAACTCGATGTCATAAACGTATTGTTGTGCACGATTTGATGAGTAAAAGACACAAGCATATGAGTCAAAGTTTATTCGTTCCCTTTTCCCTAGTAGGAAAAGCGATATCTTTGGGCCCCTTGGTGATTTGGTGTTGACTTATAGCGCTCGGCCAGCCAGGACTAAATTGATGTGTTCGATTTGAAGTCCTATATCATCACAAATCATAAATCGGGAAACAAAGTATTGGACATTGACATTAATACCAAATCCATGTCTCAAGTCAGCATGATATCTTGAAGAACGGGAGATCTTATGGTCACTTTTCTTAGGACGCGCAACTGACTATGTCAGAGTTCGGCAGCAGCTTTTGGAAGCTATAGTTTGCTGGTCGATTTAAAAGTTATATGACATTATAGTTATTAGACTTATCCAAGTAGGAGACTATTGGATTAAGTGTCTAAGTCCATAAATATTATTGGTATATACTTGAATTGATATAAGCAAAGTCATTTTGGGTTGCCCTAGGTAGTCCAACTGGCATCAAGGTTAAATAGAGAGAGAGAAATAAATAGTTCATTAATTTATTATGTGATGATAAAATAATAATAAACTAGTTTGGAATTAATCAGACTTAATTGGAATTAATTTTGAATTAATTATAAGTGCAGGGCTTGGAATCTAATTGTACAAAAGTTGAACATGCCTCCTAAGGCTATAAATAAGCCTCTCATATCACTTCAAAACTTGCACCATTCCAAGATAGTTCTCTGGAATTTCTCTTCTCTCTCAGCAGAAGCTATAATCCTTCTCTAAGGTTTTATAGCGAGCTTTTCTTAATAAGACTTTAAGATAGTTAACCTATGCTTGGGCTTCTGGGTGTGAACCATTAAGAGGCACGACATTTGTGGTACTAGCTTCTGAGAGATCAGTATTACAAGGAATAATTGGTATTTACTATAATAACAATAAGGTACGTATTCGAGAAACCCTCTTTAGTAATTTTGATTATACTCAGGGTTTCCTATATAGATGTTCTTATTTATATGTTCAATAGAGAAAATGTAGATCCTTCAGGTTGCATGATAACTTAAGAGTTTAAGTTTCTTTGTTTGCCCAATAAACCAACAATTACATCATTTCAATCCACAAAATCCCACTAGAAACATCATAAGAACCTTAATAAATCATAAAGGTGGAAACTTTACTCACAATGGTCCAGATAAATGCAGATCTTTGAAGCTTCACCCAAGAGAAACAACTTTTAGCAATACTACCTTCCTTCAAGCATCATCAAGGCTTCAAAAATCCATCCAAAGAGGCTAAAAACACCAAAAATTCATCGAAGATGTCTAGAGAGGGAAAAATGACGTTTTGGGGCTGGAGACATGAAAATGCGGCTGTCCTAAGGTTATAACTCCTTTAAATACGGCTCAAGCATTAAAATATATGGTTTGGGCCCAAACAGCGCCATTAGCGCCGCTAATACCCAAATTAGCGTCACTAATAAAGATCGTGCGAACCTACTAAACAGCCTGGCAAAATAGCATCGCGAAAAAGTCATCAGGTCACTAACGTCACCATTAGCGGCGCTAATGGCAGACTTCCCAATTTCTCCAATCTTGTTTCTCTTATTTCGCGAAATATGACTCTTTGACACCCGAAACTTAGACTTCTTGGGATGTAACATCCGTGTTTTGAGTCTAGGAGTTTTGGGCTTAAACCGACAAAATAAAACTTATTTTGTAAATAAAAAACAAATGAATAAATAAATTTAAGATTTTGTTATATTTTTATATTGTGGATAAATGAGCCAAATATAGCTTTAAATCAATTTGTAACCAAATGTGAGAAATTTTGTCATAAGGACTAAAAGTGTCAATTTGGCCAAACTTACCCTAAGTAGATTTGACTAGTCATGGATTTGGAAAATTAGAAGATATTATGAAGGAATTGATGTGGAGTTTAAGTTATGTCAAATAATTCCTCGAATTAATATTAAGGTCCTAAATTGTAAAGAAATTAGTGAAAGGGGTCGTTTTTGTTAATTTGGGAATGTATAGGTCAGTGTTGACCTAGACAATGACTCGAGTGAAACAAATAATTGTGTTTGCGGAATAAGTGTGGATTTAGAGACTTCTGGTTAGAAGATTTGACTTTATGGGTGTTGGGTGAAGAAAGACCAAACTCGAGGGACTGTTGTTGATAAAACGATTTTGAGAAATCTTGTAAACCCGTTTTTGGTATGGGTTCCATGTCAAGTCCGAAATTGGTAATTTGGGGGAGGAAATCCTAGGACCCCAAATGTTAATTTATGATTCTAGTTCATGTTTTGATCAACATCTAATCCATGATGCTTTAGATCCAGTTACTTGATTGATTTGGTGTTATGAACCATAGAATTTGGGGATTTGATGAATATTTGAGTAATCTAGAAATTGGTGGATGAATCTGGTGGTTTTAGATGAGGGGATTCATTTCTAATGATTCCCTAAGGATTCCAACCCTTGATGTGTAATGTTAAACCTTGAATCACTAGAAAATGGGAGTCGGGTGTTGAAATGGGTTTTATTCATGTATATGATGAAAGGATCTCTTGTTTAATGGATGAATGGGTTTATTGTATCAATTTGGAAGTATAAGTGGAGCACGGATCATTTCCTAATTATTCCATGGAATGGAAGAAGGAATATCCACTTGTAATCATCAAATGATGGATTGGTATTGGGTATTCCATGGGTTTTACCTTTTGAACCAACGATTGGAATTGGGGATTCCATGAGGCTATCTCCTTTGGAGTTTATGTGGGAATGACTCCCTTAAGGGATGACCTTGATTAAGAACTTATTTGGGGACTTGATGATGTTAAGTGTAATGATTGACTTGGAACATAGTTCATTAACCACTTGTTAAGATATAAGAACTTGAATTGTGATTTCCATTTGTTCGAGTCATGAACACTTGGATTGTGAGTTGAATACTTGGAAATGAGTTCTTAGATGTGTATTTTCATGTGTAATTAGTCTTGTCTTGATTAGGAACTTGAATTGGGTCAAAAGGGAGTGAAAATGACCAAAATCGAAGCTACAGTGTGCCGTACACGACCCGTGTTACAGAACACGACCCGTGTAAAAGGTCTGTGCAATCTGCTAGCCCTGACATGGCACGAGTCAGGAAGCACAACCCATGTAAGAGGGTTGTTCGTATTTTCATCATTTTGGAGTTTTTAGCTTTATGGATTGGGTCTTGGGTCCTTGTTTTAATGCCAAACTTTGGGGATGTTTTAACTAAGATTTTCCTTATAGTAGAGAGTCAAGGACTTCATTTTGGGATGGTGGATGATGGTTCATTCTTAGATCAAAAGAAATATTATAGTACGACTTTTAGAGGAAACGAGTATGACACCTTCCATTCTTGTCTTGTAGGAAGGAGGTATATTGTAATGACTTGGAGGTGAGACTAAGGACATGAGTTATCCCTCAACTAGGAGGATTTTGATGGAAGAGTTGATGTTTAAAAGCACCTTCATTGCATCAAACCTTGTGTGGAGTTAGCGTTGACTCGTCAGTTGACCTTGGGGTGAGTTTACCAAGAGTACACATCCCTATTACTATCTTTTGTGTGTGTTACCAACTATTTTCATGCATTCATAATATGTGCAAAGTGTTATGTGATTATTATTTGTGCATTGCATGAAATGAGTTTCAAAGATATTTTCAAATGAGAAACTAAGATGTTTGATTTTTAAAGTGTTTTAAGCATCCTATTTGTGCATATCATATAGGATGGGATTGACTGAGTGAACCTTGTGACAAAGATGAGATGATTGTCCCGGATTTAGGGAAATCATGGGCCTAATGCCCAAAATGAGATGTTTCTCCCGGGTGGCGGGAAAATTGTTCCCGACAATAGGAAGCCGCATGAGGGAGTTGCTAACCCTCATGGGGCTAGTATGGTGGCCACTAGTCCTAGTTTGGCCTATACGGGGACTGAGTGGCATGCTTTGTGCGTGTCATTTGTGAACTTAGGTAGGTGTCATCGTGATCAGTTGGACTTTTATGATATGGACGTGGGTTGTGATACTTGTATCATGCATTACATTGCATTTCATAACTATCAATTTTAAGTAAATCCTTATGATGTTTCAAACAACTTTTAAAGTGTGTGTCAAAACTATTTTTGAAGGTTTGTCCCGAGTGTGGTGGTTACATTGCCCACTCTGAATGGGTTAACCTCGGGTAAGCTCACTAGGCATTTCAACCGCCTAAATTATTTTGATGTGTACTCAAGTTAAGGAATTATGATGACTCTAGAGGATCTGGATATTTCTAGAAGGCCATGAATTGTATGGTTTCATTTGAGCTGTATAATGGTATTTGAATTGTAACAACCTCGCTTTTTTAAAAACCAAGATGTTTTATCTAAGTGGGACCAAATGATTTTCCGCAACTTAAACCCCGAATTATTTCTCAATAAATCCCATGTGTTTTAAAACGATTTTGAACCAAAAATGACTTATTTTGAAGATGTTGAAATTAAAGTTTTCACTTAAGGATGATTTTGAATAATGATGATAAACCATGGGTTAAAATGATGTTTTTATGAAAAGCCTTAAGCGAGGGTGTTTCACTGGATTAGGGTCTTACAATTACGAGGATGATTTGTACAATGAGTCATTCGAGGATAATGAGTTGTGGATCGAGGATCCGACTCGGTTCAAAAATTTTGACGAGTCGTCTTTTATGAGTGACCAAGATCTTGACAATTCGCATAATGCAAAGTTGGATCAGGTCTTCGATCTGTTATGCGAAACCCTCCAAAGAGAGAAGAATCATGCCAGTGCCCTTTTGGCAATTACAAATCAATTTTATCAGCCGGAAGAGTAGCCACACTTGCCAGATACTGAGGCGAGTGCTTTTTGTAAAATTGATGATATGTATGAACTTGCATCAGCTGAACATGTGATGGAAGGTCATACATTTTGGGAAATTATTAAGAACACTGAGATGGTCGAGACGCTTGTTGAGGAAGCGACGTAGAAGACAATACCACCCCCTACCCAACAACTTTTGAAAATTTTGATAATCAAGACCTGGTGATGAGTGTATCACACTCATCACCAGACACTGCCAGTTGCACACTTTTTTGTGCCAATCCACCTGTTGGACGATGACCAAGAAGATGATGGCGACGATCTGGTTTTTGACAACGAGAAGCATAGTTTTATCGCCACTCACGATCCATTGATTAGCGAAAGATTAGGAGTCATTAACACTATCGATGAGGACATTTAGGAGCATACCAAGATTATGTCCTCCGATCCCATCAGATTGGAATATTTTTGGTTGTATTGCAGGCCAAAACCGCAAACTGCAGACAACCCTCAACATGCGAGAAAAAGACGCTTTGCAAAACAATCATTGCGGGCGGCACCGGATGCATTCCCTGTCAAACTGGTGGTCTTGAAGAGACACTGAAGGAAAGATCGAGCTTGGAGGTTTAAAACAACCTCCAAAGCATTCAGGTGAAATAATCATAAGACAACGGTGGGGCGGCAGCAGAAGGACCGGTAGGCCATTTGACTAGGGAAGCTGGAGGAGTACTAGATCAATTAAAGGACGGTGGCTACTGAAATTCAGCAAAGACAAAAGGTGTACGACCAATCGTAGCCATTAAAGGACAGTCCAGCTAAAAGACTGAGCAAATAAACGCTTTCGGGAGGCAACCCGATTTTTTGATAAGTATTATTTTTGTTTTTATTTTCATTTTTATTTCTTATTTGGTCAAAATATCACTGAGGTTAATCATTGTTGAGTACGATACGGTATGTCCTAAGTGTAGGGTGAGGCTGAGGGATTAGAAAGGAAAAACAACGAAAATTCAGAGTGCACGCCGCCAACATCATCAAATCGCGACGCGGACCGAAAAGAGACCCGATGCGCAGGGGCCTTTTTGCGCATACTCGCGAAGCGGTCTTATGAGAATCGTGTTGCGACCTTTTCATATGATGCCGCGGCATTCCGACTTTGATCGATGGATACTGGACTCGTCACACCTTCGCGCCGCTGCCATCAGTTGTTGGCGTCGTGGAGACGGGGAATCAGCAAGAACAACAACTCTCAATGTATTGTCTAACTTTGCGTATTTTTCAACTTTTATTTTTAATATGTTTGTTTGTGTGAGTAGTACTTAGCCAAACTATGATTCTTGTACCTAAACGTTTGGAGTTTGCATAACGCAAGTGTGGGGTCACCGTATCTCTGCACTTGTTTTATGTCGGCGTGTTTACTGTTGTGCCCGACTCCTAGAGTATTATCGAGCAATGGGATACAATCAACGCTGTTACAATTCTTCCCGACAGTCAAGCATTCGTTGTATTGAGGGTAACTCTTTTTCCCCTCTATTTTGAATTTTTTTTTTGTACAATGGGGACGTTGTACAATTTAAAGTGTGGGGTGGGACGGTCAAAAAAGTAGTTTGGAAATTTTTGTAGAAAAAGTCATATTCTTCAAAATGTTAGCAATTTTCAATTTTTTTAAGGAATTGTAACTTGGAAAAAGATAATTTTGAATTTCTATAGCATTGTGGTATTTTTCGAGAAATATTATTTAGTTGTTAGCATGCTAGTTTATTTAAAATAAGTTGAGTGTTTAAGAAGTTAGAAAAATATGGATTTTGAATATCTTAGGATTGAGATTCAGGAAGGAATTCTCAATCGGTGGCCTTTGTTGTTTGAGCCGGTATAATCGAAAAGGGTAGCCCGTAGGGCATTTATGCACCTCACTACCTAAGATCAACAGGTCTGAGATAGTATTTTCTAAAGCTCGCTACACGAACAACATCGAAAGTTATGGAAATTTCCCTAGCGGCCTTTAGAATCTAAATGAGTAAGTTTGCACAGTCGTTAATAGATAATTTGCAATAAAGAGTTCTCTAGAAAGTCATGATTCCCAAAGGGGTATTCCGGTCATTTTTCTAAAAATCATTTTCATCTAACTTTTGAAAGACAATAAACTTTGAAACTAAAGATGTTCAAAATGTTTGGTTCTTAGTTAGAATTTGTTAAAAACTCTAATTGCTTGGGGACAAGCAAGGCACAAGTGTTGGATTTTTTATAACGCCTAGTAATGTTAGACATTAAAGTCATTATTGAGCCGTGTTTTTAGTTAGTTCATATTTCTTAATTGACTAATATCACTTATTTTTGTGCCAAAGTGCTCGGATATGTTTTTAATGTAAATGCAGAGGTTTTTATGAAAATTGGAAGAAGTTGAGGAGCAAAACGGACGAAGAGGCGAAATCAGGCAAGGTTAGCGATGCTAATCCTTGTGATTAGCGCCGCTAATTGTCAAAACGCGTATTTCTCAGTTTGAAATTCAAATCACGCAAATCGAGGATCGGATAAGAAGTTAGCGACGCTAATCCTTTTGATTGGCGACACTAATGTCTGAAAAAGATAAAATCTTCGTTTTTCAAATTTCAAAATGTGAGATTTCGGGATTCCGGATGGGCCAGCGCCGCGGGAAAGAGCTGTGAGCGCATTGACCACGAAATTATCCACCATTATAAATAGAGGGCTCCCGTCCGACTTTTGACGCATCTCGGGGTATCACGATGGGATCCGAAAGCATATTTTTGTCAGGTTTTCAGTTGCATTCGGTAGATTTGGTTAGATACTTGTTTTTCTATTATTTTTATCAACTCGGTATCGAGGTATTCCACAATTGGGATTTCCGTCGATTACTCGATGTTTTGTTGGATTAGTTGGATAGTTTTAGTTTGAATGATCGTTCGAATATTGGTTTTGATTTTTGATTTTATGAAAGAAGTAATTTGGTTATTATTGTTTTCTCGATCTGCAATCAGATCTTAGTTGTTTATTTGGTTTAATTGATTTTTGGTTGTTCCCACGTGTTCTTGATCCAACGTCTATAGAGTGCCACTATGGCGTAGTTTATCGACACAAAGTGCCAACCACGGACTCCACGGTTCGACCATTACTTGCCGCTAGGTAGTGATATTTAAGGTTATATTTTACATTTTTGACCGTATCAACGACTGCAACGTGTCGTTAACTTTATTATATTTTGAAATCACTTTAAAACTTGGTTGTATGTTTTAAAAAGAAAAATTTTTTGGTTTAATTTTTGGGACATTACAAAGAACAAGAAAATTTTCAACATAGAGAATTAAGTGGTTTACTCGATCGCGAGATCCACTGTGGAACTAGAGAGATTTTATTATAAAAATGCTATACAAACTTTACAATTATAATCTGCACTCTAATAATCGCACACACACTTTCACTCTTGGTTATGGGGGAATATATATAGCCGGGTACAGAGTCTGAGATTGATGATGGTAAATATTCTAGAATTTGACTTTTTGTATTAGGCTAGCTGATGGGACAAGTCAAGGAACATGCTGTGGCAGACCTAGGGGTGAGCAAAAATACCGGTGGTACCAAACCAAATTGGTACCATACCCTATACTTCGGTTCGGTACTCGGTACTTAATTTTGGGATATTTTGGTACCGGTTCCGGGCCACGGCAGCTGTCCTTGGAACTTGTGTGAAGGGTACACTTCGCTTCGGAAGTAGCTCCTCCCTTTTACCTACATCTCGAATCTGTACATCTGATCCTATAGAAGGATCTACTATAAAGGATTGGACCGGAGCGAAGGCTGTTCCTCGGTCCGGATGACGCCTTCCTGTGAACGACCTTAAAGTAAAGTAAGACAATGGTAAATACACTAGACTCGTGATACCTACTTTACAACTAATCAATCTTCGCTTCACATCTCATGACTAACCGAAGTGGATCTCACATCCTCTGACGAACAAACTGATCTAAACGAAACAGGACCATCAACTGCACTGGCATTCCTCACCTCGGTTTGGTTGCTTCGAACAACTAAACTTCTTAGGTCGTAGTGACTCCTCAGTTCGGGTTAGGCTCCACATACTCAACAACTACACACCAACAATACACATAGATGTTCTTAGGAGAGAATTTGATAGAAAACGTGAAGAAATGATTGATTTTGAGCCATAATCTCGTCTATAAAGTGGGTAGTGGTAGTGGAGAACAAGTGGCACTCAAAAATGAAGCTTGGTGTCCAAAATAAAGGTGACTTGGCCATCCCATATGCCTTCACGTGCCACAAACACGTCCGATGGGCAGCTCTACGTGGCCCGCGCATGGTCTAGTATAAAGGTCACGCGGCCACGTGTCTTAACAGAAGGTACCCATTTCTCATGCCTATTTACATAACCCGTGTTGACTCTTTCTTGGTTCTCACGCGACCTGTGCGGGGTCGTTTCCTAGACTTAGAATTTTTTTAACTTTTCTCAATTCCATTTGATGTTTACTTCCATTTTCCCTAAGCCATAACTTCTTCATATATTAACCATTTTCTACAATTAATATATGCATATAAAGATAGGAAAAAGATCTACAACTTAATCCTATTGAAGTTCCCTTCAATTTTGAATGAACTTCTCGATAACCAAGTCCAAACTCGACTCCTTGAGTTTTAACAATTTTTGTCCAACTTCAATCCATCATAACTCCTTCATCCCTAGTCCAAATGCTTCCATTCCTTTTCCTGTGTTTTAATATTTTCAAGAACTCCATTTTGCATAATGTGAGTATTTTTTCAACTCTTGCTCTAAACTGAGTTATTCAATAACAAAGTAAGACTAAAATCACAATTTCTTTTTATTAGCAACCATTTTAAAATTTTCATATTTATTCTTATTTATTCATCCACAACACAAGTAATTATTATTAAGAACTTAATAAAATTAATTAATCCACACATTTCAACATTAACACATATTTGAACAATTTACAACTTTCCATTAAGTACTTAATAAAAGACTTAATAATAACATTTCATTTCAACTTTCCTACATAGATTTAAAATATCATCCTAAAAGTATGATTCTCACACCGTTAAGTCTGAAAGAAGAAGCATATGTGTAATTATAATTTATCTTACCTTTAGGACAAAGCCTATTTATTGATGTTCATTAATATAATAAACATATTTAGAGGAAAGACTTGTCGACAAATGCTTGTTGGCTTTGTCCGACTAAGAAAGGCATGGGACTCTTTGGGCATTGCTTGGGTCGAGTGAAGTAAAGACCGACTACCTATAATATAAAGATCCCTCACTGCACACTTTAGATATAACAAAAACCTTTAGTTTGGGAGTATATAGTTTGCTACATATCTGTGAAAAATTTCCTCAATAATTACCCAAAATTTTACGTCTCTCAAATTCTATATGTTGTCGGCGCAGGCGGTTGCCAATGCCACCTCATCGGATAGAGTCCGCGGCTTACGAGTCGAGGACTATGCATATACTTTTTAAATTAAGGGAGAATTAAAAGTATAGAGAATATAGAGTAGGAAGAATGTGTGATTCTAGAAGTGGTTGAGGGAGGTATTTATAGGGGTTGGTGTGAAATAATTTTGGTAAATAATTTTTTTTAGAAAAAAACCTCAATGGCCCTAGTTTCACCAACCCGCAACCTACCCAACTTTCACCAACCAGTGGCTTTAGGGATCGTGAACCCGCCGGTTCTGGCGATACCATCGGCGAGCCCATGTAAACCCGAAGCCCACTCTATCCAGCCTTAATGGCATGGTGTACTAGAGCACCAAGACAAAGAGAAAGCAGCTAGATGCCTGACTCCTGCTTTTTCATTGTCCGGTCTGAACCACAACCGAGTGTGGTGTAGCGAGCTACCCCAAGCATGTAGGTGGCCACATCACTACTCCGAGCTTGGTACACCACATAATCTTACTCGTTTTAATAATTATACTAATAAAAAATAAAGTATTATCTTTTGATAATTAACTAATTAAGTTTTTGTGTACATTAAATTGGCTGATATTTTTTTAGAAGACAAAAATAACCAAAATTTCTAATTATTTTCTAAAAAATAACCAAAAAGTTAAGAAATGACTAATATAGCTAACTTAATAGCAGATGGGCCTTTACGCTATGATTTCTTATTTTGGGCTGCATTATGTTCTTAATGGATTGTGATTTCCTTAAAGCCCATCATTGATAATTTTTGTTTAAGAAATAATAGTAGTATAATGGTAAGCTATAACTACCCTTGGTGTAAAGGTTTTTTCCTTCAAAAATCATTTATAATTAAGGGGTCATTTTGGACTCTTCAAAAAATGAAAGGATTTTTCCACGTAATTATAAAGTGAGTTTCAGATGAGAATAAAATAAGGCTCTGAGTTCATGTTCGCCTCCTCTCACCTTGAACCCGCCTCCTTCTTCTCCTCCGTTCACGTCTGACCGGCGACATCCGCCTCCGATGTTGTTCTCCTTTCTGCGCCTGTTATCACCGGCAGCAACCTCTCTCACCGCGTCGCTCTCCTTCTCGTTATTGCTGCATTTAGTTTTTTGTATGTTTTTCCCTAAAGAACTCTTTCTTTGAAATCAGCAGCAGGTGGTTTCTACGTTGCTGTTGTTCATCCGCTGATTCCGTTTTTTGCCCTAAAGAAGGCGTTTTCTGATGTTAATTTATTGAAACTTTTATGCTTCTTTTATATAATCAGAATTTGCTGTTCATATGCAATGTTCTTTATTTTTTTTCTGCTGAAGTTACAATCTGATATGTGAAATCAGATTGCATTACAATCTGATATTTTTCTGAAATTAGAATGTGAGATGTCATGTTCTTTTCCTGAAATCAGAACCTGAAATTGGAATATGAGATTACAAGATAATGTAAAGAAGTTGTTAATTTGCTGATTTGCTGATAGATTATCTGATGTAAAGAACTTGTTTTTTGATTTGATGCTTTGTTGAAATGTTTTCTTATCTGGTTTTCTGCTTTGAATTAGAAGGGTAAAATGGTCATTTTTATCATTCACCACCACAATTAAGATGTTCCAATCAAACAGCAAGTTAAAAATTCAGCTCTTAACAATTCAGACCCTCTTAAACAATTCAGACCTCTTAAAAATCCAGATCTTAAAAATTAAGAGGTTGTCAAACACAGCCTTAGTTAGCTCATTGTTTTTAGTTGCTTAAAGTTCGTACCAAATTAATCCTGGTAAAATATAATTACATTTTGACAATGGATTAAAAGTTCAATTTGCAGTGTTCTTGATGATATACTCTTTATAAGTTTTTGAACTGAAGGTGGTGAATGCACAAAGCATGCTGAAAACTCAAATGTCATTTCCAATTTCATTAGCTAAACAAAAGCATGTCAAAATAATAAAACATATCTTAGTTTCCTTCTCATATTTCTATATTAAATTCATTTTGTGTGTGTTTGTTTTTTGTGTATTTAGATAGGTATCATTGGAATCCAAATGTTCTATTTAATTCAATCCCTTTACATTAGACAAAAGGTAAGCATAAATTCTTACCATTGAACCCTTTTCCTGTTTTCATTTTTCTTGAATTGTTACTTTTTTCTGTTCAATTTGTGAAATACAAAAAGCAACATACTTTCGGTCTATGAGACTAGGAGATTGGATTTGATATCCAAATATCAATGGTCGGCCTTTGAGGCTAGGAGGTTGGATTTTGTATCCAAATGAAGAGCAGTGGCAATTTTAACTTGTATAGAGATTTGTACTTGAATGTCTTTCTTATACATGTTATTTGTTCATATGATTACTCACTCGGCTTTATAGCTCACGTTGGTTGTTTAAATGTCCCTGTAGGTGAGCATAACCCTGCTAAGGGTAAGGATAAAGTCTGTGACTAAGGACAATGTGCCTGTTGATGATGTCAATAGCAGCCCGGCTTAGAGGATGTATATTTTTATTATATACTCCTAGATACACTTGTACCGGTTTACAATAATGTACACCCTTTTCTATAAGATTATGTGTACTAAAACCTATGTTAAAAATGAAAATTTTTCTGGGGTGTTTTTGTTTTAAAAGTCGGGTGTTACAAGTTGGTATCAGAGTCGTGGTTTAAGTGAACTAGGTGTCTGTAGGATAGATTCCTGGACTTAAACCTTGAGAGATAGTATATATGTGGTAAAGTTAGGTGTATATAAGTTGTTATTATATATATAACCTAATTGTTTGTTGAATTTTGAAGTGTGAGAATTACGAGAAGTAATCCTATACGGGGTAATTCAGGACGTGGAACCTCAAAAGGTGCACTAGCCCGTTCTTAAGGCTCCGTTAGAAGAGGGGTAAGGGGACAAGCGGAGGAAAATCCATAGAATATACGAGCTATAGTTGCTGATGTGGTTAGAGAATTGTTGCCTACATTGATTAATACCCCGGGTGAAGAGGCTGCAAAACGAGTTTATGATGAGCAGCCCAAAAATGAAAGTCAAGAGGAAAAGAAGGTAAATGAAATAAAAAGAAAGGCGGAAGAACATTGGTGGGCACCTCAGAAGAAGTTACAACCATCTGGGTCTAACTTTAAGGGTAAAGACCAAAAAGAAGAAGCCAAGTGGTGTGACAAGTGTAGGAAAAAGCACTTAGGAAGTTGTCGAGTTGAGATTCTCCCATCGGGTTGTTGGAATTGTGGAAAACAGGGACACATTGCTCGAGACTGTTGGGCAGAACGAAGGTGTTTTCAGTGCGGGACTACAGATCACTTTCGTTTGAAATATCCACAGGCTGAATATAGAGCATTTGGTGATAAACTCAGAGAGAAGTAGGGAGGAAAGAAGGAAGAAGTGAAGGGTCGAGGAGGACCAGTGACACCACGAGTATTCCAAATGACTGTGGAAGAAGCTCGTGAGAAGACTGATGTGGTCTCAGGTATATATTACTTTGAATGTAGTCCCTGTATATGTTATATTTGATCCAGGAGCTACGCATTGCTTTCGATCGGTGTCTTTGATGCCTCGTTTGAATATTTCCCTAACTCCTATGGATGAAAGCTTGGAAGTGGCTATAGCAGATGGTAGATATGTTTGGGTTTCCGAACACCTGGAAGGTTGTCAGCTTAAAAGCTACGGGACCACTTTCTCTATAGATTTGAAGCCGATGACTAACAATGAATTTCGAGTAATTGTGGGTATGGATTGGTTAGCAACGAATTATGCTAACATGGATTGTAGAAACAAGACTATTACGGTACTATCACCATATGGAAAATGGATTAAAATTCAGGGTGAACGACCGCGGTTGAGAATGCCAATTATTTCCTTTACTCAAGCTCGGAGTAGTATTAGCAAAGGAGGGATGTCTTATTTGGCATATGTAGCATTGGCCAAATCGAATAAAGTGGGGGTAGAAAGTGTAAAAATTGTAAACGAATTTCCGGAGGTTTTCCTAAAGAACCTCCTGGATTATCGCCAGATCGACAAATAGAGTTTACGATTGAATTGGTTCCGGGAGCCGCTCCGGTTGCTCGGGCTCCTTACCGATTAGCACCTTTAGAGGGTGGAATTGAGGAAGCAATTAGAAAAACTTTTGGATCGGGGTTTCATAAGACCGAGTACGTCACCGTGGGGAGCCCCTATCTTGTTTGCAAAGAAGAAAGATAGGTCGATGCGTATGCGCATTGACTACTGAGAACTGAATAACATCATGGTGAAAGATAAATATCCGTTACCGAAAATTGATGATCTGTTTGATCAACACAAAGGGTGTCTTATTTTTAAGAAATTTGATTTGAAGTCGGGGTATGATCAGTTAGAGATTCGAAAATCTGATATTCCCAAAGCCAGACTGAAAATGATGTACATTTGCGCCAAATATTGGAGTTACTTCGTCGAAAAAGTGATATGTGAAGTTTTCCAAGTGTGAATTCTGGCTAAGAGAAGTTCAATTCCTCTGGCACATTATTAATGTCGAAGGTGTTAAAGTTGATCCGGTGAAAATTAAAGTCGTGATGAAGTGGGAACCGCCTCGAAGTCCGATAGAAATACGTAGATTTCTTGGATTGGCGGGTTACTATAGAAGATTTGTAGAAAACTTCTCCACGATTGTTGTCCCGTTGATTAAAGTTGACCAAGTAGGGTGAAAAGTTTGAGTGGGTGAAGAAAACCACAAGAAGTTTTTCAAAGACTGAAACAAGTCTTAGGTGAAGCTCCAGTATTAGCTTTACCTCAAGGTGGAGAAGGCTATGTGATTTATAGTGATGCTCCTAGAGTCGGCCTTGGGTGTGGGTTGATGCAGAAAGGTCTAGTAATCGCTTACGTGTCCCGTTAACTAAAAGAAGCTGAGAAGAAATATTCGGTACGTGATCTTGAATTGGCTCCTGTGATCTTGGCATTGAAGCTTTGGAGACACTACTTGTATAGTGAAGTTTGTTGTCTACATGGATCATAAAAGTTTGAAGTACTTAATTGATCAAAAAGTAGTAGACATGAGACAACAAAGATGGATGAATTTATCTAAAGATTGCGATTGTGAAATTTTATATCATCCCGGCAAGGCAAATGTGGTTGCAGACGCTTTGAGTAGAAGGAGTCTCTCTTGAAAGTTACATCCGCGTGTATGGGTGTTGTGAGCCGATTACCTGAACTGATTCGAGTAGCACGGGAAGAAGCGTGTAAGCTCGAACATGTGAAAAGTGAGCGAATGGTTGGATATTTGAAGCAGCTAATTAAAAACTCACAGCAATTGAAAACCTTTAGAGGCTGTGTGTGAGTACCAAAGCAAGGTGAGGCGCGGAGTTTGCTCTTAGAAGATGCACATTATAGTATATATACAGTACACCCAGGCAGTACCAAAATGTATCGAACGTCGAAATTTTGGTATTGGTGGCCTAGAATGCAGATAGATATTAGAATATACGTAGAAAAGTGCTTGACTTGTTTGCAAGTGAAACCATCAAAAGCCATACGGAGAAATCCAGTCATTGTCGATTCCGGAGAAGAAATGGGATGACATTACTATGGATTTCGTAACAAACCTTCCTCGAACACCGCGTGGATATGATACCTTATGGGTAGTAGTAGACCGGTTGACGAAATCGGCGCAATTTATACCAATTAGTAGAAATTTCAAGATCGAAAAGTTGACGAAAATTTACATAGCTGAAGTGATTTGTCGACATGGGTTACCGGTGTCGATTGTGTCAGATCGAGATAACAGATTTACTTCTCGATTTTGGCAGAGTCTCCAAGAGCAATTGGGTTCAAAAGTACTAATGGGTACCGCATATCATCCGCAAACTAATGGGCAAAGCGAGAGAATTAGTTAGACTTTAGAATATATGCTGCGAACCTGCGTGATAGACTTTGGTGGAAGCTGGGAAGATCATCTACCATTGTTAGAATTTATATATAATAACAGCTTTCATTCCAGCATTCAGATAGCCGTATGAAGCATTGTATGGAGCACCATGTCGAACTCCGACTTGTTGGACTGAAGTGGGAGAAAAAACGTTGGTTGGACCTAACATTGTAGCTCAAACTGAAGAAAAGATTAGACAAATTCGAGAAAATTTGAAAATGGCCCAGAATCGACAAAAACAATATGTTGATCACCGAGTAAAACTGTTGGAATTCCAGGTGGAAGAGATGGTAATGCTCAAAGTATCCCCTTGGAAAGGCTTAATTCGCTTTGGGAAGAAAGGGAAGTTGAGTCCTCGTTTTGTTGGACCTTTCCACATATCCCAAAGAGTAGGAGTTGTGGCGTATCGATTGGAATTACCTGATGAACTTCAAGGTATTCATAATGTTTTCCATGTATCTCATTTGCGAAAAACATTGTTTGACGAGTCCCAATGAATACCTCTTGTTGAAATTGAGGTAGATGAGAAATTAAGATACATGGAACAACCCGAGAAAGTGTTAGACCGGAAAGTGAGACAGCTACGGAACAAGAAGATTAGTATGGTTAAAGTGCTTTGGCGACACCATAGAGGTTCCGATATGATGTGGGAGACCAAGAGTGAAATAAAGGATAAATACCCTAAACTTTTTGTATGATTCTGAGGACGGAATCTTTTGAAGGGGGAAGAATTTGTAACACCATGATACTCTTGTAAGTGTTATAAGTAAATTATAATAAAAGGCTATAAAGGGGTAATTTGGTCTTTTGACCATATGAAGGATTTATTATGTAATAATATTGTGTGCTTGTGGCAAAAATGTAAGAAATGAAGTTTTATGTGATAAATTTTGATTTGGTGTTCAAAGTTCAATGAAAAGAACTTGACTGAACATTTGAGAAGGATCGGGAAGAATTTTGGATATACGATTTCAGGAAATCCACGAAGGTTGAAGCAGGAATTTGGAGCAAGTGCTTGGAATTGAAGATTTCCTAAGTCAATTAAGGTTAGTAAATGAGTTCTAACCTAAGTTCTTGTGTGTTCTTCACGGGAGGAACTGGAAATTGAATTTCCCCTTATGTTCTAAGAAGTTTATGTGATTTCTAACATCAAACATGTTCTAAGTAGTTAGAACACATATCAAAATCAAAGAGTTTTGTTGAATTTGTGGGATTTGGGGTTTTTGGCACAAGAACCCTAAATCACAAGTTCCTATGGTTAAGTTGATATAAATGGGTTTAAAAGATTCCCATATGTTGTATTTGATGAAGAGACTCAGTAGTAGTAATTATGAACAATTTCACTTTTTGTGCAAAAATGTAAAAAACGGGAATTTCTTGGAAGGTTTGAAATTTATGATTTCCATGGGTTAAAACCAGATGTTAATGGATGGTTTTAGTCTTGGAATGAACCTAAAATGATTAAGTAGGGTATTAAGGACTTAATATGCGAAAACAGGAGCTGCAGTGCAAAAATCGGACTGAACTGGACACTATAGTAAGAGCACGAGTCGTGCTCTTTTTGCCCTTGGGGATGGACGAGTCGTGCTCCTCCTGCAGCATAAAAGTACATTGTTATAATGGCATGCACGAGTCGTGCTCTTTATAGAGCAAATTATGCACAGTCGTGCTCTTGATCAGGGGGTTTTGAAGTTGGAAATTGGGGTTAGGTTTGTCCGTTTAACCTCAAATTTTAACCACAAGTCCATGATAGTATAAATAGTCATGGAAAAAATATTAAAATGAGAATACGACCTCTCGAGGGCACTGTAGAATAATACGTGTGTTTCGTAAAAGTGCAAAATGCATAGAAAGTTGTTTTAATAAGGATTTTTATCTAGTTATGACCCGTAGTGGTATTATAATGGACTCTTGTGTAGTAGAGTCGATTGTAGTAGTAATTGACTTATTACCATGATATATATATATATATATATATATATATATATATATATATGTGTGTGTGTGTGTGTGTGTGTATGTATATATAGGTACCGGCCAAGTGGTTGTGCACGTGCAAGGAGGCAAGGAATAACTAGATACATCATTATCGAGTACCAAGGTGGGTAATCTCACGTATATCAGATGTGATATATATTGGTTGAACTCTTATAACTTGAAGCAGTTTTGGAGTAGAATTTGGTAGCTTGGAAGTCGGGTTGATTACCCAAATTACTTTGTAGAAACCTTCGTGGTTATATACGGTCTTCCTGGCTAGAAGCTTGGATTTGATATCCAAATATTACCGTTCAGCCTATGAGGCTAGGAGCTTGGATTTGATATCCAAATATTACCGTTCAGCCTATGAGGCTAGGAGATTAGATTTGATATCCAAATATTACCGTTCAGCCTATGAGGCTAGGAGATTGGGTTTGATATCCAAATATTACCGTTCAGCCTATGAGGCTAGGAGATTGGATTTGATATCCAAATATTACCGTTTAGCCTATGAGGCTAAGAGATTGGATTTGATATCCAAATATTACTGTTCAGACTATGAGGCTAGGAGATTGTGTCTGATATCTAAATAGTATTGTTCAGCCTATGAGGCTAGGAGATTGGGTCTGATATCCAAATATTATTGTTTAGCCTCTAAGGCTAGGAGATTGGGTCTGATATACAAATATTATCGTTCAGTCTATGAGACTAGGAGATTGGATTTGATATCCAAATATCAACGGTCGGCCTATGAGGCTAGGAGGTTGGATTTCGTATTCAAAAGAATAGCAGTGGCAGATTTAACTTGTATAGAACTTGAATGTCTTTCTTATACATGTTATTTGTAGATATGATTACTCATTGGGCTTTATAGCTCACGTTGGTTGTTTAAATGTCCCTGCAGGTGAGCGTGACCCTGCTAAGGGTAAGGATAAAGTCTGTGACTAAGGACATTGTACGTGTTGATGATGTCAGTAGCAGCCCGGCTTAGAGGATGTATATTTTTATTATATACTCCTAGATACACTTGTACCCGTTTACAATAATGTACACCCCGTTCTATACAGTTTTGTATACTAAAACCTATGTTAAAAATGAAAATTTTTCTGGGGTGTTTTTGTTTTAAAAGTCGGGTGTTACAAGCTAACCATCCTGGAATACCGACGTGAGTAACTTTACATAGCATGGTAAGTTATTAGAATGCATGTGATGCATTACATGTATGTTGTATGATTCGATATGTGTGTTACATAGATGGCTAAGTAAATACCTCGCATGTGTGAAACATACAGACGAGCACCTGTGTATACATGTGTATGTCGTATCCATGGTTGGTTGAATATTTTGTTGGTATTAGCTACGCAGACGAATACATGTGTAGTAAGTGGTGAGAATTATGGATATGGTACCATATCGTGGGTGGTGATCATGTGGTCATATGTGGATGTTGAGCTGATATAAGAGTGGTGGTATCGTATAGTTGGTTGCAAAGCTTTACAGCTGGGTGTTACTTATGGAGCCTGTAACAGCCGGATTTTTAACACAAAGTACACCCGAAATTTTTCATACAAAAGTAAGGGTACATTTATATTAAACAAACAGAATACAAGTAGTTATCAATAGATCTTATTCAATACAGAATTTTCCCAAGATCAAGTCGGGTATTACATTTTCTTACCAAACGATAATACATATTCTTCAATTCTTCATCTTCACGCATCTCCTTACCTTTTCCTGAACCACTAGGACCTGAAACTCAATTCAACATACTACGGGTAAGCTATTTAAGCTTAGTGAGTAACATCAACAAAAGAGTTTCATATAACAACATTTCATCATAGAGATAATGAGTAAATAGGACCCACACAGTCCAAGTAATTGAGATCCATACAATCTCATAGTAGAACTCATACAGTTCAGCAAGTATTGATCCATACAATCTCATGATAGGACCCATACAGTCCATAGTTTACATGACATTTATACATTACACAGCAACAAGCAGACGATGTATAGCAACAGGATTATGTCACTCACCTGAGTATAGTTCTTTTCGGATATTCTATGGCTTAAGACTTCTTCTTCCAACTGTTAATATAATTAAGTCTTAATTACTATAGTACCAACATATGTCCTACTATTGAACAACTTAAATCATTTATTAATTCCAATATGATACTTCATGATTTATCAAGTAAAGAACGGCCAGGTAGAATATTAGATAGGGTGACAGGATTCTTTCAGCATTTTAGCCTTTCGGAAAATCCAACAACCAGATACCAAGTAATCGTCCTAGTCACCGTCCTCGTAAGTAAATCAATCGGTATTATTTTCGGAAATTACAAATTGTTATAATAATAACGTTTTTAAGGTTTTTGTTTACTATTGTTGGAAATGAGTATAATATAACATATGTTATACTTATTAAATATTCTACTTCTTAGCACACAAATTATTTTACAATACATAATTAAGCTATAGAAAGGTTTGTAGTTACCTTATGACCCTTCGTCGGGATCTATAACTCCTTCGTTAGGCTTTCGAGCTTCTTCCGCTCACTTGCTTACACTCTAGTGCTTAGAAACCTCTATATATTGGATTGAGATTTGTTGGTGTGGTTTATGAGATGCTTTGGGGGGGTATTTACACTTGAATTCTTGAATAAAAAATGGCATGACACTTTTGACAAAAGATTTTAATAATATAACTTTGTTGAAATTAAAGACCTTCTAGAATCAGTCTGTTCAAGACTGGTTTAGCCTCTCTTAAACCCATTAAATTCACATTTTTATTTGATATTCAGAAAATTCATCTCAATTCCTTTCCAGTGATGTATAGTACGTATTTATACGATTTTTCTATGATTTATTATGAATTTTTGAAAACAGACTATCTAATCTGTCAATTTCGAACTAATCAGTGAAGATTGCATTTATTACCATAGATAATGCCATTTTAAATCTTACAATTATTTTTAATAATTGTACTAGACTCAATTTGTAAACTTTGTGCACTAGTTTGAGGTCCAAACAATGTTCCTATAATTAATTATGATTTTTTTAAAAACGGCACAAAATGCTGATTTTCATATGAAATTGTAACTAAAGTTTTTCTTAGCTTTATAACTACCAAAAATCATAGAATTCATAATAATTATAAATAAATGCAATAACTAGAATTCATGTCTGACAAGTCTCCCCTCCTTTAAAAGATTTCGTCCTCGGAATCATTTTTCAAAACAAATGAGGATATTTAGACTTAAAATTCTCTTCAGGTTCCCAAGTCACATCTGAACCTTTATGATGTTGCCACTGTACTTTCACCAATTTGATTTTCTTGTTTCGAATTTGTTTCTCTTTAAGATCTAAAATCTTATCCGGTAGTTCCTGATATCTCAACCTTTTATCAACTTCGATTTCTTTTAACGAAACTTTTTGTGACATATCAAACAAGGTCTTTCTCAAGTATGAAACGTGAAACACGTTGTGTATAACTCGTAGTTCATCAGGTAAATCCAAACGATATGCAACAGCTCCTACCTTTTGCAAAACTTGAAAAGGTCCAATGAAGCGAGGACTTAACTTTCCTCTCTTTCCGAAGCGGATAATCCCTTTCAATGGAGATACCTTTAACATAACCATATCTCCTTCCTTAAACTCGATTGGATTCCGACGATTATCGGCGTACTGCTTTTGACGTTTCTGTGCCACGAGTATATTTTCCCGAATTGTCTTGATCTTGGCCTCTGTTTCAGCTACAATTTCGGGTCCCGCCAATGGTTTTTCTCCCACTTCCGTCCAACACGTAGGAGTTCTACATGGTAAACCATACAATGCCTCATATGGTGCCATTTGAATACTGGAATGATAACTGTTGTTGTAAGAGAATTCTACTAATGGTAGATGGTCTTCCCAGCTTCCTCCATAATCTATGATGCATGCGCGTGACATATCCTTCGATGTCTGGATTGTTCTTTCGCTTTGTCCATCTGTCTGTGGATGATAAGCAGTACTCATTAGTACTTTAGATCCCATCTGCTTTTGGAAACTATTCCAAAACCATGATGTAAAACGACTGTCTCTATCAGACACAATAGAAGTTGGAATTTCGTGTCTTCTTACAACTTCATCTATGTAAATTTTAGCCGGTCTGTCCACCTTAAATGTTTCCGGGATGGGTATGAACTGAGCAGATTTCGTCAATATGTCCACTACAACCCATATAGAGTCGTAACCCTTCGGTGTTCTAGGCAACTTGGTAATGAAATCCATCGTGATTTCATCCCATTTCTTCTTTGGAATGGGTAGCGGCTGAATCGCTCCATATGGCTTCTGATGGTTTGACTTTACTTGCAAACACGTCAAACATTTTTCTACAAACCGTCCCACATCTTTCTTCATTCCCGGCCACCAATATAAGCGTTTTAGGCTTCTATACATTTTTGTACTGTTGTAAGAGAATTCTACTAATGGTAGATGGTCTTCCCAGCTTCCTCCATAATCTATGATGCATGCGCGTGACATATCCTCCGATGTCTGGATTATTCTTTCGCTTTGTCCATCTGTCTGTGGATGATAAGCAGTACTCATTAGTACTTTAGATCCCATCTGCTTTTGGAAACTATTCCAAAACCATGATGTAAAACGACTGTCTCTATCAGACACAATAGAAGTTGGAATTTCGTGTCTTCTTACAACTTCATCTATGTAAATTTTAGCCGGTCTGTCCACCTTAAATGTTTCCGGGATGGGTATGAACTGAGCAGATTTCGTCAATATGTCCACTACAACCCATATAGAGTCGTAACCCTTCGGTGTTCTAGGCAACTTGGTAATGAAATCCATCGTGATTTCATCCCATTTCTTCTTTGGAATGGGTAGCGGCTGAATCGCTCCATATGGCTTCTGATGGTTTGACTTTACTTGCAAACACGTCAAACATTTTTCTACAAACCGTCCCACATCTTTCTTCATTCCCGGCCACCAATATAAGCGTTTTAGGCTTCTATACATTTTTGTACTGCCAGGATGAACGTTGTATCGGGTACAATGAGCATCTTCAAGTAATAACTTCCGAACATCACCACTTTTAGGAACCCATACTCGTCCCATAAAAGTCTTTAACTGTTGTAAATTTTGCTCAAGTTTGTTTACGTAGCCCACCATCCTTTCTGCTTTCAGATTCTCTGGTTTGATTGCTACTTCTTGTGTCTCCTGAATTAATTTCGGCAACTGACTAATAATTCCCATTCGAGATGACACCACTCAAATAGCTTGCTCCTTCCGACTCAAAGCATCTGCTACAACATTGGCTTTACCGGGGTGATATAAAATTTCACAATAATAATCTTTTAACAAGCCCAACCACCTTCGTTGTCTCATATTAAGTTCCTTCTGATCAAAGATATACTTCAGACTTTTATGATCAGTAAAGATTTGAAATTTTACCTCGTATAGATAATGTCTCCATATTTTTAATGCCAAAATGATGGTAGCAAGTTCAAGGTCATGAACTGGATATTTCTTTTCTGCTTCCTTTAGTTGCCGAGATGCATATGCGATTACACTTTGCCTTTGCATCAACAATCGCTATATATGACAAAATCATCTCCTCCTTGTGGTAAGGCTAACACTGGTGCCTCACATAGCAATCTTCTAAGCTGCTCAAACGATGCTTGCTGAGTATTCGTCCAAATAAACTTCTCGCCTTTCTTTGTTAATTTGGTCAATGGTGCTGCGATACTGGAGAAATCTTTCACGAATCGTCGATAGTATCCTGCCAATCCAAGGAAACTTCGTATCTCTGTAGGACTTCTCGGAACCTCCCACTGCATCACTGCTTCAACTGTTGATGGATCTACCTTAACACCTTCACTGTTGATTACATGCCCAAGAAATTGTACTTCCAGCAACCAGAACTCACATTTAGAGAATTTTGCATATAGCTTCTCCCGTCGGAGGACTTCTAGTACTTCTCGTAGGTGTACTTCGTGTTCTTCTTGATTTCGCGAGTAAACCAATATCATCGATAAATACAATAACGAATTTATCGATATATGGGCGACACACTATATTCATTAAGTCCATGAATATAGCAGGAGCATTTGTCAACCAAACGGCATCACTAGGAATTCGTAATGCCCGTAGCGAGTACGGAAAGCGGTTTTTGGGATATCAGATTCTCGCACCTTCACTTGATGATATCCTGATCTTAAATCGATTTTTGTGAAAACGTCGCTCCTTGGAGTTGATCAAACAAATCATCAATCCTTGGCAAAGGATAGCGATTCTTAATTGTTATTTTATTTAATTCACGATAATCGATACACATCCGCATCGACCCATCTTTCTTCTTTACAAACAAGACAGGTGCTCCCCAAGGTGAAGAATTGGGTCAAATAAACCCACGTTCTAACAGATCTTGGAACTGTTTCATTAGTTCTTCCATTTCTGATGGCGCCAATCGATAAGGTGCTCGGGCAACAGGATTACTTCCCGGTACCAAATCAATTGCGAACTCAACTTGGCGATCTGGCGGTAGTCCTGGGAGTTCTTCGGGGAAAACATCAGGGTATTCTCTTACGATTTTGACGTCACCAATGTTCTTCTTTTCCTTCTCCACTTGTGTTATTTTTGCCATAAATAACATTCCTCCTCGGCTTACGCTACTTCGTAATTTAGCGAAGGAAATTACTGGAATTCCCTTGAAACAATGTTCGCCTTGAATAATTACTGAAGTTCCATCTGGCACTTCAACTACAACTACCTTTCTTCTACAATCGAATTGAGCATTACACCTATATAGCTAATCCATGCCTACTATCACTTGGAATTCTCTAGTAGTGATCGGTTTTAAATTAATATGGAAAAGGGTTCCATAAATTTCTAGTTGGCATTCTTTTAATTGTTCTCTAACTAAAACATGTCTCTCGTCTGCTACTTCTACTAGCATGCTTTCTTTTAATGGAGTTAATGGGAATGCTAATTTTGGTAAAATAGATGTAGACACAAAAGAGATTGTTGCTCCGGGATCAAACAACACCTTTACAGGTAGTGAGTTTAGAATAAAAGTACCTGACACAACATCTAGGGCTTCCTTTGCTTCTTCGGCGGTCATTTAGAATGCTCGTACATGCACTCTACCACCACCATCCTTCCTGTTTTCCCGATTCTTTGTAACGTTATTTCCTTCGTCCGTTTTTCTCTTTGGGCAATTGGATCGAATATGCCCGCTTTGTCCACAACTATAACATACTGGACCTCGCTCTGGGCAATCCCTTATCGTGTGGTTCTTCTCGCACTGGAAACATCTTAAAGGGCTACAACTTCCTGTATGGTTTTTTCGGCATTTATCGCACCACTTTCCTTCTGTCTTCCTTGCGTCTTGCATGGATTGTGATTCTGACGTTTGTGACATTTTTGTCAGATCCTTCCTATTTCCCATCCCACTTCCTTTTAGGAGCACTATTCCTTTCCATATTCCTTTCAAATTCCTGGCGTTTCAATTCCGTCTCTCGGTCTTTTGCTGCATCCACTACTCGACGAAAAGTAGTATGATTATAGGATTTTACGAATTCAAGGATTCGTGTTTTTAATCGCCAGAGATAACGTTCTATTTTTCTTTCTTCCGTGTTAACTTGATGCTGAACGAACCGAGCTTTTTCGATAAATTCGATGGTATACTGCTGTACTGTCCTGCTTCCCTGTTCGAAGTGTAAGAATTCTTCCTCCAATTGTCGTATGGCGGCATTGGAACAATATTCCTCACAGAATTTGATCTTGAATTGTTCCTAGGTAAGCATACGAACCAATCCTTCCCCCATGGTGTTGCTTCTCATTTCCCACCAGGATTGTGCTCCTTCATGTAACAAGTTAGTGGCATACTCCACCTTATCCTCCTCTGCACACTTGCTAGTTCGAAATATTGTTTTGGTATGAGTAAGCCAAGTCATTGCAATGACCAGGTTATCCGTACCAATAAATTCTGTAGGCTTACAATCGAGAAAACCTTTGTAGGTACACCCGTTCTTCTTTCCAGAAGTAAATCTTATGTTCTCTTCTCTAATTTGAATCTCTTCACCTTCTTCTCGTCCTTCATGGGTCGAGTTAGGCAGAGGTTGATCATTTCTTTCTTTGATAGCCGCCTCCAACTGTCTCCCGACTATACTAGGTAGTATATCTCGTACAGCCTTAGTAATCTCCTTAGAAATGGTTTCTCGGAGATTTAATGGTTGATCTGGCGTTCCAGCATTAGGTGGTTGTACAGGACCTTGAGTCCTAGGTCGACCCCTTCGTGCAGCACCTCTACCTTGGTTGCTTTGAGTATTTGCCATAACTATAAGTTTAAACATTTTAATTAGATTGCTGATATTAATTATTAAAGGCTTTATCCTAACAATGAATATACCAATAATTATAGCTACTATTTTACTTAAGCAACTATTTCTACTCTCACGGTTTAAGTCTAAAGTCTTACTACTAAGATCTAGTTCGCTTAAACCATGGCTTTGATACCAACTTGTAACACCCGGATTTTTTAACACAAAGTACACCCGAAATTTTTCATACAAAAGTAGGGGTACATTTATATTAAACAAACAGAATACAAGTAGTTATCAATAGATCTTATTCAATACAGAATTTTCCCAAGATCAAGTCGGGTATTACATTTTATTACCAAACGATAATACATATTCTTCAATTCTTAATCCTCACGCATCTCCTTACCTTTTCCCGAACCACTAAGACCTGAAACTCAATTTAACATACTACGGGTAAGCTATTTAAGCTTAGTGAGTAACATCAACAAAAGAGTTTCATATAACAACATTTCATCATAGAGATACTGAGTAAATAGGACCCACACAGTCCAAATAATTGAGATCCATATAATCTCATAGCAGAACCCATACAGTTCAGCAAGTATTGATCTATACAATCTCATGATAGGACCCATACAGTCCATAGTTTACATGACATTTATATATTACACAGCAACAAGCAGACGATGTATAGCAACATGATTATGTCACTCACCTGAGTATAGTTCTTTCCGGCTATTCTACGGCTTAAGACTTCTTCTTCCAACTGTTAATATAATTAAGTCTTAATTACTATAGTACCAACATATGTAATACTATTGAACAACTTAAATCCTTTATTAATTCCAATATGATACTTCATGATTTATCAAGTAAAGAACGGCCAGGTAGAAGATTAGATAGGGTGACAGGATCCTTTCAGCATTTTAGCCTTTCGGAAAATCCAACAACCAGATACCAAGTAATCGGCCTAGTCACCGTCCTCGTAAGTAAATCAATCGGTATTATTTTCGGAAATTACAAATTGTTATAATAACGATGTTTTAAGGTTTTTGTTTACTATTGTTAGAAATGAGTATAATATAACATATGTTATACTTATTAAATATTCTACTTCTTAACACACAAATTATTTTACAATACATAATTAAGTTATAGAAAGGTTTGTAGTTACCTTATGTCCCTTCGTCGGGATCTATAACTCCTTCATTAGGCTTTCGAGCTTCTTCCGCTCACTTGCTTACACTCTAGTGCTTAGAAACCTCTATATATTGGATTGAGATTTGTTGGTGTGGTTTATGAGATGATTTGGGGGTATTTAAACTTGAATTCTTGAATAAAAAATGGCATGACACTTTTGACAAAAGATTTTAATAATATAACTTTGTTGAAATTAAAGACCTTCTAGAATCAGTCTGTTCAAGACTGGTTTAGCCGATCTTAAACCCATTAAATTCACGTTTTTATTTGACATTCAGAAAATTCATCTCAATACCTTTCCAGGGTCGTATAGTACGTATTTATACAATTTTTCTATGATTTATTATGAATTTTTGAAAACAGACTATCTAATCTGTCAATTTCGAACTAATCAGTGAAGATTGTATTTTTTTACCATAGATAATGCCATTTTAAATCTTACAATTATTTTTAATAATTGTACTAGACTCAATTTGTAAACTTTTTATGCACTAGCTTGAGGTCCAAACGATGTTCCTATAATTAATTATGATTTTTCTAAAAACGGCACAAAATGCTGATTTTCATATAAATTGTAACTAAAGTTTTTCTTAGCTTTATAACTACCAAAAATCATAAAATTCATAATAATTATAAATAAAAGCAATAACTAGAATTCAGGTCTTACAGAGCCTGTGTGGCTCGGGGCTATAATATAAAGAGTACTTTGTGACAGAGGTGTTAGAGGATATTTGTAGAGCCTTTGTGGTTCGTTGTTGTTTATATGGTGGGGCTACTAGTACCTGTAGTTGGGACCACTTATTCAGTGGGGCTACTAGTACTCGTGGTTGTGACCACCTATTTCGTATGGCAACATTACTAGTTCATGTGGTTGGGACCACTCATTCTATGGTGCCACGTATCTAGTATTTGTGGTTGGGACCACATATGTTGTGATAGCCTTAACGGCTGTCAATTCTATCACACATGCAGTTGGGGGATCCGATAAGTCTTTGTGATTCGAGACTGCAGGTGTTGAGGAGGTGATGGGTAGCTGATGGGTTTAATTACCCAATATGGGTTGTGATGGCCTTATTGGCCGACAGTTCTATCACACACCGTGGGGTGTCCAGTGAGTCTCCGTGACTCGATACCGCAGGGGTTGAGGAGGGGACGGATAGCTGAGTTGTAGATGTTATGGATAACAGAGGGTTGTGATGTGATGTGGTGAATATGTGGTTGCGTTTATACGGTGTATTAATGGTTGCATAACGAGTACCTTGCATCCATGATGTATGTGTCATGAGTGTATGAGATTACATAATGTGTACCTTGTAGTCTCAGTAGGTTGGCTTAGCTGGTTAGAGGTTGTTAACGTGCCGGTATTGCAGTGACCCGAGTGTATGTTATGTAAATGTTATTCACTAAGCTTTATAGCTTACCCCTTTTATGTTGTGGTGTTTTCGCAGGCTTAGCTGTTACGTAACGCTCGGCTTGGATCGTGGGATGATTCCTGGTGATATCATTTTTGTAGCCTCAGCGCACAGGGATATTTAGTTGTAAAGTGTTGTATTTTGTAGTAAAAATTGAGAAAATTTTTGGGTACTCCCTGTGTTGAAAGCTGGGCGTTACAACTTTTCGGAACTCTCATCCCCCGAGGATGATTCAGATCCCTTCTTTCCGGCCATCAGTGATAGTTCAGAAATCGCCTTCCTTATCTCCTGAAATTGTGTTTCGTTTTCAGCGCGGCTAGCCTCCAATTCTTCCTGGATTTTTGACACATCGGACTCCAAGTTGGTGATACGATCCGTGTTGCTCACCATCTTGTTACCAGGAGCGAAATGATCTGATACCAATTAATAAGAACAAAGTCCGAATTGGAACTCAGATTTTGAGAGCAGGAAATCTCCTAAAAAGTCAAAGAC
This sequence comes from Cichorium intybus, assembly GCA_023525715.1. NCBI lineage: Eukaryota > Viridiplantae > Streptophyta > Magnoliopsida > Asterales > Asteraceae > Cichorium > Cichorium intybus. The sequence continues at coordinate 108,403,561 of CM042013.1, read as the reverse complement.
TTGATTTATTAAGTGCATAAATAATAAAACACGGAATGGAGGACAATATTTATAGTGCCCCACAAAACCAAAACCCTACCAAATGTAACCTGATAAACTGTTAAAATAACTCCTAAAATACATCACTCCTAGATAAATATGAAACTATTTTAAATAAAATAGAACTTATCCTAAACCAAATCATCAAGACTTACATTCCGTCTCCTGTACACCTGTCCAAATGACCCGTATATGGGGTCGTATCAGTTTGTGTGTGTATCCACACGCAAGGGCAACAACAAGGTAGATTGTAAACCAATGTTGGTAGAGGCAAAGCAATATAGGTTATGGATATTAGAAATCATTAAGGAGTACATCAATTAAAAAGAAACATCATATTAAAGTCCATAATCAACAAACCACATAAAGTAAAATTGCAGTTTACTTCTTAATGCTAAATAATTAACTCCTTAATAGTCACATTTAGGGATAGACGAACTAAAAATGATAGAAGAAGAAAGGGAAAATGACTTAGAAGGGTAATTATGTTTTAAAACTGTTCAAAAAACACCATCCAAGTTTGGTTTGTTCAAAAAACACCATCCAAGTAAGGCTTTTGTACAAAAAACACCATCCAAGTAAGACCTTTGTACAAAAAACACCATCGAACTACATGTTTTGTTCAAATTTTACCCGATGATAACCGGCTCTTGCAGGTTAAATGATGACTTGGCCGGTCACCAAGTATTAGGCCAAGTCATCCTTTAACCTGCAAGAGCCGGTTACCATCGGGTAAAATTTGAACAAAATATGTAGTTCGATGGTGTTTTTTGTACAAAGGCCTTACTTGGATGGTATTTTTTGTACAAAGGCCTTACTTGGATGGTGTTTTTTGAACAGACCAAACTTGGATGGTGTTTTTTGAACAGTTTTGAAACATAATTACCTTTATAAATCATTTTCCCGAAGAAGAAAACATGATGACCGATCATATAAAGAAGATCATATAAAGAAAAACAATACTAGATTAAAATTCATTTAATAATTTACTTCTTATTAAATGAATAATTAAAAAAAGACCATCATTGATACTTATTAAAATGTTTGGTTTAATCAATATATCAAAAGGATAATCAGTTTTCTAGGTATTTGGTATTTTCTTTAAAAAATACGAAAATTTATATTACAGACAAAAATATACTCTTATTACGTTAGGACATACATCATGTATGAAAAGTGAAAACTAAAAAGTAATTTTTTTTTTAGAAACGGCGTTGGATTCGAGCTTTGTGACGGGTTTTCAACCGTCCCTCATTGTTTGACACTTCAAAGCCTCGAACCACACCCCCCCAGGAAAATCCCCCACAGGAGCTCAGAACCAGGATCGAACCCGGGACCTCGCCCCACATGGGTATATAACCCCATGCCTCTTCCCAGCTAGGCTGGGAGTCATTGGCAAAACTAAAAAGTAATATCCGTCAATTTTGTGGTGTCTTTTATTAAATTGTAGCATAAGGTGGAACATGTGAACAGAAACCCTAAGTCTATTTGTGCGCCACCGTCGTCTCTTCCTCTTGCGCCTCTCTCGTCTATCGGCCCTCTCGATTTCGCATCCATAAGCGATTCAGAGTATCAGTGATTTCGCATCGGCCCTCTCGTTTATTGATCTGTGATTTGACTGCCCAAGGATAAGAGTATCAGCCATCCAGTAGCCCTTTGCTTTGTCGCCGCATAATCAAAATTTGGAGAGAAAACGCTCGAGATTAGAAACTGTAAGTTCAATGGGATATTTCAATTTATGAGCTTTCTGGAATTTTTGGGATTTTGATTAGATTCAGTAGCATTCGTATGTTTATATCCGTAGTTGAATTCTTTTTGAATCTGTAGATACCAATAGTTTTTGTATGTTAAGTTGTAGCTCATTCAAAAATGCGTTTTTGGTCGTGACGACTTAAATTGGTATTCTAGAAGAACAAGATAATGAACTTTTGCGTAGGGTGCATAATAACTCGCATTGAACTAAACAACATATGCTTTTATTGTTACTAATTGGTTTTTTCTTTTGTTTGTTAGGAATTTAGGAGAAAGTGGAGTCCAAGAAACTCATTAGGCTGAATCCTTGTTCCAATTGGGAGAAAGGAAACAACTATGCTTTTTTTTTTTTTTTTTTTTCTTTCTTCAATTATGGGCTAATGACCAGGAAGAAGAAGGGAGAGGGAGAGCTTGCTTTGTATGAGCATATTTGTTTTATTTTCATAATCATGGACAAGGTGAGATCGTATGGTGATTATCTTGTGTTGATTGTTGGAATGGGTGGTCTCGGAATTATCGTGGTGGCTGTGGTTGATGATCTTCAAGGTAAAAGACTCAATTCATTTTGTATTGTGAAAATCAAATGTATTGAAGAGTTCATGACATATTAATACTAAAACGCAACAATTATTATTATATCCTAAGTTTTATGACTAAGTTACAAATTAGTTTTTCTTTTTATAAATGTACCATCCTGAGACTTTGAAAACTATATTTTGTAAAAATTTAATTTTTCGCTAAATGCAAGAATTAACACTTATTTTTCAATTTTTTTTCTTATTATTCCACTTCATTTCCATTTTTTCTTATTATAGCATTGTGCTTCGAAATTCTTTACATGTTTTCTCATTGTGGCATTATACTTCTATATGGCTACAAATTAGTTTTTCTTTTTATAAATGTACCATCCTGAGACTTTGAAAACTATATTTTGTAAAAATTTAATTTTTCGCTAAATGCAAGAATTAACACTTATTTTTCAATTTTTTTTCTTATTATTCCACTTCATTTCCATTTTTTCTTATTATACCATTGTGCTTCGAAATTCTTTACATGTTTTCTCATTGTGGCATTATACTTCTATATGGCAACACTCTTGACTAATGATCTAATTCCTATAGGAAAAGTTGATTCCATGAAGGCATCTAACTCTACACCATCAACCGGTCACAATGAGTTCGAGTTGATAGAAAACTTTTATGAAAGCACTCGAACCCAACCACATATCCGACATGATAGCTTTATGGAGAAAAGACGGAAATGTTGTTGTTATATTGACATAAAGCTAAGCACTTAAAGCACTCGAAGCCAAAACATAAATTTTATGTGCTAGCCTTATCGGGGATGGATGGAGTGGGGAAGACCACAATGATATGAAAGTCGAATGATATGAAAGTTGAAGTTTGTAAAAAGAATGTTTTATTTAATTGTTGAGATAATTGTATCGAAAGGACGGATCTTGTTGCAATTTAAGAATACATAGTAGATTATGTAAGCATAGATCACAATGATATGAAAGTTGAAGTTTGTAAAAAGAATGTTCAATTTTATTATTGAGATAATTGTATGAAAAGGACGTACCTTGTTGCAATTTAAGAATATGTAGTAGATTATGTAAGCATCGATCTAAGCAGTGAGTGAAAGGACTCTAACCAGACTACAAAACCAATATGATAGCCTTATAGGGGCACTCTAACCGAACTACAAATCCAATATGATAGCTTTATAAGGGGATGGATGGAGTGTGGAAGACCACATTGTAGAATACTAAGAAAAAAAAAGGTTCTATTTTATTGTTTTAGGTGGATTTAGGGTAAAAAAAAATGAACCTCGTGCTATTAGTTATCCATATTACTTTCGTAGCAGAAGTAAACATGAAAGAGTTTATAATTGAGGTAAATTAAATACCTTAGTAAATTCTCAACAATATATGGTAACTTTTAAGCTTGGCTCCTAAGGACCTTTGGTGATGTCAATAAGACATTGAAGTTGACACAAGGGCTTAAACGAATATCAGCCATTTGCCAACTAATGATGTGAATTTTAATGTCTATAGCTATTACCCATTTGCCAACTTACGGTTGACATCATCAAAGGTCATTCGAAGCCATGCTTAAAAACCAAAAGAAGTCGCATAATCCCATATACATGGTTGCTATGTGGGACAAGAAAAGCAAAAGAAGTCGCATCCTTTTCTAACTATTGTATTATCTTAAGATTGAAAGTATTATTTTGTAAGTGTCGTTAAAATAATTGATGTATGTTTTCATGAATCTCTTATTCAAAATGATTTTTACATGTCCTCGCAAGTTTTTCTTTTCATTCACATACTTTAGTTTTAATCATAAACATATTTACTCGACATTTTTAAGATTGTGTGGAACAATGTCAAATAAACAAAAAGTTGATAATATTTTTAAAAGAAACATCATTTGCAAAACATAAATATTACACGATCATCTACAAGATTTCTTTCTTTTGCCCTCGAAAATTGTATATAACATGCATGGCGAATAGTAACATTTTGGTCAAACTATATGCCATTTAAATCTCATTGGTATCATTTTCGGAGGAAAATGTCAACTTTATACATGATGCTCAAGATAATTCACAAGGCTCTTTATGTTGAGCTTGTATATAAACAATAACCTAAGACTTATTTTCGAAGAACATCACAAGTTCAGTATTGACAAGCCCATGTTTTGTCTATTTGTTTCTATTTTATTTTTAGGGTTAATATAGTCATGAAACCTCTTAATTACAAGATTAAAGTTTCTCGGCGAATTCAACCACCCGTCCTCTATTTGAATCTGCTGGTTTTTCAGACCACCTTTGATCGGATCAGATTTTTTGGCCTCACCGAGGCTAGACGTGCTCATCTCTAAATTTAACAGGTCAATATATACAACGTTCATTATAAGCAACACCATTATTTTCCACAAAAATGTAATAGATAGAAAAACAAAATGAACTTTAGAACCAATTGGGAAAAGTTAATTAGTAGCAATTCAAGCTGCCAACTTTCCCATTAGACTGAAATCAATCAATAGCTCATTTAATGTTGAAGACCGTTAAGTCTGAAAGAAGAAGCATATGTGTAATTGTAATTTAAGTTACCTTTAGGACAAAGCATATGTATTGATGTTTATTAATATATTAAACATATTTTGAGGGCCGAATAAAAGTATACGGATCGCTGCCTATTAGTGTGTAAAATTTTCCTCAATAATAACCCAAAATTTTACGTCTCTCAAATTCTTAATATTGTCGACGTAGGTGGTTGCCAATGCCACCTCCTCGGTTGGAGTCCACGACTTGCAAGTCGAGGATGATGCATCCACTTTTATTTAAAAAGAGAATTAAAAGTATAGAGAATTGAGAGTAGGAAGAATGTTTGATTCTTGAATTAGTTGAGGGGGTATTTATAAGGGTTGGTATGAAATAATTTTGGTAAATAATCTTTTGTAGAAAAAGCCTCTATGCCCTAGTTTCACCAACTTGCAACCTACCCAACTTTCACAAACCTGTGGCTTTGGGGATCGTGAACCTGCCGGTCCTGGCAATACCACTCACAAGCCCACGTGAACCCGAAGCCCACTTTATCTAGCCTTAATGACGTGGTGTTCTCGAGCACCAAGACAAAGAGAAACCAGCTCGATGCCTGAATCCTGCTTTTGCCTTGAATCCTGCTTTTGCCTTGTTCGTTCTGAACCACAACTGAGCATGGTGTAGCCAAGCTACCCCAAGCACCGAGGGTGGCCACATCACTACCCTGAGCTTGCATGAGCTTGGTACACCACATAGTCTTACTCATAAATATTTGGAACAATAAAAAATAAAGTATTATCTTTTGATAATGAACTAATTAAGTTTTTGAGTACATTAAATTGGTAGATATTTTTTTAGAAGAAGACAAAAATGACCAAATTTTCTAATTATTTCCTAAAAAATAACCAAAAAGTTAAGAAATGACTAATATAGTCAATTAAATCGCAGATAGACCTTTAATGACTGCAATTTCATATTTTGGGCTGCAATATATTTTTAATGGGTTGCGATTTCCCTAAAACCCATCACTGAAAAATTTTGTTGAAGAAATAAGAAGACATTAAAAAAAAAAAATAAGTTCAATGATAGTGACATGGTAACACGTATCCAGTGACTCTTTTTCCTTCAAAAATCATTTATAATTGGGGGGGTTATTTTGAACTTTTCTAAAAGTGAAAAGGCTTTCTTCGTAATTGTAACGTGAGTTTGGGAATAGAATAAAAATAAGGCTATTATCATTTTAAATTGTTTTTATAGTTTATTAATCGAAAGCAATAATAACGGACTTTTAAAAAAATGGCATAACAGCCCAATAAAAACCCGTTTGCAGTTTTGTTAAATTGGCCATTTATTAATTTTTTGGTTATTTTTGACAAATAATTAGAACTAGGTTGAGCTCGTGCTACGCACGGACTGAGTTGAAACTTGATTCGTTCGTCAAAGATTCTGTCTTCAGCTTGGTTAATATGTGGATTCCGTTCTCGAGTTTTCTGGTTTGTTTTTTTGTTGCATTTTTATTATTCTATTAATTCTTTGAACGCTGTAAGTAGCGCACGGGCTGAATTGAAAGTTGATACGTATATTAATTAATTTTTGCTGCATATTTATTATTCTATTAATATTTTATGTTTCAAACTCAATCTCATTGATTTCTTGATTGAAACTTGATACGTATATTAATTAATTTTTACTGCATATCTATAACGCTGTAAGTGTTTTTTTACTGGTATCTTTTATACAATACTGTCAGATATCATAAGGGTTAAGTGCAATGTATTTTCATCGATTTGTTTACTCTATCATTTAATAAAAAAAAGATTGAAAGTCGAATGATATAATAGAAACAAATGAAAATAGGATGCTATAATAAACAAATATACGAAAGTTTGCTATTTCTTGCCAAACCTTGCCAGATTCAGGAAGCAGCTCATAGGCTATATGTGTAGACAGAAATACAGATCCTTTGACAGGACACCGCCAGGTCAGCTTTTGATATCCTTGCCAGCATGTCATGCGATGTGCCATCTGTAACCCTTACCTACAATTAAAAAAAAAGATGATCATACATTGCTATTTACATCGTAGTGAAGTTGTTGAAGAATACCAGAGCAAAAAGTTGCAGTCTTTCATGTTCCTGATTGAGCTTGTTGGATCACATCAGAACCCTCGCAAAAATGGGACAATTCCCCTATGTTGTCTGCCCTTGTTATTGTTCTTCGACCCTTTGGGAAATTGAAGGATCCATGGTTCGGTTGTCCGATGTAAGAGGGATATGGAGTGTGTAATTCATGAAGTCGGTGCTTCAAATTTCGCTGTGCAAGTTGTCTCTTGAATAGTTCACATAGCGGCCTGAAGAAGACTTTCTACCAAATGTGTAGTTGTCCAGATCAAATGCCAATCCATTAAATCAAAAATAGTCCCTTAAAGAAAGTGAGAATCTTTGAGAAGTGAAATCATAGGATATATTAGATTACAATGATTCACTGTTTCTACTTTCGAGTGAACAACAAAAGAAAACCTAAATCTACCGGTTTTTTTCTCCCATTAAGTCATGTACGGGAAAATAATGATGTCTGTATGGATAAACTGTTATATACATAAGGTCTATTTGTATTCTGAATAAACCATTAAGTCACTTTTTCTGAATTAAGTCAAAAGTAAATAAAAACATACTCTTGAACAGTATTCAAGTCTGGTTGCTTTTGCCATCCATCAAAGAACCCCCATGATATGACAACACTATCTTAAAGTTCATGCAGGCCCACCTTCCAGCTCGTTTTTGAGACGGTGTAACAGCATATTCTGATTCATTTGTAGGCTCTGTACCAGTATCATCCGAAATATGATGTGTCTGCAAAGATATTATTTATCATAAATTTATGAAATGTTGAATATAAATTGGATTGCACGTGAGTATTAAATACCAACCTTAGCTCCAAACAATTGAAGCAATGTAGTGTGACCATTGACTACATTCGAATAAAAGTTTACCAAATTTTCCCATTGTCTGGTATACATTCATAACAAACTCAAAGTTGAAAATGAAAAATGAAAAAATTGATGAACAGAAAAAAAGATTGTATGAATATTAAAATCATGGAAAGAAAAGAGACTTACTTTACCATGTTCAGGTTCATGCTCATTATAAAAATCGTAGTCATTTAACTTCAAAAACGAACTAATCCGTTACAAAAAAACTCAAACGACAAACAAATTTGCAAAAGAAAACATTACAGGACCAAATTGAAAAAAGATAACATTAAACAAATATGCATAATAATTTGAAGAAGTCACCAATAAGATATGTTTGACATTCTGAATCATGAAGATAGAAGTTGTCTGTTGTCCCGGGAAGCCAAAATTTGTTTTCCATTCAGTTGACATGAAAAGTCAAACATCATTTACGCCATCTATTTAAATAAGCAAATCGAAACCAATTTAATAACTTATATCTAATAAAAATAAACAAAGAAAGCTCAAAATCTCAAACATGGATCGATGCCTGTGAATAATTCTTTAAGAATCTCAAACATAATTCAATGTCCAGTCCAGATATACCTGAAGCAGTGCCCTTAAACCTGCACAAGATTAGCACGAGTTTTAGGGTTATAATACTACAAAAATGCCAAAATTATCCTGACTGTCACAGTTAAAATACCCTGATTTTCACCCAAAACTCTTTCAGTTTGATTCTCGAAAATATGTTTATCGATCAGTCCACCCTGCGTATTCATAGAATCAGGAAGTTAGATGTGAAGGGAAGGAGATACGTACCTAAAATAGGGATTCCAGTTGGAGAAAGATAACGATTAAGTAAGCAAATCAAAACCAAATTTAATAACTTATATCTAATAAAAATACACAAAGAAAGCTCAAAATCTCAAACATGAATCGATGTCTATGAATAATTCTTTAAGAATCTCAAACATAATTCAATGTCTAGTTGAGATATACCTGAAGTAGTGCCCTTAAACCTGCGCAAGATTAACACGAGTTTTAGGGTTATAATACTAAAAAAAATGCCAAAATTAGCCCGATTGTCACAGTTAAAATACCCTGATTTTCACCCAAAACTCTTTCAATTTGATTCTCGAAAATATGTTTATCGATCAGTCCACCCTGCGTATTCATAGAATCAGGAAGTTAGATGTGAAGGGAAGGAGATACGTACCTAAAATAGGGATTCCAGTTGGAGAAAGATAACGATTGGAGAAATACGGAAACCTGGGCAACTTTAATCGTGGGGCAGGTTCTTGTTCGTGCACATCCGTCTATGAGTTGATTAAAGAGGAAGAAGGTTCTTGTTCGTTGATTCAGAACGATATCAGGAATAAGATTTTCAGAGAGAGAAAGATAGAGATAGGAAAGGGATAACGGCGGCAGATGTGGAACAAAGAAAAAGATAGCGGATGGGATGATGAAGCAGACAGGAGGTGGCGTCCGACCACAGTAGCGGTCTGCTGCTTCCACTTGTCCGTTCCTCCATCACTCTGTCGGCACCGAGGTTCTCCACTGGGACGAAGAAGTCTTTATCTTCTCAGCAAGAGAGGTAGACTGTAGGTGTGGGTAGTCATGGTGTTCGTGTCGCGCAAGAATGGATGCAGGTGGCGGGAGTAGAATGGCCAAAAAAACCCACCCCGCTTAAAACCTTCAAACCCCTACCACCCCACCCCAAACCTTCTAGAACCCCTTGCAATTAATATGTATAATAATTTTAATTATTTTTTGTCTTTCTATTGTTATTTTTATAAGTAACCCAATCACTTAAAAAACGCTTACTTTAACGAGGTGTTTCCCTGCAAAAACCCAAGCTTTTCTCTACCTCTCTGCTGCCAGACCACCGCACCGGTGCGGCGGTGCCGTCGCTACCATCTCCTCCCACTTCTTACTTAAGTTCATCGATTAGGAGTACTCCGACTCCTCCTGTCATCAAGAAAAAGGTACTTCGTAACCTAACTTCTAATTCCCCCAATTTCTTTCACCTCTAGGAATGAAATTTTTTAAATAGTCAATGTTTATACCTTTCTCTTGCTTATTTCAACTAATTTCTACTCATGAATTGTTTCCAAAATTCTCGATTAGTCCAATTAAATATTTTCAGTATTTGAATCGTTTACCTGTGACTGTGTGCATGGAATTTGAGTTCAACGATGACCTAGAGTGATATGTTATGCCAGATGTATTAATTTCTAAATTCTAGAGAAATAACTTGCTAATTAACAAAATAACAAGTAGTGGATACTGTTTTCTTGTACGAGTTATGAAGTTTGATTTAGTTAGCTCATTGTTTTTAGTTTCTTATAGTTCGTACTTCGTACCAAAGTGTTATACTAAAATATATCAAAAAGGGAGCTAATAGATCCAAATTAATCCTGGTAAAATGATTTTCACACTTTGACAGTGGATTAAAAGTGCAATTTGCAGTGGTGTTGATGATATACGCTTTATAAGTTTCTGAACTGAAGGTCGTGAAAGCACAAAGCATGCTGAAAACTCAAATGCCATTTCCAATTTCATCAGCTAAACAAAAGCAGGTCAAAATAATAAAAAAATTCTTAGTTTCCTTCTCATGTTTCTGTCTTAAATTCATTTGTATGTGTTTGTTTTTCGTGTATTTAGATATGTATCATTGGAATTGGAATCCAAAAGTTCTCCTTTATTCAAACCCCTTACATTAGACAAAAGGTAAGGCTCATAAATTCTTACCATTGAACCCTATTCATGTTTTCATTTTTCTTGAATTGTTACTCTTTTCTGTTTAATTTGTGAAATACAAAATGCAAAAAATAGCAACATACTTTCATTGGTTTGTGTGCTTTCATTTCATCTTATGATTAGCTTAATTTCTCAAAGTATAATGTCTAATAAGAAAAAAGTTAAAAGTACTAAAAGGATTTTTTAAAATACAATGCTTTAATAGAAAAATAAACTGAACACAATGTTGTAAAAGAAAGAAATGGAAGTAGGATGCTATAATTCACAATTAAATAGAAGTACATTGCTATTCCTTCCATTTAGCCCAAGTGTATATTCTATTTTTGTTACCTGTTATAAAGTGGAAATTTAGTTGTTGGTTTTTTTTACTTAAATTTAAATCCATGTTTGAGACATTAAACAGGCAATTTGGCATGTTGTCAAGTGTTCCAAGAATCAAACTTCTCGACAACTAATCAAGTTAAATAATGTGGAAGGGTAAGCTAATATTCCTTTTTAATAAACTTTTGAGTAAATTACAATTTTGGTCCCTTTGGTTTACAGAAAATTATATTATTGGTCTTAGTTTTAGAAATCTTGTACCGCCTACCGGTAGTCCCTTTGGTTTCCAAATCTTTCACTTTTGGTTCTTGTTGTTTCCAAATCTTTCACTTTTGGTCCTTGTTGTTTCCAAATCTTTCACTTTTGGTCCCTCCCTCTGTTACCGTTTGTGTAAACCATAGGGACCTAAAGTGAAAGATTTGGAAACCACAAGGACCAAAAGTGAAATATTTGGAAACCATAGTGACTACCGGTGTAAGATTTTCAAAACTAGGATCAAAACTGTAATTTGGTGTAAACCACAGGGACCAAAACTGTAATTTACCCTAAACTTTTTATCTTTATTTAGATTTATGATTCACTACTTACGATTAACTACCAAACGGCCCTTGTAAAATCTCGATTTTACCCCTTTTAACATATTTCGTTATGCCATAAACTTTTTATCAAGTATTTCTCTTTTATTCCTGGCCTTTTTGTCATCATGAATCTTTATTTACATATTAAATAATTTAGTGACAAATGTTATAATTCTTTACATAGAACTTGAATTATTTGTTGTAATAAGCTTCTTTCATGAAATTAAAATTATTCTTAACAAATATTACAGAAAAATTGCCAAAAAAACAAGCAAGACAGAACACCACTTATGGAAAAAAAGAGATTCTGGTGCATCTGGAGAAAAGGCATTGAATCTTGTTCGAATTGTAAGTGCACCTATTATTATTATTTTATTATTATTATTATTATCATTGTTATTGTTATTATATAATTATTAGAGTAAATTACAGTTTTGGTCCCTGTGGTTTACACCAAATTACAGTTTTGGTCCTAGTTTTGAAAATCTTACATTTTTGGTCCTGTAGTTTCTAAATCTTTCAATTGCGGTCCTTATGGTTTCCAAATCTTTCACTTTTGGTCCCTCCCTCTGTTACCATTTGTGTAAACCACATGGACCAAAAATGAAAGATTTGGAAACCCTAGGGACTAAAAGTGAAAGATTTGGAAACCAAAGGGACCACTAGTGCAAGATTTTCAAAACTAGGACCAAAACTATAATTTTTTGTAAATCACAAGGACCAAAACTGTAATTTACTTTTATTGGAGTAAAATACAGTTTTGGTCCCTGTGGTATACACCAAATTACAGTTTTGGTCCTAGTTTTGAAAATCTTACATTTTTGGTCCTTATGGTTTCTAAATCTTTCAATTGCGGTCACTATGGTTTCCAAATCTTTCACTTTTGGTCCCTCCCTTTGTTACCATTTGTGTAAACCACATGGACCAAAAATGAAAGATTTGGAAACCACAGGGACTAAAATTGAAAGATTTGGAAACCAAAGGGACCACTAGTGCAAGATTTTCAAAACTAGGACCAAAACTATAATTTTTTGTAAATCACAAGGACCAAAACTGTAATTTACTTTTATTGGAGTAAAATACAGTTTTGGTCCCTGTGGTATACACCAAATTACAGTTTTGGTCCTAGTTTTGAAAATCTTACATTTTTGGTCCTTATGGTTTCTAAATCTTTCAATTGCGTAAACCACATGGACCAAAAATGAAAGATTTGGAAACCACAGGGACTAAAATTGAAAGATTTGGAAACCAAAGGGACCACTAGTGCAAGATTTTCAAAACTAGGACCAAAACTATAATTTTTTGTAAATCACAAGGACCAAAACTGTAATTTACTCTTATTGGAGTAAAATACAGTTTTGGTCCCTGTGGTATACACCAAATTACAGTTTTGGTCCTAGTTTTGAAAATCTTACATTTTTGGTCCTTATGGTTTCTAAATCTTTCAATTGCGGTCACTATGGTTTCCAAATCTTTCACTTTTGGTCCCTCCCTTACCATTTGTGTAAACCATATGGACCATAAATGAAAGATTTGGAAACCATAGGGACCAAAAATGTAAGATTTTCAAAACTAGGACCAAAACTATAATTTTTTGTAAATCACAAGGACCAAAACTGTAACTTACTCTAATTATTATTGTTATTGTTATCATAATTATTATGATTATAAGTTGGTTTGAAATGAGATAATGCTCGAACGACTAATACTTTCTTCGATTTTTTAATTCATTTAATTTTGGGTTTATATAAATAAAAAATATATACAAAATTACTTAATTTTTAAATTTTATAGGTTTGTGGATTGCCAAATGAGAAAGAAGCTGTTTATGGAGCACTTGATAAATTTACAGCATGGGAATCAGAGTTTCCGGTGATAGCAGTAGCCAAGGCTCTTAATATCCTTAAACAGCGCAAACAATGGAAACGTGTCATTCAAGTATCAACATAAACATTCCATATTTAATTGCAATATTCTCTATAAATGATAGGGAAATCTCCATTAAAGTCCTAAAATTTTGGCTCAGTTTATGAAAAAGTCCCAAATTACTTTTTATTAACAAAAAAGTCCCAAATTAATTTTTATTAACAAAAAACGACAGAAACTACATGTTTTGTCTTCAATAAAGTCCTAATATTTTCGTACAGTTTACGGAAAAATCCCAACATTAGCCGGTTTTTTGTCCTTTTTTGTTAATAAAAATTAATTTGGGACTTTTTTGTTAATAAAAATTAATTTAGGGCTTTTTCATAAATTGAGCCAAAATATTGGGACTTTATTGGAGATTTCTAAATGATACTAATCGTATAGAATTTTAAGAGTAAATTTTGATTTTGTTTTGCATATAGTCCAAAAAAGATTTTTTTTTTTTGCACTGTTTCATATCTAACCTCAACTCCATCTGATATATTACCTTTTTGGTCCATCTACTATATCAATTTTTCGGATAAGGTCCACAAAAGAATCTTTTTGCGTTTTTCATCCTCAACCTCATCCAACTTATATTTTTATGGTTTCAAGTGAAATTTGATTAAAAGAAAAAACAGTTTTTGGATGACATTCATTTATGTTGTGCTTGGTTCGTGTGCTCCTATGGTGTCTGATGGAATTGGAATCGGAGATTCCATTCAAATGGAAGGAATTCAATTCCATCCTTTTTTTTATTGAAAAAGACCAAAATACCCCCTTGTTATATATGTACCCAAATAAGTAAAAAAAATAAATCAATTTGAATATAAATAAAAAAATTCAAAAATATTTTATTATTACTATTGACTTCCCGTTCCGTTTTCTGCCAACCAAACACACGATAGATTATGTTTCCAATTCCTTTTACAGATTCCATTCCGTTGATACGCAGGTGGCAAAATGGATGTTTGGAAAAGGTCAAGGAATGACAATGGGAACATTTGATACCCTCTTACACGCATTTGATATGGAGAAAAGAGTAGATGAAGCCGAGTCATTTTGGAACATGATTTTGCATACTCATCAAAGATCCATCTCAAAAAGACTATTTTCAAGAATCATATCCATCTATGCACATCATAACATGCCCCGCAACATTATAGAGGTACGCAACCTTTTAAATAAATACTTCAACTTTTATGCACAAAATAGCAACATACTTTACTCTTTTACCATTAGGGAAATCTCCAATAAAGTCCCATTATTTTGAGTCAATTTATGAAAAAGTCCCAAAATTAATTTTGTTTACAGAAAAGGACAACATACCGGCTAACGTATTCAGTTTAGCCTTTTCTTCTGGTTTACCAGGTTTCCTAAATTGGAAATCTCCAATAAAGTCCAATTATTTTGGTTACGTTTATGAAAAAATCCTATTATTTTGTGTAAAAAAATTCAACATTGGGACGTTTTCATAAACTGACCAAAAATAGTGGGACTTTACTGAAATTTTCCAATCTAGGAAACTTGGTAAACCGGATGAAAGGGCTAAACTGAATACGTTAGCCGGTATGTTGTCCTTTTCTGTAAACAAAATTAACTTTAGGACTTTTTCATAAACTAGCCCAAAATAATGGGACGTTATTGGAGATTTCCCTTTACCATTATAGGCAATATACGTTTTTTTATCCATAATTGCAACGTGCTTACCGATAATAGCAATATGTAGCCCTTAATAGCATGCAATTACATTTTTATTACACATAATAGCAACGTACTTACAATTTCTTACTCATAATAGCAACGTTCTTATTTATTTAGTGATAATATCATAGTAGCAATATGTAACAAATAAAGTACAATTAACAATGCTCATAGTGGGAATGAAATGTAAGTATGTTATTATAATGGTAAATAAAAAGTACATTGCCCATATTCGTAGCAACAACACGATAGAGCTACCATCAAATTTATTTCTCTTGCAAACATAGTTCAAAATATTAAGGGTGCGTTTGGTTGCGGAAAATTGTTTTCAGTTTTCTAGAAAATGTCTTCAGAAAATGAAGTGGAGTTTGCAGTTTCATTTTCAGTAGAAAACGCGTTTGGTTAAACTAATTGAGTTTTCATTTTCCGCTTTAAAACATTAGAAAACGCGTTTTAAAAAATTAGAAAACTGTGGAAAACAACAATTTTGAGTTTTCCAAGTTCTTTGTAATTTTGGAAAACCGAAAATTTTCATTTTCTAGAAAATTTTTGGAAATTTTGATTAACCAAAACACGTTTTCTAACTTTTCATTTTTCTTAGAAAATTTTCTGTAACCAAACGCACCCTAAGTTATTTTGGGAAAATTGCTGGGAATAGTAACATACTTAGGGGCTGTTTGATTTGCCTCTTACTTCTTACTAGTCCAATAAGAGGTTACGTCTGACTGTCCGAGTCAGACCGTCTGATAACCTTAAAATTTACCAATAATATAACAATAATATAACAAGTAAAATATAATGCATGATTCTATAACTAGTAGAAGATAAAGTACGTTGCTATTTATTGCAATTTGATCATATAATTTGATTTCTTGTAAATTTTTAGGTGTTTGCTGACATGGAGGAATTAGGAGTAAAACCAGATGAGGATACTACAAGGAAAGTTGCACGCGCTTTTCAAATAGTAGGTGAAAAGGAGAAACAACAATTAGTCCTTAAAAACTACTTAAGTCAATGGAAATACATACATTTTAAGGGTGAAAGAGTTAGGGTTAAACGATATGTGTCAAATGAATAAAACCATATTCTTATTTGGTTATGTAATTTAAAAAAAAAAAAAAAAAAGCCAAAAACGGTTATAATGTGAAAAGGATGAAGGTACAAAGTATTCGATTGATATTGACCTCTAATAGTCAAATAACACAAAGAATCCTTCCATTCTCATATACACTAATCCATTATGTAATATTTCTTATTTCCACACAAAATCCATAAACCTTATAAACAATTTCCAATATTATTTCACTCAATATAATATTCACTACAACAAAATCCAAAATTCAATATGTTATATTATTATTCACCTATAGCTCTAAGAATCGACTGGATTAAATTAATAAAAATTTCATATAAATCGTCTTCAAGAAGGTCAACAAGGTCTCGATACCTTGATACTTTCCACATCTCCGAATCTTCACAAAAATTCGCTATCAACAAGTGTAGAAAAATTTGACAAGTACAACTTTCAAAAAGCGTGCAACCCGCCAATTCGAGGGTCCCACAAATCCGCATTTCACGACATTTTTCTCACTTATTTAAAAAGGCAAATCGCATGAAATAACGATATAAGTTTCAGTTTATATCATAAAAGCCCTTAACTTTTTTAAAAATGTTCGGGTTTACCGTTTTATGTATTTATTATTCATAAAAGCCTTTAAATTTATTTTGGTTCATCAAAACTCTTAAGTTTGGTAGGAATGTTTGGTTTTACCCTTGTGTACTGTCTGTCAAACTTAAGGGTAAAACCGAACGTTCCTGCCAAACTTAAGGGTTTTAATTAACCAAAATAAATTTAAGGACTTTTATAAACAAAAAATACATAAAAGGGTAAACCCGAACATTTCTTACAAACATAAGGGCTTTTATGACAATATCCCTATAAGTTTTACCCAACAATTTGTTATTACGATTGGTTCTCCGGTAAAACATCTGCCATTTTTTTAAGCAGCGAGACAACATCGGCCGACGAACTCAAGAGATATCGGGCACTTGATCGCTTTCTTTTGACGGCACAAGAGAAGTAATTATTACTATTGAGATCAAGAATCGATGGCGTGGCATTTTTCCTGCCCCCATTGCTAACATTATTACTACTCGAAGGTGGAAACGGATGAGATTTTTTATGTCCGGTTGACCCGTTCCGATCTGAAGATGATCCGTTGACTGGGCTCGAAAAGCTTGACCTGACCGGAGTTTGCGGCTCAGGCTCAAAAAAAGTGTAAAGATCTTCATCCTAATAAAACAAGTATTTATATATAGATAGTGAGTTGTATGTATACATTTTGAATGGGAAGTGAATCAGTGATCTGTACACAACAATTTAACATTTTTCTTGCATAATGTACAACACACTGAATCCTGATGCATGAATTGTTGTGTATGGATAAAAATTGTTGTGTACAATCACTTCCAATTTTGAATAATTGAGAGGTTCTTGTTGTATATACCTTTGGAAGGAAATGGCCGACACATAAAACGTAGTCGATTGGTTCCCTGGTGTCTTTGTAATGTATGACTTGACCTAAAATACGTTTAATTCCTGCACCCTAAAAATAAATAGGATTCATGTCAGAAAAATGGGATTTATATAGACAATAGTAGATGGTAAAAAAATGGTTAATTTCATAAAGATCACTATAGTTTTTTTTTTTTTTTTTTTTTTTTTTTTTTTTTTTTTTTTGGGTTTAACCATTGAAAGAATTTTTTTCTAGTTTAACCACTGAAAGTTTTTTTTTTTCAAAAAAACCACTTTAAGTTTGTTTCATTTTCAAAAAAAGCATTATAAGTTTTTTTTCGGTAATGAGCTACAAAAACCATTTGAACGAATATTTTTTCTGGATAGGAGGTGTTTTTTTGGAAAAAAAATTCAAGGTTTGAATGGTTTAATTATAAAAATTAATTGTTTGAGTGGTTAAACTGCAAAAATAATCAAACAGTAATGATTGTTGTAGAATCCAAAGTTTTATGTAGTGGTTTTTTTTTTCTGAAAAATTAAACAAACTATCGGTGGTTAAATTAGATAAAAATTCTTTCAGTGTTAAACCAAAAAAAAAAAACTATAGTGGTTTTTATGAAATTAACCCTCAAAAAAATTAGAAACCTTGGTGACACCGGTGGCGCGAACCTCAACGGACCTACTACCTTGAACGACTTCAACAGATGCATTTGAAATGGGTCCGGTACAAAGGTGCTGTAACATGTCTTTAGCTTGAAGCCTTCCAAATTCGATATCTAATGTGTCCATAATTAATTAATTAATTAATTAATGTGAAAGTTGAGTTAATTGTAGAAAAACATATATATGAAATTGATGAGGCCAATATATATTAACCTGCATACTTATAATTCCAAACCAAGGACGTCTCACGAAGCTCAAATTGAGATCGCGGTGTTCTCTCGGTGAAATACTCAAAGACATGCTGCAACCAACCAACCAACGTATTTATATTTATATATAATACAAGTTAACTTGCTATTATCATAAAAGGGATTTAAATGGGAATTTATTTTATGCAACAAATAAGAAACGTTTCATTTTAGGTCGAAAACATGAAAAAAGGAGAAAATCGGTTGACCTTGACACTATCGACCCAATCCATGTGTAGTTGGGGCAGGTTTCGGGTCCATTTTTTATTGGGTGTTCTTAAAAACACTCCATGTTCTGCAGCCAACCATATATTTAATTCTCCAAAGTTCTGCACATTCATCAACATTTTATTTCCTAATCATGCAAGAGAAACCAACCTACTTTCATTTATAGCATCATACTTTCATTTGTTTCGATTACAGCATTGTACTTTCAACCTTTTTTTGTCCTTTTCAGGCATTGTACTTTTAAATTTTAATAACCATATTAGGGCATTATCTTTTGAAATATCCACCTAATTATAGGAGTGAAAATTGCTTTGTATTTGAATAAAATTTTCAAATTACAATATGCTCTAATAGGAAGAAATGAAAGTAGGATGCTATAATAAACAAATTAATCAAAGTACATATTACATGCATTAACTGTTTAGAGGGCATTAACGTCTTTTGCACAAGTGATCGAGAGCAAGTTTGTTACAAGGGACAGGACGAGACAAGCTCTTGAGGGATATTTTTGAATGCAAGAAATAGCAACGCAGTTTCATTTATCTTTTTATTATAGCATCATACTTTCATTTCTTCCTATCCAAACGTTGTACTTTCAAAAACCTCCTTATTAATGCACAACAATTTGAAAATTCTACTCAATTATAGCAGCTAAAGTTGCTTTGTAATTGCTATAATTGTGAAAGTAAAATGTTCACATAGGATGCCATAATAAACAAATTAATGAAAGTACATTATTATTATTATTATTTCTAGCATTCAAGGAGAAGGGCATTTACGTCTTTTGCACAACAATACCTTATCAAGGACAGAATGATGGGTTCCACTTAGGATGACAACTGTGGTCTTTGGATCATCACAAAGTCTCTTTAAAGCTTCTTTTGCTTCCGGATGCAGTCTCGGTTCCATTTCTTTGAACTGATCAAACCGTCTACCCGTATCCACCGGTTCCGTCAATGTTGAATTAAACCCCTGTCAAATTAAATTATAACCACCTTTAATCATCATCATTATAGTACTTCAAACTATACAAACTATTAAAAAAAAGTATATAAACAAATAATTGGATGTCACAAGTTTGCCACTTAACCACCAATCCTTCAAAGTCTCATCTTTCTGTTAGATTTTAACAGAAACTCATGCCTAATTATTGACAACAAGTCTGTTATTATAGCATTGTTACTTTCATTTTCTTTTTATAATTACAACATTGTACAGTTTTTTTTCCTATTAAAGACATTGTACTCTAAAATTCTACCCAATTATAGCCTTTACTTTTTACTCGGAACATGACTTAATCAACTAACTTGTATATGGGTGCTTCTTTTTTTACTTAATGCATAAAGAACGACTTATAAATTAAGTCGAAAAAACGATTTTCTCCATTTTATCCTAACATTTTACAAAAACTTTTCGCTAAATTTTTTCCTTCAATTTTCCCAAATGTGCCGTCATTTTAGAAGATATTTTTAAGAGTAAATTATAATTTTGGTCCTTGTGGTTTACACCAAATTACAGGTTTGGCCCTAGTTTTGAAAATCTTGCACTACTGGTCCCTTTGGTTTCCAAATCTTTCACTATTGGTCCCTGTGGTTTCCAAATCTTTCATTTTTGGTCCATGTGGTTTACACAAATGGTAATAGAGGGAGAGACCAAAAGTGAAAGATTTGGAAACCATAGGGACCGCAAGTGAAATATTTAGAAACCACAGGGACATAAGTGCAAGATTTTCAAAACTAGGACCAAAACTGTGATTTGGCGTAAACTATAGGGGCCAAAACTGTGATTTGGTGTAAACCACAGGGACCAAAACTGTAATTTACTCTATTTTTAATAACATCATTTATCCACGAAACACTCAATGGAGAATAAAAAAAGAAACCGATTCTATGTGTAGAACCCTTTAGATTGTTAATTATGCAAAGAGCTTTAAACTTTTTGTCTTTAATTTCAACTTAGAAAGCCACAAATATATATATTTTTTGCACCTATTTATTATACTATCAACCTTAATTGAGAGAATACCAAAATGAGTAAACGGTTGCTTGAATCCAAATAACGCTTGGTTGCATCCTCCGTTTGAAGTAAAGGTGGAATCTGCCGAATCCTCAATTGAGCTTCCACAATCGTATCATTCAGTTCACTACACATTCAGCAATATACTTACAATTCTTCACCCATAATAGCAACATACTTACATTTACTTACAAATAATAGCAATATGTAAAAAATAAAGTAGACATTTCTATTATTGGTAAAAGATAAAATACATGCCTAACAAAAGTTTCGGCCCATTCTTGGGATGTATGAGTAGTGACATGCACGAAGTTATGGTGGTGTCTTTTTTCCCTTTCATCAGCAGGCATATTTAGAGCATAAGCGATTGAAGAAGCCACTTCTGTAATGTTCCATGGGTTTACCAAAATTGCCCCTGCACCAAGAGACTGTGCTGCACCTGCAAACTACATATAAACAAATCACTACTTCTTTTATTCCATGAAAATTGCAATTTTTAACTAAGGACATAGTTTTTTGGGCAAATTACAAAAAACACACAACATTTTTTTCATTCTTTAAAAACCCCGTTTTCCCCGGTGTTTATATCATGACAAATTCAGAAAATCACAAAATACTTTCACCATTTGTATCGATTTAACCATGAAATGTTTTTTTTGATCAATTTAGCTAGTAAACTATTATTAAAATGATCATAAAAACATAATAGTTCAGTGGCTAAATCGATAAAATGGTGAAAGTACATTTTCATTTATTTCTAAATGGCCAAAGAAAGTATGACGGTTAATCACTATAAACAAAATAATTAAGTAGCTAGATCGATAAAATTAGTGAAAGTAATTAGGATTTAGGAATACATACCTCACTTAAGATTAGAACGCCTTTCTTTGAAGCTTGGCAGGCTACAAATTCATAACTTACAAGATTCATTCCATCCCTTAATGATGTAATAAGAGCCACATCTATGCAATAAATATCAATGTATAAATTTGTTGACCTTTTCAAAAAATATGACAGTATGAGGTGGCACACCACCTCACACAAGACCCTACTTATTCAACTTTTTACAGTATGCTTATAAGAAAAAAAAAGTGAAAGTACAATGCTATTATTGGGTAGATTTGTTTCAAGAAAAAAAATTAAAAGTATGTTGCTATTATTGAAAGAAATGAAAGTAAGATGCTATAATAAACAAATATATGGAAGTACGCTGTTATTTCTTGCATTTAGCCCGTATAACATATCATTTCATAGGATTGAAACCTTACCTGTAATGGCGTATAGTGCACATAACCCATGAAAGTCAAGAGATCGATCCTGTATCATAAGAAGAATCGCAAATTTTAGAACAAAATAGTCTTTGGATATTATATTTAAACCGAATAATGCACGCTCCTAGTCAGAAAGGTATAACAATATCATAAGTATATGTAAAAGGGTTGAATAAAGATAATAAAAAAGTAACTCTTAGTAATAATTTTCTATACAATGATTTCAAGATGTGTTTCAATTAACAGAAAAGGCATACCAAGTGATGAATCGGGACAGTTGTAAGGCTCCCAAATCTTCCATTTATTCTTCCAACAATTTCATGAACTTGACATGTAAGTTTTTGATCTGTTGAGACAAAAAGAAAATAACAAAATTAACACACGTTTCGTATTTTTATACTTGATCTGTGTAAAAAAATCATTATATGAAAGATAGAGCAACGTACTTATGTTGATTTGTGTATTATAGCATCCAACTCTTATTTCTTGCTATTACAACATTAAACTTTCAGTATTTTTTATAGTTTGAAAATCTACCCTATTAAAACTTTGTACTTTCAATTGCTTTCTTATTAGGATATTATACTCTGCAAAGTCTACCAAATATAACAGTGAATTGTTTTGCATATAGATGACATTGCTGTTAAAGGAAATTGTGGAAGTAGGATGCTAAATAGACAAATCAAAGGAAGTACATTCCCATTTCTTGTACGTAACCCTATAAACGATTGAAGTTATACATTCGGGGACATCTGTTCTTGTTGGCACAGCAATCTGCAACAACACTACTTTGTCATGCCAATCTGGATTTTCTTCTAGAAACTTTTCAAAGGCCAAAATCTTTTGTGGAATTCCTTTAATCATGTCAAGGCGATCGACTCCTAACATTACCTGCATATATAAAACCAATCAGAACTACCAAGATGTGTACATGCATATCCTGAAAAGAAAGTTTGTAGAGTAAAAAAAGATAGAAAATATAAATGTTTTATTATAGTTTATCTCTTTAAAAAACATGATACGGTAGTGAATAAATCAACTCCAAAATGGTAAAATAGAGAGAGATGGATTTTGATTTACCTTTCTACCAGCAAATCTCTCCTCGAGTTCTTTTATATGATCTTTGATTTGAGGAAGTTGAATCGCTCGAATGAATCTACCGGGATCTATCCCAATAGGAAACTGTAGTTTCAAGCCAATATATGAATAAGTAAAAGTTTCAAGAAACATGCACAATGCACGTCAATAAATATAAAAAGAAAAATGATGATGGAGTAATTCACCGCAGCAACACGAGTAAGCTTTCCTTGATCTTCCACTCCATCAGGGGTACCCTCAAGCCCAAGAATCCGAGTGCATGCACTCACAAAGTGCCTTGCATAATCGTAAGTGTGGAAGCTGAAATATATAGCACATGTTAGCATCAATAGTGGCTCCATTAGCCACTGTTTGTTACACATGACATGACAGACGGCCTTGTATTGTGTTTGGCTGGGACTAGAGTTGATGTCAGTGGAACAAAAATTGCAACTTTTTGTCCTCACGGACTCACTCTTTCTCTCTCATCTATTCGAAAAACATGATTGCTCTCATCATCCTTATCATTCAAAATAACCCTAAAAAGTTTTTGTTCCGTCATGTCAGTGCTGGACTAAGACAAATTGTTTGTTTTGACTAAGACAAATTGTTTGTTCTGACCAGTTGTCTTGGTCTGTCTATGTGACCAAGACAGTTAGCCGAGGACAAGTCCTGATCGTGGACAGTTTGTCCTGAAACCTGGACAAACCGACAGTTCCTGGACAAACTGACAGTTTGTCCGGATAGGACAATGACAGACTGTCTGACTTGACACAGGACAGACTGTCCGTCCAGACTCGACGCAGGACAGACTGTCCGTCTTGGACCAGGTCAGATTGTCCGTCTTGGACCAGGGCAGGCCGTCATGGACCAAGGGCAGACTGTCCGTCTTGGACCAAGACAGACTATCTTGTCTCTAATTTGTAAGTGTAACAAAGAGAGCTAAAAGGGGCCATATCTTTTTGGAACAAATTTTAGAAAGTTTAGTCTTTACCCAACAAGATCAGCTACAAGAACAGCTCTTAGCAACTCCGATCGGGAAGGCAGTGTCCTATGAATCTCAGAGGAAGGAAACGGCGTGTGTAGAAACCAACCGACTTTCATCTTGTTATTACGTTCTTTCAAACATTTAGGTAGAAACATGAGATGGTAATCATGACACCAGATGACATCACCTTCTATATAATGCTCACTCACCACATCAGCAAACAATTGATTAGCTTTCTTGTACCCATCAAACTGCGCTTGAAAACTACGCGTAGTAGCAAGGCGATCCTCTTGGGGGAGACCAAGGTAATGGAAAAGTGGCCATAAGATATTGTTACAATATCCATTGTAATACAGATTAACAAGATCTTCATCAAGAAAAACCGGAATGCACCTCTGTCAACCAACAATTGCTAAAGTAACAACCATGGTTTTTTTGTAATTACGAGTTCAAAATATCAAACATGCTTCTATAAACAATATTAAATGGAAGAACACCAACGTACTTTAATTCATTTGTGTATTATACCATCATACTTCCATTTCTTTCTGTAAATATATGTGGAGCCCAAGAGTGTCTCTCCAAAAGAGCCCTTGTGGAGAGAGGGGAGACTCCAACATATATACAAACTTATAGGACCGTGTCGCACCAATGTGTGATACATTAACACTTTCTATTACAACATTCTAATTTTATTTTTTATGTTATAAAGCCATTTTGTTTTAAAAGTTCCATCGCGTTATAGCATTGTACTTTCAGTTTTTTTTTTGTATTTTCAAAAAATTAACTCGCAAAAGTAGGATGCTACAAACAAATCAATAAATGTACGTTGTTATTTCTGCATTTAACCGTTTTATATATATAAACGGTCTATAATAGAAAGAAATGAACGTTGCTTTTATTTTATTTTATTTTATATAACACTTTATAGATAATCGGTCAACCTTGTCAGCTAATGCTTCGGTCAATGATTTCTTCCCGATCTCGTCGGTTACATTTACTCCAGCCCATCCGATCCATCTTGTTTCAAATTCAGTTATACCTTTATCAAAGATTTCCTTGTTTAGAATCTTTTCAAACATAAACATAAGGGAAAATCACCAGAAATAGCAACTTACTTTCACCTTATTTCCTTTTTTAATTAATGGAGTCAATGGGGACTATCATATCGGTGTTTCTTTCTAATTCAATACAGAAAGAACCACTTAATAAAGATAGCCGGGAAATAGATTATTTTCGTAAATATTTTTTAAACAGCAAATTGTTTTACTTGTCAAAATTGATTATTTTGTGTAAATTGGACAGCAAAACCTATAAAATTCTCACATGGCTGAATGGTTATTATAATGGTTTTCAAAAGTTAGATGGTTCTAGTAACAATTTCCAAAGCATAAAATAGAAAAGCAATAATAATAATAATAATAATAATAATAATAATAATAATAATAATAATAATAATAATAATAATATGTTACTATTTACTGCAATTTTCCCTGATAACCACCATTAATAAGGATAAAAAGAAAACGAATAACTAACCCAAAAGTGCACTGACTAAGCCCCCAACACTCATTTCTAGTTGCCATGATGCATCACCCTTTCTAGTGGCTGAAACAGGCAGACGATTTGCTACAACTAATAAACGTTGTCTATTTATTGGAGGGCGAATTCGTAATTCTTCATCATTGGTCCCTGATGAAAATATTTTTCGATTCCCAATAGTATTATCGGTACCTCCATTTCCATATAAATCATCAATTTGAGACTTGGAAGATTTTCTTAACTCTCTTTCCTTCAAGAGTCTTTCGAGTCTTGTTCTAAGTATAGCTGATGTGTTTTTGTAATCATCTGCATGCATATCTGATTTTTGTAATTCATCCTGCAATCATGAGTTTGTTGTTCATGTTGAAAATTTAGATACTCACTCCTAGTGATTGTAAATCATGGTTCTTGAAAACAAAGAATCATGCTTTTGTAAAAATGTAACATGAAAATAAAATATTTTAGGGCCCAAAAAACAAAATAAAGCTTTGTTTGTTACGTGGGACCGGAAAACAGGTTGTAATTTATTTGACATGCATTGGACTGGGACCAAGAGTCTAAGACCGATGACAATGAGACAAAAACCGCAGATTTTTGTCTCACTGATAAAGGTGGGATATGTACTTGGAAAACTCTACCCAATCATAGCACTGCATTTTCAATCTTTTTTCTTTTAAGACATTGTACTTTAAAAATCTACCCAATTATAGCATTGTACTTTCAGTTATTTTTATTAGGACATACCCCGATATTAGAGGTAAACAAAAAAACCGTTTGAGATCCGAAACCGGTTTTCAATCCGATTCGATTTTGAAACCGGTTACTCTCAAACCGATCCGGTTTGAACGGGTTTGGATATATAAAATTTAAAACCGGTTTTGGCCGAACCGGTATGTAAAACCGGTTCTGGCCACGTTGACCCAAACCGGTTTTGAGCATAATTTTTGGTAGAAACCGGTTTCAAACCGAACCGGTTTTGGTCCAAACCGGTTTTGACTTTATTGACCAAAACCGAACCGGTTTTGGATCCGATTCGGTTCCGAAAATAATACGGTTTGTGCACCTCTACCCGATATGAAAGTTGCTTTGTATTTGAATGACATTGTTATAACTCGGTAGATGTTTCAAAGTACAACGTTGTAATAAGACGAAATGGAAGTAGGATGCTATAATTAATAAATGTATGAAAGCATGTTGCTAGTGCTTACATTAATCCCTAAGTTAAACTTCTACGATATTTTGGGAAAGAGTGAAATATTTACAACAAAAACATGCAATAAAAGCAATTGTAATCTTCTCCCTCAAATAACAGTGAAATGATTCAACTTTAAGAACCAAATTTTCATCAAACAATGCAAGGAATTTAACACTCCAAAAGGGAATAGAATGATGAAAATACAAGTCTGATTAATATATGCTTTCACATTAAGTTTGAAAAGTTCAGATTGGGCATAACAAATAATGTGGACCAACTTATATTGTCATCTGACACAAATAATAATAACTTCTTCTAATTTTGTAAGAGTTGGACACGACTATTTGTTCTATTCTTTTTAAGCTAGCTAACTTATTTATGAAAGGAATATATATATAATACTCCCTCCATAAAAATGCAAGGTTTGACTTTATAATTAAACGAAGAAATTTTGAGTTTTGGTCAAATGATTAAGATGTTGAGATTTGACTGTAAAAAACTCCTTTCTTTTGAATATCTCTGTTAGTAATTTCTAAATTAAGTAAAGAAAAAACATTCCTCATTAAGTTCATCAAGTAGTGTCTCCATTAAAGTTCACTAAGAACTGTATTGAGAAAGTAAAATTGAGGATAACAAACACAAACATGATTTGGGGGAAATTATAACCAAAAGCGAACAAGATAAAAAGTAGAGAAAATAAAATCCTAATCATTTCTTGAATATCGTATAAGATTCATGAGAAGCATGCGCTTTTTTCATTGTTGAAACTACTGATTTCAAATTGAGTTCAAGATTTCAAGAACTCAAATCAACAAAACTCCATCGAATACCCAAGTGGGTTTGCGTAAAAATTGACGAAACACAAGCACGAATTACAGAAAAACAAGTAAGGGTTCCGTTCTTGTGTTACCAAATCGTGTTGCAGAATGCCGATCTCTTCACACGATCTAATGTTCTTCATTTTCTATCAAGAAAATCAAATCCTACAACGCTTCTTGCTATAAACACGGAGAATTTGTATCCTTCTAAACAGAGAGTGATAAGGAAACATCAAGATGACGTTCTATGGTTGAAATATTCGACGCTGAAGTGTGTTTATTGGCCGTGAATGATGTAAATGTTTAGAAGATAATGAGAGAAACAAGAAAAATGAGAGAGGGAAGATTTGAGGGCTACAGCTATGGTTGGGGATCTTTATACTTCTCACGACGCAGCTTTTAAGCCATGCATAAATGCTGACGCTGGGGAAAGGGGACTTAATTTCTCGTTAATTTGCATAAAATAGTAAAATATAGGATCATGTGTTTGGATTTGATTATAAAAAACCATAGTCACAAATTCACCACGTATTTTGTATTTGATCCATATTTTAGATTTTTGTAGTAATCATCTTTAATTCCGAAATGTAGTCGTTTCAGATTTTGGACATATATAAATGTGAAGTCACCATTCAATTTTAAAAAACCTATTTCCATACTGCATGAGAGATGTTGAGTATAATCAGTTTTTCACGAGTACCAAAAAAAAACATCATACATGTTTTTATTATGAGATCAAAGGGAGCGATTACTAAAGAGTTTGAATGTCACGTAGGCGCCACCTCAATTTTCCTTCATTAATCCTTCATCCTTTAAATTTTAGGAAATGATAACCCCTCACTACCACTCACTTTTTTAATTAAATAAATAATTTAATTTAAATTAAACTAAACTATAATTTTTTTTAAAAAATAAAATACTTTATTAATTAAGAAATTAAAATTACAAATGTTAATTAAAACGACAAACGACAAATAACACACACACACACACACACTCTCTCTCTCTCTCTCTCTCTCTCTCTCTCTCTCTCTCTCTCTCTCTCTCTCTCTCTCTCTCTCTCTCTCTCTCTCTCTCTCTCTCACACAGTAACTCAAGGATTTGTATGATGTTGTTCAGGAATCATGATTGATGTTTTGGTCCGAGAGACTTATATGAAAATGTAGAAACCAATATATGGTAGGCCACATGTAACATGTTACTCCCTCCATGAAATGAAGACAAAAACAACTTTATTTTGGAAATATTATATTTTCATCCAAAACTCACGATGCAAATAAAAAGGAATTTCCACAGGTTTTACTAACATAAATTGCTCACTATATTACGTTTATTCTACTGCTAAGATATCATCAATATATGCTGCAGGTTGATTATTGGCATGCTAAGATATCATCAATATATGTTGCAATTTGATGATTGGCATGTAATGGAATGCATGCAATGGATTATATAATTATAGAAAGTTTGTTATATACATCAAATTAACCGTTATCAAAGCATTTTAAATTGTTATATAAGGGATGATAAGAAAACCGACAACCAAAACATCTTCCAGAACCTCTCCTGAAACCGGACCGATTGGGTAATTTGGTTCGGTCTTCGGGTATTAGTTTAACCCTTATTCGGGTATCGGGTAATTCGGGTATGGTACTATTGATCTTCGGGTTTTATGGGACTAGGAACCGAACTGAAAATATGAAGAGTCATCCCAATCTTTAAAATTGCATAACTTCCTCATATGATTTCAGCATTTCATGTTTCGTTTTTCATCATTTAATTTAGAGTTTGTAGATATTTTTAGACTATAAAAATACTTCATTTGGATGGATATTCATTGATTTACAAGCACCAAAAAACACGGTATTAATTCTGGTATTGTTTTTCTAATTCAACACTTAATGATATTCTATCTCCATCTTTGAAATTGCAAAACTTCTTCATATGATTTCATAAATTGATGATTATTTTTCCATAATTTAATTTAGAGTTCATAGATATTTTGAGACTATAGAAACACTTTATTTGGATGGATATTCACGGAGTTACGAGCCTCGGAAGACGAAGTATCAATTCTAATTTGGCTTTTCTGATTTAGCACTTAATGGTATTCTTTTCCCATTTTTGAAATTGCATAACTTCTTCATACGATTTAAGAAATCGATGATTCTTTTTCCATCATTTAATTTAGACTTTCTAGATATTTTTAGACTGTAGAACACTTAATTTGGATGCATATTCACTGAGTTACAAGCCTCGAAAGACGTGGTATCATTTCTTCTTTTTTGTTAAATCTAACTTTTTTGGTTGTGCTAGATCCTACATTTTCGGTTATTTTTAGTTTCGGACCCGACCAAACCTGACCCGATCGGTTATCTGAATCGAGAATCGATTCCGGACCGTGCTCATCCCTAGTTATATACGACAACTTAGTCTATGTAATTGTAGCAATTTATCATATAGTGGATTTTTTTTCTATGGAGGCCCATGATTTTTGTTCAATTTTAGAGTTCTCCACACATAGTTATTTTCTATTATTATGTTTAGGAGACATTTAGGGGTCATTGGGGCCATTTTTCGAACAAGTGGTATCAGAGCTTTAGGTTTTGAAAGAGGTATTATTTTTAGAAATTTGTAGTATACTCTTTGGTTATAGATTTTATTTATCTTCCATGTCAAAAAATGAATTCTATTGATCATATTGTATGGTTCCTTGGTGCTTTGAAGGTTCATAGTATGCTCTATGGTTGTAGCTCGGTCGATCTTCCACATCAAAAAGAGGATTCGTCTAACCTTTTTGTGTAAGATAGAATTATATGCAGGATAAAAGTACGTATATATCCATAAAAGGTTTTGTCTAGGAAAGAATTAGTACTTGAGCGTGTTTGTTTTGGCCCTCCACTCTTTCCTCAGAACCCTTTATTAGGTGCATTACGTAAGACTTAGTGGAAGGATCAACTTTGGCTTGTGGCAAATTCGAGTCAAGGATGTGTTGATCAAATACAGGTTGCACAAGGCATTAAGGAGGAAACCGACCCTGCTTCTAGCAAGGATTCAAACATTACCAGTAAAGTCGATGTTAAAGAATGTGAAGATCTGGATTTGAGAGTGGCAAGTGTTATTCGTTTGTGTTTAACAAAAAATGTTCTTGCAAATGTGCATGGATATCAGCAACAAATGAGCTTTGGGAGAAGCTTGAGTAGTGTACTAACGCAAATGTATATCGAATCGATTGCATCTTTAAAAACAATTTCATACTCTTCGTATGAATGGAGATAAAAAAATCTCGGATCATTTAAGTATTCTTAATAACATCGTGTCAGAACTAGAGGGTATTGGAGTGGAGACTGAATATGAGGATAAAGCCTTGAGGATCCTATTGTCGTTGTCATCGTCCTATGAGTATATGAAGCACCATTATGATGATGGGAAAAAGACCCTAAAGTATGCGGATGTTACTGGTAACTATTGTCTGCGGAAAAAAGATTGGGAAGTAGCAGCTATACTTCGTTAGAAGGAATAGTTTTGAATGTGCAGGAATGGGAAGAAGAAAAAATCATAGAAGAATATGGTATACTGGAAGTGTAGATAGTCTGGGCAAGAGAAATTGTCCAAGTGGATAGTTTTCGGCAAAATACTCCGATATAGCTCACAATGTCTCCATACTTAGGTGCGGTTTGGTGTGGTTTAAGCCAAAACCAAATCGCAAAATGTGGTTTTTCAAGTGGTGCGGTTTTCCCAACGGTGTGGTTTCAAGTGGTGCGGTTTCGGTTTTTAAAACTGCACAATGAAATGGTGTGGTTTTAAAACTGCTAGAGACCAAAAGTGAAGTATTTTTATTAAAATTTTAGCTTTTAGTCTTATATCCAACACGACATATCGTAGAAACATGAAACAATTTTTGTTTATTACATTTTTAGCCTACAATCAAAAGCTTGGTGAAGTCATAGTCTTGGTCCACAAAACACGATCAAGACTATTGGACTATTATTATTATGAGATACTCTTGAACTATTATGAGTTATGATGCTACATTTGATATTTTAAGTCATCAAAAAATATAGCGTTAAACATTCCTAATAATATAAACATATTTTAAACATATTTAATAACATAAAATATTTTTAACATATATAATATTAGTGTCGCAGTTCGGTTTTTTAGGATCGGTTTCTAGGGTAAAACCGCACTGCACCGACTTTGGTTGGTTTTTGTCAAATAAAAAACCGCACTGTCGGTTTTTGTATCGGGTTTGATTTTTCGGTTTCGGTTTTTTGCGGTTTTTTGGATCGCTGCAGTTTTGCTCACCCCTATACATACTCACTGAAGGTGATGAATTCCCATGAGTTGTGACATCCCTATAGTCTGCTCGTGCTATTGTGGAAAGGGGTGTGTTTTTGTTAGCATGATCATTGATCTATAAATGGGGATTAGATTGACATAAATACATGATGTAGGGTGATAGTTGATGTTGATGGCTGACAACTTCCTGCTATGCCAAATGCGGAAGTTGCAACATAATTTGCAGTAAGATTTTTGACATTTGCTTAGGTGAATTCTTAGGATGATTTATTCTAAGTAGATATACTCTTTTATGGTTGATTATGATAATTATATGACTTTAGATTAATGAGTATCAATGGAAGACAATTATCTTTTTAATGTGGCTATAATTTTCATTCATTTGTACAAAGTGGAGATTGTTGAGTTTTGGTTAACAAATGAATAGTACTCTCATCCCACATTGGTGGAAGAATGAAACTTTTAGTGGACTCCAAGTTTATAAAAGAAGTCCAAGGCTTTGATTTCAAAGTGTCCCAATCAAATACACTTGAAGTGTTTGGTTCTTTATTTCTTTCTCTTATTTTAGAGTGTAGAAAGTGGTCGTCAAAACTTTCGAGGGTCTGCATGTAATTTTTTTTTGGGGGGGGGGGGTGGTGGCTTGAGAGATTAGTCTATTTAATTGTAACAATTTATCATATAGTATATTTTTCTCTCTAGAGGCTTGTGGTTTTTCTTCGATTTTAGAGTTTTCCATGTATATTCTTGTGTCTGGTTATTTTTTATTATTGTCTTTAGGAGGTTTGTTAGGGATAATTGATTCTGTTTTCTCAATAACCATGTCAAGATAATTAAGGGAAAGAAGGTATGCAACATATGATAAATTTCACACCAAGCAATTATGGAATGCCCTAAACAATGTAGTATTTTAGATGCCAAAAGAGATGATATTGAAGGAAAGAATGTATGCCCTAAGGCATGTGCCAACTATGGAATGTATCCAACGAATTATATAGATACATAAATGTGTTATGTTCAAGTTAATAGTTATCAAAGAATTTTAAATGCACCAAATAAGTTTTAACGGTACCAGTCATGCTAATTAAGGCAAAGAAGGTATGCCACATATCATTATGTTCAGAGCAATAATAGTCGGTAACTCAAAACTAATTGTAATAATAAAATAATGTCGCAGTGATAGCCACGAACCATCACATGCTAAATGCAATAAAAATAATAATTCCAATCTTAAAGTAAAAAAAGAGATGTTAGATAAAGAACTCAAAATTGAATCCTTATGTCAATAACTCAAGATCAAAACCATGTTCATATTATAAACTCAAATCTAATCCTCGAACTATTGAACAAAGAAATATTGATCATCAAAGGATGATAAAAGAGGAATACGAAAGTTCTTGAAAGAGTTACCTTATTTGCATGGAGCAGTGATTTGCAAATTAATTCTTGATGGAGTATAAGATTCTTTGGCCGGATCAGTGATGTGCAAATTAGTTCTTGACAGAGTACATGGTTCTTTGGTCGGTGCAGTGATGCGCAATTTAGTTCTTGAGAGTAGAAGTTTTTTGGTTGGAACATGGAGTTATTTCTTATTTGTGTTCAATTTTACCACGTTGTGTTTCTTTGTAGTGCCACCGAATTGATTGTTGAATTGTTAAAGTTGGTAGGATTTTTGTTGACTACAAACCAGTTATTGGATGAATCGGGTGTGGTTGAAACCACAGACCAGACGCTGTAAGCCTTTTCTATTTAGCCACTTTTCAACTTAGATTATTTAAAGATTTAGTTTTAGGTGTTAAAAAGGATAACTTAAAGATTGTGTTAAGTTTTTTATTTTGTAGGTTCTAAGAGAAAGTGTGGGCATGGCTCCATCAGCATTGTTATAATTTGGCAACTTCAAGTTATAAGAAAGAGGAAGGAGTTGACGGGCCTGCTTACTTACAAAGCCATGTCCAACAAATTGATGCGGGTTTGGGAGTTCAACCTGAACCACCACTTCATAATGACTTGAAGAAGACATTCTACATGACATTCTAAACCTTCCTTAAACTTTGGAGTACAACCACCTCATAATCAAGGTCCAAACTTTGTTATTTTAGATGAACAAGTTGTTAACATTATTGAAATCCATCCTCAAGCCACCACCTCATAATCCACTTCAACAACACATTCTAAACCTCCTTTAAATTTTAGAGTACAACCACATAAAAATCAAGGTCCAAACTCCATTACATTAAATGAACAAGTTGTTAACGTTGTTGGAGTCCATCCTCTACCACTACCTCATAATCAACTTCAAGAACACATTCTATACCTCTTTAAAACTTTGGAGTACAATCACCTCAGAATCAAGGTCCAAACTTTCTAAACGTTCCAATAAATGAAGAATATGATAGTGTTTGTTTGAGTCCAATCTCATAATCAACTTCATGTCAAACCACCTCACAATCAAGCAAAAAACTTTATAAACACTCCTTTACTCAAAGAAGTTTGCTTTTAGAAATCGAACCTTAAATTTCTGTTGAATATGAAGCTCAATAATATGGCTACACTAACCCATATTTCGACACATACGAAGTTCCCTTCCTCTTAATGAACCAATCACCGAGGAATACGTGTGGACAAGATACTATACTCGTGTACATGGA
This sequence comes from Cichorium intybus, assembly GCA_023525715.1. NCBI lineage: Eukaryota > Viridiplantae > Streptophyta > Magnoliopsida > Asterales > Asteraceae > Cichorium > Cichorium intybus. The sequence goes on along the minus strand of CM042013.1, from coordinate 108,368,991 downwards.
TGACGTGCACGCAGAGGTCGTCATGCGATCAAAAATAAGAAATAACCTAACATTCACTAGTATAGTGGAGTCAGGGTCGATCCACAGGAGCTACGTGGTTAGCCTAGATGAGAGATTGCCAACTAATAGTGTCACAGCTATAGTCGGAGGAACTAATTTCTATATTTCTACCTTGCAACAATATTCAAACACCCAAGCCAAGCTTAGCTATATCCAAATGACCTAGTTACTTTCTAAACTCAGAAGTACATCTCTGAATTAGGAGCAATTGAAGGCATTCAAACTAGCAGAAACCAAGCAAGCATAAACTAGCTAATAACTAACAGTTCTACGAGACAGTTAATAGCCAAGATTTAATGCTCAATCTAACCAAGTTAGCTACTGTTTTCAGCGAAGGAAAACAGTCCCAACCAAGTCACAAACAAAATCCAAACACAAATGAACAAAATCCAAACACAAACTAACATCCAAAATACCAAAAAATCAATATTAACATTAACCGAATGATTTCATTCACCAAAAACAATATCCAAACATCATATCAGTAACCAAAATCTACTAGAAACAGAACCCTAAGCTGAAGATCTATGGTTGTCACACCCAAAGATTCAACTCAAAGCTTACAACCGTTTAACTAACATGAAATAAAATCTAAAAACATGAAAATACCAAATTATGGCTTCTGAAATGGAATCCTCGAGTCAAAGAGCTTCTAGGTCGATGTTTACACCAGGTCTTTGCTAGGGTTTTCGGCTGGAAATGCCTCTATTTATAGTTGCAAATTTCCCGTGACCGCGCCGCGCATAAGTGAAATCCGCGGCGCACGTACTTATCCGTTCCCCGTTTTTTCGTCATTCAAATGTGTTCCACCGCCTTACGCCCGCGTCGCACAGATGGTAAATCCGCGGCACGCGTACGTCTTCTCTTGATTTTTCATTCTTTCCATACTTTTTCCTTTTGTACACCTTTAGTCCCTGTTTCTGTTCTTTTTCTCCAGACAAGTCCTCGCACGAAAAGTGAGAATACCCATGCATATTTGATATAATTTAACCAAGAACAGGGCTCAACAACGCCTAAAATACTTGATATCACTAGGCGTTGTCAAACACCCCACACTTGTGCCTTGCTTGTCCCCAAGCAAGAGAGTTTTTAACAAATTGTAATAGAGAATCGAACAATTTTTGACTGTGTTTTAGTTTCAAAGTTTATTGCTCTTCGAGTTAGAATGGAATAGTTCGTGAAAACATAATTGAGTTGTTCTTTGGAATTCATGGCTTTCTAAAGAACCCTTGATTACAAACTTTCTGTCCACAATGAAGTGTACTTACTCGTTCAGATTCTAAAGGCCATTAAGGAATCGTCCATGACTTTCGATGTTGTCCGTGTAGCGAGCTTTCAGAAATACCATCCCAGACCAGACGATCTTAGGTGGTAAGGTGCATAAGGCCCACCCATTTTAGACCTACTGGCTCGAACAACAAAGGCCACTGACTGACTTTTCCTTCCTAAATTCCAATCCTAAAACGGCTCAATCTTCTAAACTCGTAAAACTCAACTTATTTGACTAACTAATAGCATGATAACAACTAAATGATATTTCTTGAAAAATACTAATGCTATCACAATCACAAACCATTCATTTCAAAATTGCAATTCATTAAAAATTTTGAAAAATATTGCTAAACATTGAAAAATTGATCATTTACGCAAAAATTTCAAAAATATCTCTTTCGACCGTCCACACCCCACACTTAAAACCGTACAACGTCCCCGTTGTACAAAAATTAATTCAAAACAAGGGAGAAAGAGTTACCCCTTTTTGGACGGTGGACTGCTTGGTGCTCAATATCACAGGTATAACGCGTACAAAAAGATCCCCGATTCATATGCTGGAGTTGTAGCGCTACAGTAGGACACGCCGGTGGTCAAGACAAGTGGAGGGGGCACGGTGACCCCACACTTGTCTGAGACAACTCCCTCTCAATTTGGTATATCATGCATCACTTAACAATTAAATTAAAACACACATGACAGAAAATAATATACAGATAGATGTGTCATAAGTTTATACATATATCCCCAAAAAAATAAAAAGAAAGAAAGAAAAAGAAAAAGAAAAAGAAACATCAATCACTACCAGGCGGCCTGGAGGGTCCAGCCTCGTGATCGTGGGACCTGGCTGGGAATGGTCGGGGGTGTCTGCCCTGGGCCGATATGGTCTGGACAAGTACCTCTCCGATCCACTCGAGCTGGTCCAAAACCATCGTGAGCTGACCCTCAATCCGCGTGACTCTGGCCTCCAGCCGGCTGAGGGCTGATGGATCGTCCTGCTGTGGCTGCGGCTGTGGCGGCTCTGGTGCTGCTGGCTCTGGTCTCCGGCGTCTCCTGCCGGGCTGGGCGTATGCAGGCTGGGGTGCCTCAGGAGGCTCGATCGGGGCCCGGATGTACTGCCCCGGGCGCTGCAGCTCAATGAACCGCATCCTCTCCAACGTGCGTGCTGTAGTGCGCGACGGAGGCAGAGCAGTCAAAGAAGCTGCCACGGGGGCAGTAAGGATGCCATAGGAACGGGCCAGGCGAGTAATAAAATACCCCCTGGCTAGTGGACTGCTGGTGGAGGCACCGGTAGAGTGAGTGGAGAGAGCGGTCGCAAGGGCGAAAGGGAGGTGGAGGAACCGGGACGGGTTGAGGAGAACCCAAAAAAATGTCATATCGTCCCCAGACACCTTCTCGCCTCCCTCCCGCTGCATGATGGAGGTGGAGACGATCCGGTGCATGAGGCGGTGGAGTGGATCACGTAGGTGGCTCTCCCTCGAAGCCCCCGCCTCGTACCTGACGTTGGACAGCGGTGCCCAAACCTCCATATTGGGAGCCCTGTCTGGCTCCCCCTGAACGCAGGACCCGAGGAACCGGGTGAAATATCGGTGCTGGAGGTCCGCGGCAGTGTAAATGTCTGTGCGCCTCCCAAACTCCCGGAGGTTGCACTCCCTGTGCTCACCTCCCAAGCGAAAACGTACGAGCCTGGAACGCGGGTCTCCCGCCCTCGGAGCGAAATGGATCGTAGACAGGAACTCCAGAAGAAGCTCCGTGTAGACCACATCCTCGTCAGTGGCCATGATCCGGTCCCAACCTCTGCACGTGAATGACGCCTCCTCGTGGGTCCAGGTGCGATGTAAGAACGGCTCGATCGCACCCCAGAGCCCTGCGTCTCTAAGAATATCTCGATCAATGACCGTCGCCTCTAACACCCGGCGACTCCTCAAAGCATCCCTCCGCGAGGTATACTCGACAGAACTGGCCAGCTCCGCGGGGAACTGGAGGAAAGCGTGCTCCATTCTGAATATCATCTGCAAAAAGAAAATATACCCACAAAACAAAAAATTTTGCAAAATCAGTCCTTTTTCTTCCCCACCGCACCGCGGCGCGGCCCAAGAGCCAGGGCGCGGCGCGGCGTGCGGCTGTTTCAAAACCCCGAATCAATTCCTCATTTTAACCTGCTAAATCTCAGTTTAATCATACCACAAGGTAGCCTAGGTGCCGACTAGCTCATCTAGGGTGTCCATTTGGCAAAACAAACACCCGATGGGCTAGCATTAGTGATTCTAAGTTTTGAGCTATTTTGGGCAAATCACTAAAATTAACTACCTAATCACTAGTTTTAACGAGTAATAGATAGTTAGAATGGCATACCTTGGTAGTGGGAACAAAATGAGCAAGAAAAATTGGAAGAAAATTTCGATAACCAGAGCTCCGAGTCGCGTGTTTTGAGTTGTGAGCCGCGGCTCACCGTATAAGGGCAAAAACCGTCTGATCGTATCCCGCGGCGCGCATTTCCCATTTCCGCGATGCGCGTGTCGCCAAATCAACCCCTGCGCATCGGGTTGAGTTCGAACCCGCGTCGCACAATTCAAAAATCCGCGGCGCGGTCTTGAAGATTTCAAAAACTTTTTCACACGACCCCACACTTACTTCAGACCACTAGTACCTGCAAAGGATTGATGTATTTTCTAAATTAATCCTAAGGAATATAAAACCTACTTATGACACGATGGGTTGCCTCCCAACAAGCGCTAAGTTTAACGTCTTCAGCCAGACGTGTTGCTCCTAAGCTGACCCTTCTTCTTCTTCTTCTTGGCCTCTTGATGACATTTGCTGATATTTCGGCATGAAATTATTAGCCATCATTGTCATAAGGGATGTGAGTTGGGTCATCCGATCACTCACACCACTGATCCATTGTTGTTGAGATTTCAATAGCTCGAAAACATTCGCCTCTCGTTTTTTGGATTCTCTTTCATATTGCTGATGCCTTGCTTCCATCATCTCTATCATTTCCAGCAATTGTTCCTTGTCGATGGCGGATAACGGGTGATCTTTAGTTTCCTTTAAGATTTCCTCTGTTCCTCCCTCTCCTGTACGTGTCCATATCTTTTCTTTGCTTCTGATTCCTGGCTCCATTAGTGTTTTCCTGTCTGCTGGTTTGCCATTTTCCTCTGAAGGTAATGATATCGGGTTCCCAAACATATTCAATCTTCTTTTCCTGGTCCCGAAGAAAATATCCATATCTCCAGTCTTGCAATCGATCACTGACCCAGCGGTAGCTAAAAATGGATGCCCCAAGATAAGCGCAGGCGCATCGTCTGGACTTTCATACTCCATGACCAGAAAATCTACAGGATAGAAAAAATCCCCCACTTTGACTATGACATTGGTTAGCTTCCCCCTAGATACCTTAGTTGATTGGTCAGCCAGCTGCAGTACGACTTCCGCTGGCTCAATTTCTTCGTTCTTGTACTTGTCATATAAGTATCCTGGCAAGATGTTAACACTTGCTCCCAAATCTAAAAGAGTATTTCGAATAACGACATCTCCTACGGTTGTAGTGATTAATGGTGACCCGGGGTACTTTTCCTTTCTGGGCAGTGTTCCCAATAATGCTTCGCTAGCTCTCACAGTCAATCTCACCGTTTTTGGTGTAGGTGCTTTGCGTTTCCCATTCTGTTCACACATCTCTTGCAGAATCCTGGTGTCCTCGGGAGCATCCTTAAGCTCATCCCATAAGGGCTGATTCATCAAGGGTCCCGTTGATCTGGATGCTTCCTGCTTCTTCTTTTCTTTCCTATTCTTCTTCTTTTGTTTGATCCCTGCTATTGTTGGTTGCTCTTCCTTTTGGATCTTTTTATCTATTTCTGGTTGAGTGCCATTTTCAACCAAAACTTCTCCTTCTTTACCTGGTCTCACGTCACTCCCCACTTCGAACAGGTCCTCCAGAGTGACCTTTTGCCATCCTGATTCAACAGTATTGACTTGTTCCTTTCCTGGACGTTGATTGTGTGTAGGGTTGACTTCAGTAGCACTTGGCAGCTTGCCATTATCTCTCTTTTGCTGGTCTATAGCCATTTGACCTATTTGTCTTTCCATATTTGCGATAGCTTTTGCATTCGCCTGAGATTGTTGTTGAGTCGCGGTGACCATGTCATACATTTTTGCTATCATCTCTTCTTGGGTCCCTAAGGCATTGTTGGTAGCGTTGGTTGGCCCCCTGTTGTTATTGTTTCCGTTGTTTGCAGGCTGCTGGTTTCTAGGCTAACTATTTGATTGATTCTGATAATTGTTCTGCGTGAAATTTTGTTGCTGTCCTTGGTTGTATGGCCTGTAGGGTCGTCCATTATTGTGTTGACCTTGACCCTGGCCATAAACTTGATTAGCTTCCTGCATCTTAGGTCCTCCTTGACCTTCTTTTGACGAATTTGGCGGTCCATTTTGTAATGTTGCCATAAGCCTATCAAACTTTCTGTTCAATTCACTGATTTCCTTTTTCACTTCCTTTTTCCAATCGGCATCAACTCCTACTGCTGCCGCCGTACTTGTAGTTTTCCTGGTGGAGAAGTTTGCTTTGGAGCCATTACTCAACTGCTCCAAAAACCGCCAGGCTTCTTCTGGATCCTGCCACATAAATGTCCCACTGGAGGAGGCATTTATCATGGCCTGGTGTGTTTCGCTAACTCCCTCAAAGAATAACTTGACCAACTGCCATCTGGGAATCTCGTGATGCGGACAAGATCGCAGCAACTCCTTCAATCTGTCGAAGGCTTCATGAAAAGCTTCTCCAGGCTTTTGCTGGAAATCCTGGATAACCCTCCTGACTTCAGTTGTCTTGCTCGCTGGGTAAAACTCCTGCAGGAACTTTGCCTTGAGCTGATCCCACGTAGTAATACTGTTTGATGGCAACGATGTGAACCAATACTTGGCTTTGTCCTTAATGGTGAACGGAAACAGTCTAAGCCTAAAAATATTTCTATTTGTGTTTCTGGGATTATTAGCATTAGCGATCGCTAAGAATTCATATAAATGGTTATAGGGATCATCCTGCTTATATCCTCTGAATTCTGGTAATATTCCTAATAACTGAGGTCTAATCTCTACTTGCGAATCTATGTTATCAGGAATATAGATCGGCGACGAATCATCATATTCCCGCGGTTGGAAATGTGATGCAACCGATTGCCGTCTCGGTTGTGCAAAATGTAAGGGTTGAGCGGGGTTACCGTAAAGATGATCATTGTAGTCCCGCTGACCTGGTGGTTGGTATGGTGGTGCTCGCCTGGGAGGTCCCCGACCTCGGTTCCATTGTGGTTGGGATGCCGGTGGCATCCATCCTTCATCTTCCTCGTCGTACACTTCCTCCGTCTCTGGGTATTGATATTGCGGTTGAGGTGGTGGTTGAAAGTGTATAGGTTGTGTTGGTTGGTATGTAGGTTGAGGTTTAAAGAGGGCTGGTTGTGGTTGTGATGTTGGTGTATGCTGTCTAGGAGTTGGGGTGCCATCTCGGGTCGGCTCTCCCCAAGTCATAGCAGATGTAAAGGGATTGGTGGATTGAGGTTGAGAAGTGGGTATAAATGGTGGGATGGAAGGCGGAGTGCATGATGGTATGGGTGCAGGGGCTGAAACTGCACCACCAGAAGCACTCGAGCTTCCAAACTGAAATTCCAAAAGTGGAGGGATAGAAAACCTCCCAGTTGCCTCACCTGCTGGATCCTGGGCAACACTGACCGGACTACTGCTAACTTGACTATAATTCATGATGTTCAAACGCCTGCGGGCACGGAGTTTGCACGCAGTACGCTCAATCTCAGAATCAAACTGCAATGGGGATGCTTGCTCTCCCCTGCGGGTACGCATGCACTAGTGCAACACGCCCACAAGAATCAAAACCAAAATGAAAATTACTAAAAAAAAAATGAAATTTCAAAAAGCAAGAAACAAGTTCCTACTACTCACCTATTCTAAGCTCACAGCTCCCCGGCAACGGCGCCAAAATTTGACGTGTACGCAGAGGTCGTCATGCGGTCAAAAATAAGAAATAACCTAACATTCACTAGTATAGTGGAGTCAGGGTCAATCCACAGGAGCTACGTGGTTAGCCTAGATGAGAGATTGCCAACTAATAGTGTCACAGCTATAGTCGGAGGAACTAATTTCTATCTTTCTACCTTACAACAATATTCAAACACCCAAGCCAAGCTTAGCTATATCCAAATGACCTAGTTACTTTCTAAACTCAGAAGTACATCTCTGAATTAGGAGCAATTGAAGGCATTCAAACTAGCAGAAACCAAGCAAGCATAAACTAGCTAATAACTAACAGTTCTACGAGACAGTTAATAGCCAAGAATTAATGCTCAATCTAACCAAGTTAGCTACTGTTTTCAGCGAAGGAAAACAGTCCCAACCAAGTCACAAACAAAATCCAAACACAAATGAACAAAATCCAAACACAAACTAACATCCAAAATACCAAAAAATCAATATTAACATTAACCGAATGATTTCATTCACCAAAAACAATATCCAAACATCATATCAGTAACCAAACTCTACTAGAAACAGAACCCTAAGCTGAAGATCTATGGTTGTCACACCCAAAGATTCAACTCA